>CM056049.1:459435176-459942982 GCA_029574335.1 Rana kukunoris
AGGTAGATAGTCCAGGACAAGAGGTAGATCCCATTTAGGGAACCTCGGCATTCTCCTGGGGTCTAAGCCGGATGGCGCCCTTGAAGAACAGGCAGACCAAAGGATGATTGGCCCAAAGAATTCCCAGAAAAAAAATGCAGAGATGGCTGAGATTTGTACTCAGAGAGAACTGACTGCTAACAGTAAGTCCAAACCCGTTTGTAAAAAAAAAAACTGAGTAAGTCTTGGACCTCTGGGGAACTGCAAGGTTTTTCCTCAGGAAGACATGTGATCTGTAAATTTTTACCAGATACACTCAGACTTTGTTGGTACTATTTCTTCTAGTGTTAAGAAGAGTTGAAATGGCTTCTTCTGGACATTCTAACGCTTTAAGCCTTCCCCTCTCAAGCACCACACCCTGAGATGCAGATGAGCTGGACATGGGTGCAACATTGAGCCCTGAAAGAGGAGATCCGGTCTGAGGGGAAGAGGGATCGAGTCCCGGTAACTGAGAAGCGTTAGTAGTGAAAACCATGGCCTGTTGGGCCAAAATGGGATCACTGCCAGGATTTCTGCATCCTCTGATCTGAGACGGCAAAGAAATTGAAGGATCACAGGCACTGGTGGAAAGGCATATATGCTTTGCTGAATTTCCATCGATCTGTGAGAGCATCTATCCCATAGGCTTGGGGATCTCGGAACCTAGCATAGTACTTTGTCAACTTGTGGTTGCATGGGGATGCAAACAGATCCACCTCTGGGACACTCCCAGAGTCAGAAGCCAATTGAACACTTCTATGTGTAGAGACCATTCGGTGTTGTTTAATTGGACACGTGATAGAAAGTCTGCTTGAACCTTCTGGACCCCCGGAATGTACACTGCCGAGATGTTGGCTAGGTTCTTCTAAACCCAATTCATGATTGGAGTGAGGACCAGCTGTGGGTTGCACCCTGCTACCTTATGTAAGCAACAGCAGTTGTGTTGTCCAGTCTGGGCATCACAGAAGAGTCTGACAATAGATGACGAAAGGACTTGAGTGCCTGGAAGGCAGCTCGCAGCTCCAGAATATTGGAAACAGTTCCTTGTGAAGGTATGTTCCACCTGCCTTGGGCTATTTCTGTCAAGCAATGAGCGCCCCAGCCCTGATTGCTGGCATCTGAGGTTATTGTAATCCAAATGATAGGACGGATCGAATGACAGTTGCGGAGATTCTTCCCCTGAAGCCACCACAGAAGAGATTCTATCATGAGTTGAGTGAGCATGATGCGTTGACTCTTTCAGGGAGAGTCCCATTGCTGGAGAAACCCTTTTTGGAATGGGCGAGTGCGCCACTGAGCCCACTTCACCATAGGAATGGTGGCTGCCTTGGTGTCAATTACCTTCAAACATTGAAGAGCAGATAGGTGAGGAGCAGCGAGTGTTTTGCGGATCCTGTCCCCAACTATAGTAACCTTTTCTTTGGGCAATGAAATGGTGCCTTCTACTGTGTTGAAGAGGGTACCTAGAAACACCAGAGATTGTGTTGGAACAAGATGACTTTACCAAATTCAATAGCCATTCGAATTCTTGGGGAGTGGCAACTACTATGTCCCTGTGTTCCAGGAGTTAAACATCTGTCTTGACGTAGAAGTAAGAGATCGTCCAGTAAAGAAGACAACTCCCTTCACTTGGAGAAGAGCCACCACGGCTAACAGAACTTGGGAGAACACCTGAGGTGACGTCGTGAGACCAAATGGTAGGCAGGTGAACTGTAAGTGTTGATTGCCTACCGCAAAGCGCAGATACATTTGATAGTCTGCCTGCCACTGGAACGTGGAAGTATGAGTCTTACAGGTCCATTGACACTAACCAATCTCCTGGATGGACTGACTGCTGGATTGTCAATAGTGACTCCATTTTGAATTTCTTTCCGAATAATCGGTTGAGATGAGAAAAGTCTATTACTGGTCTCCAGGTACTGTTCTTTTTCTGTACCATAAACAAAGAGGAGTACATGTCTTTCGCCTCGTTCGCCTTCTGGAACAGTAATGGCTGCGCCTTGAGTTACTAAAGGGCTTGCATAAGCCAATAGGACTTGTTTCTTTTCTTCTGTTCATACGAGATTTGTAGGCTTCAATCTGAACCTGGGGTTGCTGTTGAAGACCCAGGTGTGGCCTGAAGAGACCGTCTTGACGGTCCAAAAATCTCAAATTGAGGCCACCCAATTTCAGAGAGACTTTTCAGTAGACTCCTGATTACTAGAAGGAGTACTCTTAGTTTGCTTCTAGAAAGAGACTGTCTGGATTTCCAGGGCCTTGAAGATTCATGACCAGGCCTGTACCTGCGTGCTTCCCTTGCACGGACTGTATTTTGTGCTCTGAAAAAAAGAAGTGCGTTTTTGATTTTGTAAACACCTATCCTGAAGGAGGAACCCCGACTTACCACCTGTGGCTAAGGAAATGGCACTATCGAGTTTATTGCCAAAGAGAGAAGAGCCCTTAAAGGGAATGAGGCACCAAGCTTGCTTTGAAGCTGGATCCGCCGACCAGGGATGAAGCCATACGGCACAACAGGCAGTGACTGCTGACAACATTACTTGAGCCACTAGGTGAATAAAATTAATAGAGGCCTCCCCAAGAAAGGCCGATGCTAGACTGATTTGCTAGATAGGAGAGCTCTTGGCCATTTCTTCAGAGATACTTCTGAGGGAATCATTCACATTGTCTGACCATGCCTCTAAGGCTTTTGAGATGGCTGCTAAAGCCAGAAATGGTTTACAGACTGATCCTGCTGTCAGGTAGATTCTCTTCAGGTCTGAATCAATCCGTCTCTCTAGAGGATCTTTAAAAGAAACGATATCACCCAGGGTGAAGGGTATACGTATCGCACCAAACGCATCAAAGCTGCATCAACTAATGGAGCAGAGTCAAGATGTTTCACGTCTTCCTCTTAAAAGGATATATTTTTGCAATTTTTGAATGCATAGAGCTTTTTTTTATCAGGTTTACCCCATCTCTCTGAGATAATTGCACCTATTTTTGTGACAAATGGAAAATAATGTCGCTCCTTATTGAGCTGTTTAAAAGTTTTCTTTGTCTGAGAGGAGAGATAATTGGATCTTTCAATTTTAAAACTTCCTTGACTGCTTTCACTAAAGCAGGAACTAGGGCATAATCAGAGCCTATTCCTGGATCATCCACTTCTGACCCACTCTCTGAGGGATGGTTGGTTTGAGCGACTTCAAAAGTCTCATGCATTTGTCCCTGATCCAACAAGGGAATCATGGGTCTGGAGGAGAATCATGCTGCATTCTGGCATCTCTGTCCTGTAGCGACTTGTCCACGACCGCTTAACCATTGCTTCTAGGTGTTTGTCTGCACCTTCCCTTTCATTGGCTGCCTTTGAAAAACAACAGTCGCAAAGGGCTTGCTAGCAGGAACCGGAGCCTTGCATCCCCAACAAAATCTCTCTGAACTCGTGCTGTGAGATGAGGAGGTGTGAGGAGTATCCCTACTGGGATGTCCGGATTTTAAAACAAATTATGGTGTCTAGAAGATGAGTGCCGGTGGTGCGATTTGGAGGACCCGCTGCATCTGCGGGACTCGCTGTGTGATGTTGGTCAGACCTAGAAGGGCTGGAAAAAAAAAAGAATAGAGCGAGAGAGAGACAAGCATAGTCATGGCAATGCCCTACACTCCACTCTCTTCCCCCCCAACAGAAAAAGAAAAAAATAGTTTTCCAATTTTTTTTTATCTGCTGAGAGAGGGCTGACCACTAGGGGGCAGCAAAGCATCCATTATAGTAGAAACACATTGCAGGTGGGAAAATCAAACACCAGATACAAACGACTAAAACACATGCTACATCCGACTGTTCTGAACGAGCACATACCTAAGGTAGTCTCTGTAAATGTACCAGGAAAACCGTCGTTTTGAACGATCGATCCCGAGCTTCACAGATTTCCCGACTTTTTTTTTTTTAAAAGACGGGGATACTCGCGCGCATGCGTGAACCAAGCCTCGCTGTCATTCCCGGGTCCGTCTGATCGTAGAACGCAGACGGGAGTCCGGAAGTAAGAGAGGGAGCGGCGGCTGGAACGCACAGGAACCAGACGCTCACTGGGCATGCAATCATGAAAAACACAGCATATGGAAAACAGAGAAACAAACAACAAACATAAACACTGCTGCCATGAAGGCGATACTGCTTACCACCACCTACGATCGATTCGGCCAGGGACACCGCATCCATACACACCGGGCTTTCAGCAGATAATGGCCACCTGCACATTGCTAGGTATTCAAGCCTGTGCGCGCTCGTCTCTCCAGTGGAAGACATAATCCAGCTCTTCAGCGCTACTCTGCAATACACTCCATACCCTGCTTAACAGTCAAGGCTTATCGGAGGGATGAGACACCATCATTATCATCATCATCATCGGCCGATCTTGATCGTAGGAACAATCGTCTTCAGGTAGGAGAACCAAACACATGGTCCTACGGAGGAGGACAAAAAAGGAACACGGCTGAGAGCCCACAGCTGAAATTTATAGGGAGGGGTCCTAATGGGTAGTCATGGAGGCGGAGCCTACCCACACGTATGCTGCCATGGAGCCAGTCAGGAAAGCTTCCTTTTCCTTAGTGCAGTCCTCCTTCAGTTACCTTAACCTTCCATTTTGCTTTTAAATGTCCTTATTTCTTCTGAGAAATCCTCACTTCCCGTTCTTCTGTCTGTAACTACACACAGTAATGCAAGGCTTTCTCCCTGGTGTGAAGTGTCGTGCTCACCCCCTCCCTTGGACTACAGGAGAGTCAGGACGCCCACTAACACACAGCTCCGTAGAGAGTGTCCCCACTCTCCTGTAGTCTAAGGGAGGGGGCGAGCACGACACTCCACACCAAGGAGAAAGTCTCACATTACTGTGTGGAGTTACAGACAGAAGAACAGGAAGTGAGGTTTTCTCAGAAGAAATAAGGACATTTAAAATCAAAATGGATGGATGAGGTAAGTGAAGGGGGACTGCACTAAGGTAAAGGAAGCTATTTAGGGGGAAAAAAAATTGTACCTTTACAACCCCTTTAAAGGCCGGATCTGGGAAAAGTAAAAATCCTACCTTGCAATGGGGCTACCCCTGAACTGTATGGGTTAGCTGCTCATTTATGCCTAGGGGGCAGGTAGGGATATGAGCGAAAATGGAAATAGAAGCGCCATACTACTGTTAAGCGGTACAACTCTATTTCAATAAAAGTTAGGAGAACAATCTAAGAAAAAAAAAAAAACGGGTTTTGGGGGTCCAATCGCTCCCCCTTCATTAGGGCTCTGTGCTGTAAATGTACACAGCAGATCAGGCATCGCTTTGTCTTCAACATTGGCTCGTCCGCAGTACAAGTGGTAAGTGATTAATGTACAGATCATACACAAAGTGAGAAAGAAGTGAAGCGGTTAATGTACAGGTCACATGCAGTGGGAGGATGGAGATGAAGGGGTTAATGTGCAGGATGGAGCAGCCCAAAGATAAGTCAGCTTCTTTCATTCAACCAGAAGGTTGAAAAAAAAAAATTATTTGATGCAGAGGGGGGAATCTTCCCAGCTGAGCTATTGTGTTCTGACTCTGATTGGCGTTGCAGGCTTTAGACGGCGGCACTGATCAAGCGGGGGAAAATTCCAGGCAGGACGGTTGTACAGAAGTATTAAAGAAGGGGCAAATACGGTGCTAATGGTGGAAATAGTGAATATATATACTAGGGTTGTCCCGATACCACTTTTTTAGGACCGAGTACAAGTACCGATACTTTTTTTCAAGTAGTCGCCGATACCGAATACCGATACTTTTTTTAAACGTGTCCCCAAATGCAGCCATGTCCCCCCCACATATTGCAGCCATGTCATGTTCCCCACATATTGCAGCCATGTCATGTCCCCCACATATTGCAGCCATGTCATGTCCCCCACATATTGCAGCCATGTCCCCCCCACATATTGCAGCCATGTCATGTTCCCCACATATTGCAGCCATGTCATGTCCCCCACATATTGCAGCCATGTCATGTCCCCCACATATTGCAGTCATGTCATGTCCCCCACATATTGCAGCCATGTCCCCCTCACATATTGCAGCCATGTCATGTTCCCCACATATTGCAGCCATGTCATGTCCCCCACATATTGCAGTCATGTCATGTCCCCCACATATTGCAGCCATGTCATGTCCCCCATACCTCCGGCTCCTCTGATTATACCGCCGCTGCTGCCGAGTTAATCCCCGTGCAACACAGCGAGCATTACAAGTTTCGTTGGTAAACTTGTAATACCCGCGGCGCCATATATAGACACGCGATTGGACGCATCCGTCCAATCGCGAGCAAGGGGGGAGTGTCTATGCACGTATCCGTGTATAGACACTCCCCCCCCTTGCCCGCGATTGGACAGATCCGTCGGTGGGCGGCGAGGGGGAAGTATTCTATTTCGGTATCGGGGGTATTTGCGGGAGTACAAGTACTCCCGCAAATACTCGGAATCGGTCCCGATACCGATACTGGTATCGGTATCGGGACAACCCTAATATATACACACACACACACAATGAATTCAGTGAAAAAATAGAAATGACAAAAGCGTATGTAGCACTACCTACGAAGGAGCTGCTGGTTTGATTTGGGTGGCACGTTACCTCTATTCCTTCTCCATCTGGGGTATGCGATGAGAGTTGAGAAGAACTGCAATGTCCACACTTTAGGTGTCTTTTTCTGTGCTTTATTTCCCAACAGGGTAAAATAATAAAAGTAGTAGTTGAAAAGGTAGGAAGAGTAATAGGTTCAGGTGTATAACTTTGTTCGGAAACAATCCTGCTTCCAGCAATAAAACTTTCATCGCCACTCTAGCCAAAGTGGGTATTGTGTACCTGGATAGGCCTGTCTCACTAGCCTAGTAGTCAGGATGTCACACGGAAACTTTAGCAAAGTCTCTGCCACAGACCTTCCCAAAGGTGGAGATGTATTCGGTCCAGAATTCTTCTCAACACAGGATTAAGCACCCGGATCGCTCTTGAATAAACTTGTGAACTTAGGCCTGGCAGACGACCATCATTCAGCCTTTCAGTAATGGTGCATCCTTCAATGAAGTTCAAGGCCTCTCCTGAGATACCAGCCTTGTGCTCGGTGCACTGCAAGACAGGTTCTTCATCGAGTGGCTTCCTTCCTCCAGGACGGACAGCACAGGACCACTCTGCAGACGTAAACCCAGTCTGACTACCGTGCTACTTAGTAGATCACAACCCCGGACCAACTGGGTCCCGGAGCCAGGAACACATGAATACGCACACCCGGCCAGGAGGGTCACTCACGGGGGGTGGTGGGATGACAGACCAGCAATCGACGACCCTGGTTTAATGGCGTCTGTCCCTTAGGTACTCCTCCCCAGCATGCACAGTGGGACGATCAACCCCCACTCATTGGCTGCCGAGGGGAACACCCAAATCACCTTGACCTGACTGCTGCCACCCTTGACCTGGGGTGGTAATGGCATCCCAGACAACAATAGTGGTCACTCACAGTACAGCCATGGCTGGAACAGAGGCCCAAAATTTGAAAGAATCATACAGTCTGAGCCAACTAACTCTCAGACTACCCTCCAAATTTAAAGCAGCACCGGCTAAAAAGTAGCAGGCCGCTACAACTGAATAAAGGAATGTTGTGACAAAATAAATCAATACAAAGTCCACAAAATCCAAAAGAAATTAAATCCAGTTCCACAGTGTGATCAAAAAAAAATGAGATTAAAAGTGAAGTTGTAGATGGCTATCTACCAACACCAAGGAATGAGTTCCTTCTCGTGGGACACACTACAGAAAACAGGGACCCTTAGGCTGCATTCACACCTGAGCGCAGTGTTTTGCCGTGATTTTACAGCGTTTTGTCACAATATTTGTGGCTTTTTCTTACAGCGATTTGCCACGTTTTTTTACCGTGTTTTGTCGCAAATTTGGACAGGTCTAGGGTCACCATTGTTAAAAACAGAAAAACGCCCAAATCTGCCTAAAAAAGTCCCAGAACTTGTTTGAGCTTCAGATGTTTTTGAACTTCTGGCTTCAGGCGTTTTGTAGTGGAGATGTGAACTATCTCCATAGAGAATAATAGATTTTTCCCCCTCCAGCGTTTTGTAGCTTCAGGCTTCAAGCTACAAAACGCTTAGGTGTGAATGGGGTCTTACCGGATCGGGTGGACCTCCCGACAGTAGCAAGGTCACAGATGCCCACAGACTTAACACTCTGCGGGGTATTGGGTTCATCCGTGAAATCAGAATCTCCAGGCTCCTATCGATCTCCTCACCACAGGTTGCTATACAGCCATTCTGAGTGTAACTGGAACACTCTCTTCAATGAGCATCTAAGCCCTCCCTCGGACCAAGGGGTAGGCGTATAGTGGGATAAGAAAGGACTAGGATAGTGCGTTAACTTTTTCAAGTGCTGGGTGATTTATTCGATCCAAGAAAACAAATAACATCAAATTTAAAATAGCCGGCAAAAACGAAAGCTAAAAATAAGCGCCCGTGCTTCCGGGGTCACGCGGGGACGTGGTGATGTCAATATGTAACATCGCCCTGACATGTTTAGTCAGAAAATGAAGTTTTCAAAGGCTGTACAGAAGTAGATTGGAACAAAAGGTGGTCAGAATGGTCTTGTAGGGATCTTCAACAATAGTACTTACCTTGAAATGCTTTATTATCCCATATAGGCTCCTGTCTCCTATCACTGCATGTAATATATGCAATTTAGGGCATCTGCCAAGAATCAAGTGACTCATATACCATATGTACTGAGGAGCAGGCATATGTAAACCAAGTCAATGTAACACGCCTGTTCAATGTGTGAAAAAATAAGGGCTTATTAGAACAGATTTAGACAGAACATTGGTGAGTCAACTGGAAGCACCACATAAAATAGACTTATCTGGGAGGATAAACAAAGAAAATCCAGCTCTGCATAACTGAAGGAGCAAAAGGTCTTCCATATAAAAGATGCACATCTGAAGGTCCTGTACCAGGCAGAGGCAGGTTAAAGCGTATCTAAACACAAAACTAAAAATGTCATATATTGCATATTACCAGTTCTTCGATTTAGTGGCTGCATTTTTTTTTTTTTTTTTTTAGGCCTTCTCCCCTTTTCTTTTCGCCTGGAGATCCTGCGAATAACACACTTTATGTTATATTTATTGTATCTATGGAGGGAGCCATTGTTGTCACACAGACTTGACATCGAATGTGTCTGCTTTTGTTCATCTCCACTTGCGATGTGATGGGATTAGTAGAAACATAAAGATATTAATTTGTGCTTTTTAACTATCTCAGGAATAGACAAGGACTTTGGCCCAGATTCACAAAGCACTTATGCCGACGTATCTCGAGATATGCCGCGTAAGTGTAAATATGCGCCGTTGTATCTGTGCGTCGTGCCCACAGAACTAAGATACGCCTAAAAAATGACTTCATCCGACCAACGTAACTTGCCTACGCCGGCGTATATTTACGCTGGACGCATTTGGCACTCCCATTGATTTTCAATGCAAATATGCAAATGAGGGAGATACACCGATTCACGAACGTACTTGCGCCGGGCACATGTTTTAAGCGATTTGCGTAAGGTTTACGTCTGGCGTAAAGTTATTCCCCATATTGGAGGCGCAACTCATGCAAAGGTATGGACCAGGGAACGAACGCCGTCAAATTTTACGTAGTTTACGTTGTATGTGAATAGGGCTGGGCGGAGGTTACGTTCACGTCGTAGGCAGTGATTCGACGTATCTTAGGCAGTTGTTTCGACGTGATTGTGAGCATGGGCACTGGGATGCGTCCAAGGTACGACGCATGCGCAGTTAATTTTAAGTACTTGTCTGAAGCTCAGCCCATCATTTGCACAGGGTCACGTTTCATTTAAATGTATCATGCCCACTTCCAGCCCACTTCCACCTACTTTGACTTACGCCTACGACTATACACTACGCCGACGCAACGTTGGGAGCATTTGCTTTGTGAATTCCAAGCTTCCCTCTCTGCGTTGCGCCGAAGTACCGTAAAGAAGATACGATACAGCGGCATAAATATGCGCCTATGTATGTGAATCCGGGCCATTGAATTTCTGGCAAGATCCACAGATATTTTTTGTACTTGCCATTCTAAGCCTGAAAAAAGAAAACAAATGCACCTATCCATCTAAGCTGCAATATATTTCATTTTTGATGTAAACCCAATTCATGAAATTTGAGCTGGGCACATACATCTGCAGTCTTTTGTTATGTTTCTTCAAAGAGTTAAAGGGGTTGTAAAGGTAAAAGTTTTTTCACCTTAATGCATTCTATGCATTAAAGCGGTTGTAAACCCGCGTCAAAATTTTTATTTTATTTTCTCCTGCAAGGCAAAAGTCATAATGAGCTAATATACACCGCATATTAGCTCATTATGAAATACTTACCTCGGAACAAGGTGTGTAGAACTTACCTGGTCCACGCCGAGCGAGATATCATCTTGACTTGGTGTGTCTTCCGGGTATCGCCACTCCAGCGCTGTGATTGGCTGGAGCGGCGATGACGTCACTCCCGCGCTTGCGCACGGGAGATTTAAATTCGGCCAGCGTCTGGCGGTGGCCGGTTCTTTCGCCACAGAGTCCCCCTGCGCATGCGCCGCCGCATTGCAAGGGGAATATCTTCTAAACCGTGCAGGATTGGGAGATATTCTCCTTACCTACAGGTAAGCCTTATTATAGGCTTACCTGTAGGTAAAAGTCAAAAAAGTGGGTTTACAACCACTTTAAGGTGAAAAAACTTCTGACTATACCCCCCCCCCCCCCCCACTATACTTACCTAACCCCTCAAGTTCCCGCGTTTGGCCTCCTGCTGTCCACTGATTTCTGCAAAAGTGAAGAGGAAGATGCTGCAGAAATTGTCACTTCTGGAAAGGTCAATTTTTACTGAACTGGACAGAACCAACTCTGGAGGGAGTCTACTGTATTACACATCTTCACAGCTCTTACTTTGAAGAAGCCTTTCCATATTTGGAGATTAAATCTCTTTACCCCCAGATGTAAAGAGTGGCCCCTTGTCCTCTGTGATAACCTTAAAGTGAATAAATCTACACAAGTTCACTGTATGGACCCCTTATGTACAGAGGCGTAACTAGAACCTTCAGGACCCCGGTGCAAGAAACCATGAAGGGCCCCCCTGACCTCTGGCCAGGTCCCTTCCCACTGATCTTGGGGGCAGCAGAACATGGATAGGAGGGGCAGCATATGGAGGAACAAATCCTCTCCATTTTCTCTCCTGGGATGAGTGGCAGTGGTGGTGGTGTGGGGGATAGGATAAGTGGCAGCAGTGAGGAAAATAAATGGCATCAGTGTCAGCGGTGGTGGAGGAATGGGATGAGTGGCAAGGGAGGTGGTTGGGGGGGGGGGGTGGGATCAGTGGTAGGGGGATTTAATGAAAGGAGTGGCAGCTTTGATGGGAGTCAGTGGTGAGGGGGGTGGTTGGGGAAGATGGCTTGGGATGAGTGGTAGTGGAAGGGGGGTGGGATCAGTGACAGGGATGGTGGTTGCTGGATGGGATCAGTGGCATCAGTGGTGTGGGGGGGTGGATCAGTGGCAGCAGTGGTGGTGTGGGTGTATCAGTGGTGGTGGGGGGTTATCAGTAGTTCTAGTGGTGGTGTGGGGGGAATCAGTGGCAGTGGTGGGATATAAGTGGCAGTGGTTGGGTATCAGTATTGGTGGTGTCTAAGTGGCAGTGGTGGGGTATCAGTAGTAGTGGTGGGGGGTATCAGTGGCAGTGGTGGGGTATCAGTGGCAGCAGTGGTTGTGTGAGGGGGAATCAGTAGCAGTGTCGATATTAATATTAGTGAGACTCACTTGCAGATCGCTCGCAGATGGCTTGGTTCCCCCTCCATGCTAAGTTTTGCTTGGGTGGGACCTGTGAGAACCCATGAGTGCGGACAGAGAGGATGGCGAGGACTGTGCAGTGTGCCCGTGAGTGAGGGCGGGGAGGATGGACGGAACGGTGGAGAGGATGGGCGGAGACTTTTTATTGTGCCCGTGAGCGAGGATAGGGAGGATAACAGAGCGGGCGGAGAGAATGGGCGGAGGGGGGACTGTGCATTGTGCCAGTGAGTGTCAGTACGGGCAGGGAGGATCGGGAGGGGACTGTACCCGTGAGTGAGGATGGCGAGAATAGGCAGAGCCTGTGCAGTGTGCCCGTGAGTGCGGACGGAGACTGTGTGCGGCGTGCCCCTTAAATGATCAGTGTCAGTGTACCCAGGGCTGGTGCAAGGATTTTTGCCAACTCAGGCGAAGGTGCATTTTGCCGCCCCCCCCTGTCGCGCACACACACACCAACACTATACAGAGAAATACCACATAATATATCTAGATAGATAGAGATCAATGTTAGTACTATCTGTCTCCTATTGTGCCCACACTGCCCAGTGAAACTGACCTGCTCCCACACTGCCCAGTGAAACTGACCTGCTCCCACACTGCCCAGTGAAACTGACCTGCTCCCACACTGCCCAGTGAAACTGACCTGCTCCCACACAGCATGCACAGCTGGCTCTAAGGTACAATCTGACAGCGTGGCTCCCAGGTCAGCTGGCTCTATCTGGTGGTGCAGGTACAGCGTGGCTCTATCTGGTGGTGCAGGTACAGCGTGGCTCTATCAGGTACAGCGTGGCTCTATCTGGTGGTGCAGGTACAGCGTGGCTCTATCTGGTGGTGCACAGGTGGCTCTATCTGGTGGTGCAGGTACAGCGTGGCTCTATCTGGTGGTGCAGGTACAGCGTGGCTCTATCTGGTGGTGCAGGTACAGCGTGGCTCTATCTGGTGGTGCCGGTACAGCGTGGCTCTATCTGGTGGTGCAGGTACAGCGTGGCTCTATCTGGTGGTGCAGGTACAGCGTGGCTCTATCTGGTGGTGCAGGTACAGCGTGGCTCTATCTGGTGGTGCAGGTACAGCGTGGCTCTATCTGGTGGTGCCGGGGCTATTAGTTCCCCCAGCAAAGTCCTCTTTCCATGTATCCTGTTTTCCGGGTTTTCTCTCTCTCCCCCCCCCCCCCCCCCAGGCCTCAGCAGAGTGCATGCTGATCACTGTAGCCTGACTACATTTCCCATGATGCTCCACTAGTCTTGTCTGCTCCGCTGTGGCCAATTGGGAGGGAGGAAGAACAAGCAGGAAGCTGTCTTCTCTCCTGTCCCATGCTGCAGACATGCCGAGTCTTGCCGACATGAGAAAAGGGGAGGAAGGGACATCTCGACAGCAGCCCCCAGCTCTGCCCCCCCCCCCTTACCTCACTGGCAGAGCAGGAGTAGTCCGTGGGGCGTGAGAGCGGAACTGTCAGCACGGCTCTGAGGCTGAGCTGTGTGTGAGAGCCCCGCTGACAGTTCCTTCAGATGCCGCTCGCTCACCGCACAGGCGCCGCACAGAGTCACTGCTATGTCAGCAGTGTGTACCATCTCCCGGGCGGCGGCGGGCCCCCCTACAGTGGCGGAATTCAAGGGCCCAGTCGCGAATGTCAACAGATGTCAATCAAACTGCCCGGCCGTAGTAATAGATACTACGAGCACCATGCAGTAGCTGTGGCGCTTCCGAAAGCGCCACAAGGCGGGATAAAAGCCAGCAAATGAAGCGCCGCGTCTGCAATCTCTTGATTGCATTGACGTGGCGCTTCCCATAATGCATGTGGCCGGCGCCACATAGTGCCATTACTAAAGTAAAAGGACGTTTGTTTTGCATTTTTTTTTTAAAGGGGCAGTATAAAAAACAAAAACAATTTTTTTTTCTGTGACTACACGAGGGGGGGGGGGGGGGCGGTGCTCAGGTGCCCCCTATGGACGGGCCACCACTGTTTTCAACCATCCTCAACTGCCTTTCTGTACAGTTCAGCGTGTAGTGAACCCATCCAGGGGGGTCACACACACCCGCTACCGAGCCAATTTCTCACAATATTTATATATTCTTATATATATATACTCACCTGAAATACCTGTTGCTATGCGGAAGTCTGTAATCTGCCTCTTCTGTAACCACAGTCTGGCTTATTCTTCATCCTCTTCTAGTGAATGGGGCGCACTGCTTTCTAGAAACTGTGTGTAATCCCATGCTCAGTAGGAAACAGGCAGTGAAGCTGTAAGGCCTCAGTGTGGATGGTGGCTAGGGACCTGCACCGATCGAGGGATCGGCATCTGGGCGGGCAAGTAGGACAGGCAAGTGTCCTTAGTAGCTGCTGACTTAAAAAAAAAAAAAAATTAGTGGATGAAATCCCACTTTAAATTACATCAGAATACTCACAAGTAGTAAAACATAAAATGCATGGCAATCCGAAAAATCATATCCAAGTTCCCAACCAACAAAATGGCCAACTGCTGTGTGTTGGTGTGAAGGGTGGAAACTGAATGTATTTATTTATTATTTGTAATTTAAATGAAGAACAGGATGATATAATTAGTTTG
The DNA here is from genome assembly GCA_029574335.1 of Rana kukunoris. Classification (NCBI taxonomy): domain Eukaryota; kingdom Metazoa; phylum Chordata; class Amphibia; order Anura; family Ranidae; genus Rana; species Rana kukunoris. Next base: position 459,449,614 of record CM056049.1, read on the forward strand.
TACGAGGGTGATCTATCGGCTATTTTTTGTATATGATAACGAGATTTGGTTTCCTGTATAAATGAAAAAGTGAACAATAAAGAAATTGGAAAAAAAAAAAAAAAACTGTGTGTGGAAACATCATGTGACCGGGCTTCAAACAACGCGTTTCGTCATACAAAGACGTCATCCACACACACAACTAGTGTTTTAAAGCTCTGTTTACACAAGCATAATGCTGCATTATCATCATTTACATGCATTGTTTTGATTTCTCAATTCACTAGCACATTAGTATTTTATATGACATAGTAAATTCACAGATCATATACAAAAAATAGTCGATAGATCACCCTCGTACAAACTAATTATATCATCCTGTTCTTCATTTAAATTACAAATAATAAATAAATACATTCAGTTTCCACCCTTCACACCAACACACAGCAGTTGGCCAAGTGATCTCTCCTTACAATACTGCTGGCTTTAGGTTGTCAATAACCCAATTTCAATGAGGTCTTTATTGAGGAAAGCAAGAAATAAGCCCTTTGGGGCGATTATAAATGAGGATTCATGACATTGCTTTAATAAGTACAGTATACCAGGCTTTCAATTCAGTTGAATGTTTCTTTATTGCCAACAAATTCCACGGTGAGAAAACCATTATGAGAAAAAATAAAGATTAGATCTCAGAGTCTGAAGTGAACACTTAAGTCATTTTATTACATGGCATGAACAGACCTTGTCATTTAGTCCCTAAAAAAATGTGGCCGACACTCTTGTACCGTTATTCGCACTTGCTGGTTTCTGCATCCTTTAAGGTGTGCTAAAGTGATAAAACATACATACATTATTATGTTCACCAAAAAAAGGAATCCTTGGCTGGTCGCATGACATGCAGCCCTTTGGGCACCAAAGTGCCTTTCTGCTGCCGATTCTGGGAGGCGGAGTTCTGTTAGAAGGGGGTGGGGCTCTGCGTTGTCATTGAAACACAGTGCGGCGTAGCTCCACTCTGGAAAGCAAAATGATCATCATGAAAAAGGAACTCCAGATGTTTTGGAACTACATTTTCCATGATGCTCATGCACTCTGCAGTGTAGTTGAGCATCATGGGAAATGTAGTTTCAAAACATCTAAAAAGCCAAGGATCCCCATCACTGATAGATAGGAACTGTTTTTCTTGCAGAATTTATAATTTGGTTTGTCACACAGGAAGCCACATTACCCAAAATGTGTTGTCACCTGCTTGGCTTTGCACTGTGGCTTGGGTGTGGTAATCACAAGACTGGCCAGACAGACAGACAGATCGATCGATCTGTATCTATCTATAAATCTATATTAGTTTATTATATATATATATAAATATTACTAATTTTCATTCTGTCCAGCCAGTCTTCTGATTAATTCTAGACATGTGCAGTTAATTTAGTTTCAAATCAAAAGTCGTACAAATTTTTCGTTATTTGAAAATTCAGATGGATCCAAATTTCTGAATTACCATAGTAACAAATTTAAACAAATACAAAATAACAAAATCAAAATGTCAGACAGAATTATACTTCAAATCATTTTTGAAACCAATTTGAATATCTGGAGAGAAAATAGAATAGAAAAAAAAAAAAGGACTATAATAGAGTAAAACAAACCATTATACTAAATATGAGAATAGAAAAAAGTGAATAGAAAAAAAAGGAACAGAATAGAAAAGAATGAAGTCAAACCGAACAAAATAGAATAGAACATTTTAAAAAAAGTGAATAGAAAAATAGCATAGAATAAAATAGAAAGAATATATTCATCTGACATTTGAATTTCAAATAGATCGGAAAAAAAAAAGATTATTGAAAATAAATTGAATGGGGGAAAAAAAAATAGAAAAGAATATAACATCCTTCCAAAATCTGAATTTCAATTAGAATTAAAATAGAAAATAAAATAGAATGTATATGCAAAGAGAATACCGCGCTAACATGCACAAATAACAATAACTACAAGCAGCAACCACTAAGTGTTATACATACACTATATTATGCAGGAGAAAAGATTAGTGCAACTCCAATCTTTTCTCCTGTAAAATAGAATGTATAAACAATAAAAGAGAGAGAATATAACTGTTAGCCAAAATTTGAATGTAATAAATTTGGAGAGAAGAACAGAATGGAAAATAAAATAGAATATAACTGTTTGCCCAAATTTGAATAGAAAATAAAATAGAATAAAAAATAGAATAGAATAAATGGGAAAAATATAAAACCATTTTCCAGAATTAAAATTTTGAATAGAAAATAAAAAAGGAAACTTTTAGAAAAGAATAGAAAAAAAATAGAATAGAAAAGAACAATATAACCATCTTTTGGACTTGGAATCAATTAGAATTTTCCGAATTCAGAAAAAATTTGTATCAAATTCGAACTCGAAAAAAGGAAACTAATTTTGAAAATAAATTTAGTTAAATTAGTTTTAAATCTATGTAAATAATGCCCGGTACACACGATCTGATTATCGGACGAATGATCGTCCGTTTTTTTTTTTTTTTTGTATGCTAATCTCACATCGAATCTGATGAGTTTACTAAAGTCACGAAAATTCTCGTACGGCAGAATAAAAAATCGGAAGTGATGTCCTGTGTTGTAATGCATTTGTATTGCATTTTCGAACGACAGCTGTACTGATTAAACGAAAATCGGACAATATGGCATCGTACGAAAAAAATTTCCGTGCATGTCCGATAGAATAAAATCGGATGAACTGTCCTGATCGGCTCTCGGAAGCGTTTAAGAAAAGCGGCATTTTCCGTACGATTTTCGGATCGTGTGTACGGGGGCTTAAGAATCTAAACAATTTTTTTTTTCCCGCTCTGAACATAAACAAATTTTGAAAACAAATTTAACTAAGTAAATTTATGTAAATAATGAATCAAAACATTTTTTGTTCATTCTGCACATGTCTAAGTCACACCCACCCAAGCCACGCCGCACCTTTTCACCTTTGCGTTTATCTGTTTGGATGGAGTTCTTTAGTAAATCTTTATTCACCACTTTGTGTCTGCATGTCACATGAACCCCCATCGGAAGGTCCAGGACTGAGGATCCGTCACGTTCATACGAAAACACATGAAAATTGAGGCGCATAGTGCAAATCATTGATTAGCTTTACATCTTTTCCTTGTAGAAAAATAATAGGAAGACAATAAGACGGGAAGCAGCCGGCTGCCCCTACAGAATATCAGATTCCTAGGATGAGGCCTACGAATCCTTTGTACACCCGGCCTGCATGGAGTACAAGGCACAGATCCGCTTGCGTCTGTAGCAGCGCTCCCAGAGTACATCCTCTGTGTAGTCCAGTGGTCCATACTCTGTATGTTCAGCATGAGGATCCAGGTTTATACATCGATTGTTCCATTTACTAATATCCCTCTACGGAGCGCTCAGGTATTCGCTGAACCCGATTGGCTGTGATCAGGAGGCATGTCTTCATGATCATCCTGGTAGAGGTCCATTTGTACGATAGATATGTGATCACATTGTTGTTCTTCAAGTATGTTCTGAGTAGATTCCTCATGGACCAAGGGAGGAGGGTTTTCCACCAAGTACTGCAAGAGACAGATCGTTACATAATGGAGTTATTAACCACTTCAATACCAGGCACTTATACACCTTCATGCCCAGGCCAATTTTCAGCGTGAATGACAATTGCGCGGTCATGCTACACTGTACCCAAATTCTTTATCATTTTGTTTCCACAAACAGAGCTTTCTTTTGTGGTATTTGATCACCTCTGCTATTTTTATTTTTTGCAAAAAAAAAAAAAAAGACCGAAATTTTGAGAAAATATATATTTTTATTTGTTTCTGTTAATTTTTTTTGTAAATAGTTTTCTTCTTCAATGACGGGCACTGATAAGGCGGCACCGATGAGCACCAATGAGGTGGCACTGATGAGCACCGATAGGTGGCACTGAAGAGCGGCACAATGCGTGGCACTGGTTACTCAGATGGGTGGCATTGCTGGGCATCACTGTTTTTATATGTGCTACTATGGTGCCAGTCAGTGCCCATTTGTGGGCACCGAGTGCCATATGTTGGGCATGTTTTGTAACATGTGGATGGCTATGGGGGATGTACCTGGCCAGCCACATGTTGAAGGCTTCCCTGGTGGTCCTGGGCGGGCATCTGACGGGGGGGGGGCTGCGCTGATGAACAATCAGCGCAAACCCCCCATCAGGAGAGGCGCCGATCGGCTTGCGTCTGTCAGACGTGAGCGAGGAAGAGCCGATCAACGGCTCTTCCTGTTTACATCGTGATCAGCCGTGATTGGACACGGCTGATCACGTGGTAAAGAGCCTCCATCGGAGGCCCTTTACCGAGATCGGTGTAGCGCCGCAATGCGTAAATAGACGTCCAGTCAGGTAACAGAATCACTTCCCGGACGTCAATTTGCTATTGACCAGTCGGGAAGTGGTTAAAAACCTACAGTTAAAACTCCCACCCCCCCTCTTCTGTACTTTTAACAGTGTGGATAACCCATTGGGGGGGGGGGGGGGGTGACACCCAATCAAATGAAGTCTTACATGTAATTTAAAGTGCAACTCAATCTCAACAGCTAAATACAATACTAAATATAAGAGTAGCGTCATGTCACAACCGAGTATAAAAGAGAAGAGAGGCGCCTCTAAGTGTAGCAATATGATTACATTTAAATGAAGGTACAACATTTAGAAACTCACATGGTTGATGATTAAAAAAAGGGGACATCCAAGTATTGAAGCATCTGGGGTAAAGCTGTCAACATAGACCGTCATCTGCACCACCATTGATGTCGTCCCTTCGACGAGCGGTTCAAGCCTCGCTTTCAGATCGCTCTACTGCAGGGTAGTCTTCCCGGTCACGATTGCAGACCGATAGTGGTAAGAGCCGGCAGTGAGGATGACGGTCTATGTGGACAGCTTTACCCCGTGCCTCTTTTAATTATCAAACCATGAAAGTTGCTAAATGTTGTACCTTCATTAAATGTAACCATATTGCTACACTTAGAGGCGCCTCTCTTCTCTTCAATATTGAGTTGACCCGCTCTTTGCAGCTATAACAGCTTCAACTCTTCTGGGAAGGCTGTCCACAAGATTTAGGAGTGTGTCTATGGGAATGTTTGACCATTCTTCTTGTAGCGTCTTCATGTGGTCAGGCACTGACGTGAACGAGAAGGCCTGACTCGCAGACTCAAAATTCATCTCAAAGGTGTTCTGTCAGGTTGAGGTCAGGACTCCACCCCAAATTTGCTCATCCACGTCTTCATGGTCCTTGCTTTGTGCACTGGTGAGCAGTCATGTTGGAACAGCAAGGGGCCATCCCCAAACTCTTCTCACAAGTAGGGAGCATGAAATTGTCCAAAATGTCTTGGTATGCAGAAGCCTTAAGAGTTCCCTTCACTAAAACTAAGGGGCCAAGCCCAATCCCTGAAAAACAACCCCACACCATAATCCCCCCTCCACCAAATGATTTGGACCAGTGCACAAAGCAAGGTCCATAAAGACATGGATGAGCGAGTTTGGGGTGGAGGAACTTGACTGGCCTGCACAGAGTCCTGACCTGATAGAACACCTTTGGGATCAATTAGAGTGGAGACTGTGAGCCAGGCCTTCTTGTCCAACATCAGTGCCTGACCTCACAAATGCACTTCTGGAAGAATGGTCAAAAATTCCCATAGACACACTCCTAAACCTTGTGGACTGCCTTCTCACAAGAGTTGAAGTGGTTATAGCTGCAAAGACTGGGCCAACTCAGTATTGTACACGACTGGGATGCCATTAAAGTTCATGTGCATGTAAAGGCAGGTGTTCCAATACTTTTGGTAATATAGTGTAGCAGTTTTGTGACTTCTTTCAGGGTCCAGCCGAGCACTAGTTAAAGCTTGTAGAAGGAGTTTTCATTCTCCAATCTCCTCCCGACTGTTCTATGAGGCTGCATGACCCCTGACCCTCTGTCACACCAAACTGAGCACGTGCAGAGTGCTCCCAAGGCTCTGTTCTAGATTGAGGACAGTGGAAGAATGATTTAGACCTCTTTGGGAGAAGGTTAGCCACAGCAGTGCATACTGGGCAGGCAGAGAGTGGTGGTGGGTGGGGGCATAATCTGTAGTGGACAGAGGACCGAGGATGCTTGAAAGTAGCCCTATTTCTAAAGGACACATTTATATTTATTTAGTCAATGAATACTATGGAACCCCATGAGCGACTGCCATGGACAACATCAGAGGCAGCAACATTGAGACCGCAACACCTGCACTGAGTAAAATCAAGCAAATACAGCAGCTGTACAGCACAAGGTTTTTCTCAGCCTTATATCAGAAGAACATTCTTATGCCAATAAGCCTAAAATACTGCAATAGTGTGAACTTAGATATCCCTTTGCATATTTTTAGACCAGTGGCGGTGCGTCCATAGTGGGTGCAGGAGCGCCGCCCCCTCTTTCCTGCACCCGTCACTCAACAATAGATTCATGCAATGTATGAATCCATCTATTGTCGCCGCTGCCGCCCACTATTCAGGTGTCCGGCCCCCTGTTGAGCGGTGGGCATCTGAATTACAGCAGTGGGGGTGTTTTGGAAGTGCCCGATTGGAGCCAGATGCACCAACAAGCTTCCCGATTATAGCCTGTGAGCTCTAATCGGCTTCCAAATGGTTAAACAGAGGGAGCACAGGCTGTGCCTTCCCTGTTTAAACAATGCTGTGTTAGGGAATTGTTTCCCTAACACTGACCCGCCTCTCAGCCAATCAGGTGCACTAGGTCTGGTTACCGGTCACCTGATTGGCTGAAACGACAGGTGCTGCGATTAGACCCCTATAAAGCGTCCAATCATAGCAGAGATGACAGAGGACGGAAAAAGACATCAAGGACTCGGAGGGAGCGTGGAGGATGGGCGCTGACCCGAGGAAGGCAAGTGTCGGGCGGGGGGGGGGGCTGGCGGCGTTTGATGGGCGCAAACTGGCGGCATTTCAGGGGGCACAGTGGCGGCATTTCAGGGGGCACAGTGGCGGCATTTCAGGGGGCACAGTGGCGGCAATTTGTTTTTATTGGTTTGCGCTCCCCCCAAAAAAAAAATTTGAGCACCAGCCGCCACCGTTTTAGACTTTACTTTGCGCTATGATTGGGGTAGAGGAGGCGCTCCATCACTCACATTACATCATGAATTCTCACTGGTGATTCATTAGGATTTTCCCCTTCACCTACATTAAACTCCTAGGCTGACAGATGGATTACTGACCTGGGTATGCGACTTTGCACACAATGGCAGGCTAATAAAAACAATCGCAGCCCCAGGCTTATTTTAAAGCCCAAATGATCTTTCCGTTTAAATCCACTAAATACATCAAAAACAAACAAAAAGGGAACAAAGTCTAAGGGCCCCTTCACAGGTCCGTTCCGTTCGTCCGTTTTTTGGACGTCCGGTAACGGACCTCAATGCTTCCCTATGGGAGCGGATCCGTTAGCGGATGATGCATCCGCTAACGTCCGCTAGATCCGCATCCGTTTTTGCGGATGGAAGAATGCCCTATTTTTCTTCCGTCCGGCCAAACGGAGGAGAGCGGAGGAGAGACAGGGCGGTCCCTGCACCGTGTGCGGGGGACCGCCCCGTCCGCCGACAGCTGAGCGGAGACCCCCCCGAAAAACGGTCCGCTCCGTGTGAAAGGACCCTTACAGCTCATACAGTTTTAGGAATGTATTTTATATGTCATGACAATCAAAGATTTAATGCCCAATTAAACTTGCAGTGTAAATAAGCTGCATACATTTCAGGTCCAAAAAAAATGCGCAAAGTCTTAGGTTTCGTTCACGAGGGCCACTGCAGAGGTGGCGGTAAAAGCAGGTTGCTGAGCCACGGTTCTACTCCCCACCTAAAAGATAGGCTCAGGGTTATACACAAGCCCCAGCCATAATTATACCCATGTTACATTCAGTGGGCAGTACGGTCACCAAACCAACAGCTTCTAAATGAACAGGGTTGTGCTGTAACTACGAGCCTAACACTCGGCTTGCAATCGTGGCACAGTACAGTGAATCCGGAAGCCATTCACAGTGCTTCACTTTTTCCATGTTTTGTTATGTTACAGCCTTATTCCAAAATGGACCAAAGCCATGATTTTTCTCAAAGATTCTACAAACAATCCCCCATAATGACAATGTGAAAGAAGTTGGTTTGTATTGTCTGGAAATGTATTACAAATAAAAACGAAAGAACTCCTATGTACAGAAGTATTCACAGCCTTTGCTCGGTACTTTGGTGAAGCTTCTTTGGCACCAATTACAGGCTCAAGTCTTTTAGTATGACGCTACAAGCTCCATCAGGTTGGATCGAGAGTGTCGGTGTACAGCCATATTCAGACATCTCCAGAGATGTTCAATCAGGTTCAAGTTTGGGCTCTGGCTGGGCCACTCAGGGACATTCACAGAGTTGTCCCGTAGCCACTCCTTTGTCATCTTGTTTGTGTGTTTAGGGTTGTTGTCCTGTTGGAAGATGAACCTTCCCCCCAGTCTGAGGTCCAGAGCTCTCTGGAGCAAGTTTTTTTTTCAAGGATGTCTCTGTACATTGCTGGATTCATCTTCCCTTCGATCCTGACTAGTCTCCCAGTTCCTGCCCCTGCAAAATATATCTCCACAGCATGATGCTGCCACCACCATGCTTCACTATAGGGATGGTATTGGCCAGGTGATGAGCGGTGCCTGGTTTCCTCCAGATATGACACTTGCCATTTAGGCCAATCTTTGTTTCATCAAACAAGAGACGTGCAGTATGCGCCGGTCGGAGGAACGTCAATCAACTACGAACGCCCAAACCCCGCTAGACTCCCGGAAGCCGAGGGATGAAACACCGCTAACAAGGTATGTATGGAAAAAAAACAGCATCCTCGCAGTATAACGGGTCAGCTCAATGTATTAGAACTTGTATTTTTGGGTGAACTTCCACTTTAAGGTCAGAGTCCTTCAGGTGCCTTTTGGCAAACTCCAGGTGAGCGGTTGTGTCTTTTAATGAGGAGTGGTTGTTTTTCTGGAAGGTTCTCTTTTCACAGAGAAACACTGGAGCTCTGTCAGAGTGACCATCGGGTTCTTGATCACCTCCCTGACCAAGGCCCTTCTCCCCCGATCACTCAGCTTGGCCAGGCAGTCCGCTCTAGGAAGAGTCCTGGTGGTTCCAAACTTCTATTTATGATGGAGGCCACTGTGCTCGTTGGGATCTTCAATGTGCCTCAAAACAATCCCGTCTCGGAGGTCTACAGACAATTCCTTAGACTTGGTTTGTGCTCTGACATGAACTGTCAACTGTGAGACCTTATACAGACAGGTGTGTGCCTTTCCAAATCATGTCCAATCAACTGAATTTACCACAGGTGGACTCCAATCAAGTTGTAGAAACATCCCAAGGATGATCAGTGGAAACAGGAGGCATCCTGAGCTCAATTCTGAAATTTGTGTCATGGCAAAGGCTGTTATTTATAATACAATAATATATATATATAAAAATTTTAATAAAAATTTGCGAAGATTCTAAACAAACTTGTTTTACGTTGTCATTATGGGGCATCGTTTGTAGAATTTTGAGGAAAATAATGAATTTAACCCATTTTGAAATAAGGCTGTAACATAACAAAATGTGGAAGAAGACACTAAACCAGTGTTTGTTTAGCACAGTGTAGGAGGCGGCATTGTATTTACATACAAATTCCCCATTCAGCTATCAAAAAACAAAAAAAAGGGTCATGCCTGGGCCATCACTGCTCTACCGCTGATCATTTTTCAGAGAGGCAGCAATGGCTTATTTTCCCCCATATGAACTAGTCCTTATTGTTCCCTACCATCTTGCCCGGAGCAAGACCTTTGCTCTATAGGCCGTACACAGGATAGGATTTTCCGACGGGAATTGTGCAATGACGAGCGGACAATTGTTGGATTTTCCACCAACAAATGTGGTATACCTTCTTTTAAATGTTTCCGACAACAAATGTGTGTTGTCAGATTATTTAAATCGTGTGTACAGAAGTCCTTCGAAAAAAAAAAAAAAAAAAAAAAAAACAACAATGCCCAGAAGCAATGCTCACCATAACACAACATTAGCAGAAATTGCCCAAAGGGTGGCGCTAAAGAGCTGAAAAACAACGCAGTTTCGTGTTTGCTGGCCGACAATTCTTTGCAAGACAACTTCATGGCCAACGCCCTTCGGACAAAATCGCTTTGCCAGCGGAAAATCCGTTCCAGGCGCAAGTGTGAAAGCAGTAGGCTCTCTGCAGAGGTACGCAACCCCACCTGCTAAAGTATTCAGATCTATAAAGCTGAGAGTATCAAAATGTATACCCCCCCCACTGATTGGAAAGTTTGAGCTCTGACTCAGCAGGGAGTGAGTCAGTCCTCTACAGAGAGACCACTGCTTTCACACAGACAGCAAAAGCCTTTCTATGCAGCCTACTGGCAGGAGACCGAATGACATCCATTTTGATGCACCTGGAATTTATTTTGCGGATTTAGCCGGCAATCGCATTCAGCATTCAACAGCGCACGCAAAAAAGCTTGTTGCACGCGTTGCCGTTCATCCCAAACTTGAAAAACAAGCAGCCCTGATCCTCCTTAAAAAAAGCGTTCAAAACTCAATGCTCAAAAAAAGGCATTAGCGACTTCCGTGTTTTGTTGAGCAAAGGACGTTTAAAAATTAATAGGCTGCCTTGTGTGCAGTGTAAAAATGTCTGGTCCTCCTCTTCATATACTGTTCAATCTGAGTCGTATAATATATGTAGCCATAGCAACTACTAAATACCACCATTGCCATTTTCTTTTCACCACAGATCATTGCTGCCCAGGGGAGATACTAGAGAGGAGCAAGGCAATGTGCAGGCGTAGAATATAAATCGGTCCCATCCATCACGAGCCAGGCTGTGTGCATCTATATTACACCAAAAATGACACATACAGACCAGCTTGACCCCGCCTCCCGCATCCACGGGGTGCTCTAACCTCCATGTGTAGCTCTAATGTCTATGGGTAACTCTAGCATCCATGGGGCGCTCCAACATCTATGGGGCACTCTAACATCTACACACAATCAATGCAGGTGCTACAGTGAAGAACGGGGAAGCGGTGTTTACACACAGCTCTTCCCGTTCTTCAGCTCCGGGGACCGATCACGGGACTCCAGCGGCGATCGGGTCCGCAAGTCCCGCAGCTTTCGGAGCGGGTGCGTGACCGCGACCCATGGCTGGGCACTAACAGAGGATGTACCTGCCCAGCCGTGCCATTCTGCCGACGTAAATGTGCAGGAGGCGGTACTTAACCACTTAAGGACCGGACCAATATGCTGCTAAATGACCCAAGGGGTTTTTACAATTCGGCACTGCGTTGTTTTTAACAGACAATTGCGCGGTCGTGCGACCTTTTCTTCCCACAAAAAGAGCTTTCTTTTGGTGGTATTTGTTCACCTTTGCGATTTTTATTTTTTGCGCTATATACAAAAATAGAGCGACATTTTTGAAAAAAAAACAAACAATATTTTTTACTTTTTGTTATAGGAAAAATCAAATAAAAACTAAATTTCAGTCAAGCGTTTAGGCCAAAATTTATTTAGCCACATGTCTTTAGTATAAAAAATAAAAATAAAAAATAATATAGCTACCTAGCGGCAACAGCGACACTAATACAGCGATCAGAAAAATGATCGCTTAGTGACGCTGGCAATAGGGAGTGAAAGGGTTAACTAGGGCGGTGATCAAGGGGTTAAAACTTTATTAGGGGGGGTACGGGGGCTACCCTGGACCTAACAGCTTGTCACACTGACACTAAATGCAGTGATCAGTACATATATGATCACTGCATTCAGGGACACTGTGACAGAGGGGTGGGGGGGGTGATTGCAAGGGGTTAATGTGCCTGTGTGTTATTGTGTCAGTGTAGTGTTGTGCAGACTTGCTATGTGATGTAATCTCTCATCTCGGCGGTATTTTCAACCGCCGCTGATGAGATTACATAACCTAGTGAGAGATTACATCACTTCCCCCTTCCTGTGTTTACACAGGAGGAGGAAGTGACACACGGTGGGAGGACGCGGATTGGCTGGGAGCGATATGGGGGGGGGGGGCGGACAAAAACCAACAACCGCCCCCTCATCCCGAATCGTTCCTGCAGCCACGGGGACCATGGCATGTACCGGGGGAGGGGGTCCCGATCCACATCAAGGCCCCGACCCACGTCAAGGCAGAACCGTACAGGTAAGCCAATGTGCCTGTACGTGCCATTCTGCTGACGCAAATGTACATGCGGCGGTCCGCAAGTGGTTAAGGGTGTGCACAATTCTGCAACCATATATTTTTTTATTTTTACCCTCCATCCACCTAAAAAATGTCAGTTTGTTGTTCAACTGAGTTGTACAGTTTATAGGTCACATTAAAAAGGTGGAAAAAGTTCTGAAACTAATTTATCTTTGTCTCATTTTTTTACATCACAGAAACCTGACATTTTAACCACTTCCCGACGGCCGTACGAATATATGCGTCCGTCGGGTGGTTCTGAATCTCTGACAGGGCGCATATATGCGCCCTGTGCTATTCCTGGCCACTAGAAGGCACGCACACGGCTGCCGGCGGCGCGCGCGTGCCCGCTGCATCCCTGAGATACCGATGCGCGTGCCTGGCGGCCGCGATGTCCGCCTAGGGAATCGCAAACGGCGGTTACAGGGTCAAGACATGGATCTCTCCACATCCTGTCAGGGAGAGAGGAGAGCGATCTGTGTCCCTTGTACATAGGGACACAGCATCGGTCACCTCCCCCAGTCACCCCCCTCCCCCCACACAGTTAGAACACACCCAGGATACACATTTAACCCCTTCCATGCCCCCCTAGTGTTAACCCCTTCACTGCCAGTCACATGTATACAGTAATCGGTGCATTTTTATAGCACTGATCGCAGTATAAATGTGAATGGCGCCAAAAATGTGTCAAAAATGTCCGATGTGTCCGCCATAACGTCGCAGTCCCATTAAAAATAAATAAAAAATAAATAGAAAAAAAAAAAAAAAAAAATCGCAGATCACCGCCATTACTAGTAAAAAAAATAAAATAATAATTCTGTCCCCTATTTTGTAAGCGCTATAACTTTTGCGCAAACCAGTCGCCTTTTGCGATTTTTTTTTTTTTTTTTACCAAAAATATGTAGAATAATATGTATCGGCCTAAAAACTGAGAATTTTTTTTTTTTTTTTTTTTAAATTGGCTATTTATTATAGTAACAAGTAAAAAATATTGACTTTTTTCAAAATTGTCGGTCTTTTTTTGTTTATAGTGCAAAAAATAAAAACCGCAGAGATGATCAAATACCACCAAAAGAAAGCTCTATTCGTGGGGAAAAAAGGACATCAATTTTGTTTGGGAGCCATGTCGCACGACCGCGCAATTGTCAGTTAAAGCGACGCAGTGCCAGAAGCTGAAATTTCACCTGGGCAGGAGGGGGGTGTATGTGCCCAATAAGGAAGTGGTTAACAGGGGTGTGTAGACTTTTTATATCCACGTATATGTTGAGAATATGGAAATACGATGCATTTACCGACTCTTTGCTCTAGACTTTAAATTTCAATGTTACATGCCATTCTCTGCAAGAAGTTTTTCTATAAATAAAAAAATAAATCTAAAATTAATTAATTACCTGTAACTGTCTTTTCACACACGGAGTCGCTCATCAGACCTTTTATAGAACGTGTATAAGCATACACCTGTACACAGTAATTCGTATTGCGCTCTAGATTGTCCAATACATAGGTCATGGAAGAATGTAGGTCAATTGTCTTCTAAAGTGAAAAGACAAATACAGGTCAGAAGATGAACAAGTTGTATAAACGTCATCAAGATAGAACTTTTAGCTAGAAACAAAACAAGCAAAAAACAAACAAACTCAATGATATAGTGAAGTTCCAAGATCTTTGAAGGCCGCGTCTGTGGCAAACCTCAGAAGAGGCCGCGTAGACTGCTGGAGACCGAATCAGCTTCAGAAAAGGTATGTATAGCCATTTTTTTGCTTTACATGGTTAGGCAGATCAGTCTGATGCCGCGTACACACGATCACTTTTTGTGATGGAAAAAAACGACGTTTTCAAAAACGTCATTTAAAATCACCGTGTGTGGGCAAAACGTTGTTTTATGTCTTCAAAAAAAACGACCAAAAAAAAATTCGAACATGCTTGAATTTTTTGTGTCGTTTTTCAAAATGTCGTTTTTTGTGTCATAAAAAGTGATGGTGTGTGGGCAAAACGATGTTGAAAACGACGTTTTTAAAGCCGCGCATGCTCAGAGGCAAGTTATGAGATGGAGCTTCAATGGAACAGAGTGCCGTCGAACGTGGTGTACGTCACCACGCTTTGCTAGAGCTTTTTGGAAAAACGATGGTGTGTATGCAACGTAGTTTTGGAAAATGAAGTTTGAAAACGTCGTTTTTTTTTCATCACAAAAAGTGATCGTGTGTACGCGGCATTAGAATGTGGCCGTCAGTAGATTTAGAGTTGGTTAGTTTTAGGCTACTACTTTAAAGCCAAAGTGTTTTTAGTTTCTCTTCTTTTACTTCCTGTTGTGTCTCTGGGACAGAGTACAGTCCCAGAGACTGTATTCCGGTTCCAGGAGAATGCTCGTAATCCAAAGTACCGCATATCAAACAAGTTTCCCTATTGAAGTCAATGAAAATTATTTACTTCAATGCCATGCAATACCGCTGGAGAGCCTCAGAAAGATTTGGTTCCCGCCGAGATCAGCCGAGCTGTCCTCAGGCCTTTCCGTGCATTTCTGAATGGCGCCTATTGGCTGCGACTGGCGCCACTGGGCCCGGGCGCCCCCCCCCCCCACTCCCACCTCAGGCCAAACACAGTACTGCACACCACTTTGGCAAGACAACACTCGCAAACCAAGTTATGATTTTGCATCACGTCCAGACAACACTCGCAAACCAAGTTATGATTTGTAAAAAAAAATACAGTGCTCGTATTGACAGCGAAACGCTCGGTTAACCGGGTTACTCGCAATCCGAGGTTCCACTGTATGTACCGTGTACTATACTCATTCACATGGGGGGGGGGTGATCTGGGGGGTCCCCTTGCTTTCAGATTCTGATAAACTCCCTGTGGGGATTTAAGGACCCCATCTGCCACAAAGCACCCAACCCCCCATGTTAAGGGGATGTGGTCTGGCTCAGGAGGGAGGGCGCTCGGTCGTTAACTTCCCCCCTCCTTGCCTTCCATGCTGCATGCTTGCTTTTTTTCTCACTTTATTGCCAGCAATTTTTTTTCCTCATTATTCAGCTGTCAGCAGGGAAACCCATTGACCGAGACTCATCGGTTGTTAAGGACGCAGCGGCCGGCTTCCCAACCCCGCTCCTTAACAACCAGCTATTCACTGCACCCCGATTGGGCAAAACTTTGCCCAATCAAGGCTTAGAATGCACTGTGCAGTGCCGAACACCTGACGAACTGGCAAATAGGCAATGTTTGTGCCGAACCGTTCGACTAACTATACTTCCATAGAGAACATGGGGTTCTTATCTACATCATGCTGGCAGGAGCAGAGTTTTCTACTCAGGATGTGGCTTCTTTCTAAAGAAAAAAGACTGACTTTAAGGCCCCTTTCACACCTGCGGACAGTATGTCCGCTTTTTCATCCATCCATTTACGGATGAAAAAGGGACATACATTAATCCCTATGAGATAGCGGGTGTCAGAAGATGAACGTCCGCCGACACCCAATCACATGCTCCGATTCTGCAAACAGAGGAAAATCCTATTTTTCCATCCATCTGCAGAGTGGATCGCGTGAACACGGACGGACGGTCTGTGTTCATCCGATCCCCCCATAGGGGAGAGCGGAGATCTGACAGGGCAGTCCCTGCACAGTGTGTGGGGACCGCCCTGTCATCTGCCAGCTCAGCCGGGATCAACGGAGCGATCCCCGCTAAGCAAGCGGATACATATGTAGGGATTCTCACGGGATCCGTACATGTGAAAGGGGCCAAAGACTTTGCACATCTTTTGTTTTGATGCACTTGGAATGCTTCTCGGCTTTAAACTGAAAGTTCAGTCAAGCTAAAAAGTTTCACATCTGACTTGAATGTATGTGTCCGGGCACGTGACACAGCAGTTGGTTAAAGCAGTTGTAAAGGAAAACATTTTTTTGCCTAAAATTAATGTCTGCAAGGTAGACAGACAGAATAGCGTAATGATTCTGTTAACAAAACGAGTAAATACCTATTAAATTCCTTCATCTATATCACCTCCAGCGTTCTAGTTTCTGTTTTCTCATTCACTTCCTGGTTTGCGGCGCTTGTTCATGTAAGAACTACATTTCCCAATATGCATTGCGGCACGCCCAGTAATTCACACCTCCTTAAAGTCTCTAACACGTAGAGAGCGTCCTGCCGCACAGATGTAGTTCCCAGGAGGGGGCGAGCGCGTCACTGACCACCGCAGTAAAGCCTCCCTTCATGGTGGTCAGTAACAATCAGACAAGCAGGAAGTGAACAGAACAGAGAAGAAATAGAGCAACTTTGGAGCAAAAACTAACAATGAGGAAGTGAAAAGAGGAATGTCTGCAGGTAAATGATGCTTATTATGAAAAAAAAAAAAAAAATCCTTTACAACCCCTTTAAAATGCAATACTGTATGCTGTACTCCACATAGAGCAAAGACCTGGTGATACCCAGTGCCATAACTCCCAACATTTTAACATGGGAATGAGGGACACCCACTAACAAAAACGTATGTAGGCATAGGACACATCCCCACCACACCCCCTTAAAGGAGAATTAACCAAAAAAGTTTAATTAAATCCACAAGGGCTTTTTTTACCACTACTATTTCTTTATATTGGCTTTAAGAATGTACAAATGCAGCAATTTAGAATTGGGATGAAAGGTTTAGCGCTGGGAAACACTTTTTGATAGATAAAAAGTGCATTTTATATACAACTATATAGATCAGACCAAAATGAGGGACACATCAGGAAGAATGAGGGACAGAGGGACATTGCTCCAAATCAGGGACAGTTGGGTGCTATGTGTAATGATGTGTATGCTTTGTTATACTTCAAGTTCAATTGTTATACCCAGTTCCTTATCTTGTTAGGAAACAGTTAACAGTTTTGGTCATGTGATCTGGGGGTGGGGATCTGTGGTCAGTTCTAAGATGGAGGCTACTGAATAAAGACCCAGTTCATGTTCAAGCTCATGCTGTCTGCCTATCCTTCATGCTAAATCTTTACATGGTACCAGAAGTGTGGAACAGAGAGTCATGGCAGCACACAGCAACACAAAGAACATTCCATCCCTGGATTTGGAATCAGGAAATGTGTCTGAAAACTGGTTACAGTGGAGAGAGCTGATAGAACTGGTGTTTGCAGGGTCAGACTGCACCCCAATATATCTTGCAGCAATACAAAAACCACATCACAGACAAGAACTCACTAGGATGGAGAAGCTGGGGGTAGTAAAAAAGGTCACAGAACCATCGGAATGGGTCAGTTCTATGGTTGTGGTGGAGAAGAAGAATACAGGTGCAATTCGTATATGCATTGACCCACGTGATTTGAACAAAGTCATAATGAGAGAACACTACAAACTCCCCACCATAGAGGATATATCGCACAAGCTAGTAGGAGCAACAGTATTCAGTGTACTAGACGCCCATTCTGGTTACTGGCAACTGCGTCTTGATGAAGCCAGCAGTTACTTGACCACCTGTCAAGAAACTTTTAACATTGCCTGTCTCTTCTTAATAACATGTAGAATCGGCTGGTAGTTTAAAAAAAAAAACGTCCGTACATACCATTTTCGGCATGTAGTCTCACCGTCGCTTCCGGGTCTGGTGGCCGGGGATGGGCGTGCCTACTTAAATGACAGGCATCCGATCGACGCATACAGCGCGTCACGAGATGCCGAAAGAAGCCGAACGTTGGTGCGCATGCGCCGTATAGAGCCGAACCAACGTTCAGCTTCTTTCGGCATCTCGTGACGCGCTGTATGCGTCGATCGGATGCCTGTCCCCACACATCATACCCGGAAGCGGCGGTGAGACTACATGCCGAAAATGGTATGTACGGACTTTTTTTTTTTAAACTACCAGCCGATTCTACGTGTTATTAAGAAGAGACAGGCAATGTTAAAAGTTTCTTTTTAGGGGAACCACCCCTTTAACATGAAAGCCCCAACCTCCAGAAAGGAGCTGGAGACATCACTAGGTATCTTCAACTATCTATCCAAATTCTCTCAGGGCCTTGCTCAACAGATAGCACCGCTACGTACGCTGCTACAGAAGGATGCTGTTTGGGGTTTGGGATGCAAACATGAAAAAGACTTTCGACAAAGTGAAAAAACTGATCACTAAACATCCAGGGCCAATACTGAAATATTTTGACATAAACTGTGACATTGTACTTCAAGTGGATGCATCCCAGTTTGGGTTAGGTGCTGTACTGACTCAACAAGGACGTCCTGTGGCGTATGCTTCACGAGCACTGACCCCAACGCAAGCCAATTATGCCCAAATTGAGAAAGAGATGCTGGCTATTGTGAATGGATGTGAGAAATTTCACCAGTACATATATGGTCGCCCGGTAGTTGTGGAAACAGACCACAAGCCGTTGGAGTACATCCTACAGAAATCACTAGCTTCTACACCTCCGCGTCTGCAGCGGATGGTTATGAAATTACAGCAGTATGATCTCACAGTAAAATATAAACCTGGAAAGGAAATTCCAATGGCAGATACCCTGTCTAGGGTGTTTCTAGAAGGACATGAAGCACGGGATGAACCTGAGTTGGAAGAACAGGTACATACAGTACTAGCGAACATTGCAATATCAGATGTACGGCTGGAGAAGATAAGACAAGACACCAAACAGGATAAAGTTCTAGAAAAACTAACTCGTGTCATGTGCAATGGCTGGCCAGAAAAACGAAAGAAGCTGTGTCCTGAACTACAGGGATTCTGGCCTATGAAAGATGAGCTCTACATTAACTCGGACATCATATTTCTGGGTGAGCGTATTCTCATTCCTAAGTCACAACAGACAGAAGTACTGAAACAAATCCATCAGGGGCATTTGGGCATCACTCTGTAAGCGCAGAGCGCGGGAGTTGGTCTACTGGCCTTATTTGGACTTTGATATTGAGACACTTGTGAAGAAGTGTGAAACCTGCCAGACATTTCAGAAACACAATGCAAAAGAACCGCTTACACCGTGGAATGCTCCTTCACGGGCATGGCAGAGGCTGGCTACAGATATTTTTCATTTTGAGGACAACCATTACCTGATAGTAGTAGATTACTACAGCAAATACTTTGAGCTAGTGCAGCTGAGAAACTTAAAAGCAACAACAGTCATATGGGCTTTCAAAACAATCCTTTCAAGACATGGAGTGTGTGAAGAACTTGTGTCTGATAATGGGCCACAATTCTCATGTTCTGAGTTCCAGTGCTTCCTGCGTGAATGGGGAATCAGGCACAAACCCACAAGCCCCTATCACCCACAGGCCAATGGTCTAGCAGAGAAGTATGTTGGCATAGCCAAGTCCATTATACTGAAAGCGCAATCATCAGGGCAGGATGTGTACCTAGGACTGTTAAACTATCGTGCAACACCTATGGAAGGTTTATGCTCACCTGCACAGCTGCTAATGGGTAGAACACTGAGGACCACAGTGCCTATTGCACCACAGAAATTGCAGCCTCAGTCCATTCCACAGGATCGAGTAAGAGATCAGAGGATCATAAACATGAAAAGGCAAAAACTGTATTTTGATAAATCTACAAAATCCCTTCGTCCACTCTCTGCTGGGCAAGCTGTGCGACACAGAGTAACTGGGAATACATGGGAACCCGCTCGAATTGTCAAAGAAGCCAATGCACCAAAATCATATATAATTGAGACCAAATGTGGACAGAAACTGAGACGAAACAGGCGTCATCTTCGTCCAGACACTGCTGCGGATACATCATTGGAGGAACCGCGTGACAATGGAGATGAAGAACAAGCCCATGATGGCACAGAAGTCCGAAACATGGATATTGAGTCTACTGAGGCTACAGAGGACAGCATAAATGTACCAGCATGTGATAATGCTGGGAGTGACTCTCAACTGGACACCAATCCTACGAATGATGAGCCAGCGGTTACTTTCTCTCGCTATGGTCGAGCTATTAAACCAAAGATATGGAGGGACGTTGTCTCATATTAAATGCTTCATACTTGAGAGGGAAGATGTAATGATGTGTATACTTTGTTATACTTCAAGTTCAATTGTTATACCCAGTTCCTTATCTTGTTAGGAAACAGTTAACAGTTTTGGTCATGTGATCTGGGGGTGGGGATCTGTGGTCAGTTCTAAGATGGAGGCTACTGAATAAAGACCCAGTTCATGTTCAAGCTCATGCTGTCTGCCTATCCTTCATGCTAAATCTTTACACTATGCAATTCTTTGGACAAGCACATGCCAGGTACCTACCTTTTCCTCTGAATCTTCCTTCCAGTAAGACAGGTTATAGTTCATTACTAATACATCGGGAATCGGTGAGAAAGGAGGTGAAAAATCCACAGCCAAATTTCCTGAATGGGAATTCAGACCAAGTGACTTCACAGGTTCTATGATTGCTGCAGAGAGAAACAGAACATGTGAACACGGCTGTATGATCTGTACCGGCATCTGTCTGTATCGATCCATCTACACATATCAATCATCCATCATTTTATGACCACCCACCTAACATTGAGTAGGTCCCCTTTTGCTGCCAAAACAACCCTGACCCGTCATGGCATGAATGCCACTAGCCCTCCGATGGTATGCTGTGGTATCTGGCACCATGCCATCAGCAGCAGATGCTTTAGGCCCCTTTCACACGGGTGGATATAAGTCAATTCTTTGCTGCAGATAGATGAAGTTATCTAAACTCACACAATGCTTTCCTATGTCCCCATTCCCTCATTGCGTTTAGCAACGGGTTTCGTTACATGGGTTTTGGGCAGTTAGAAAAAAAATCAATTTGACTGCATCCAGGAACGATTTAGCGTAGCTATCTGCACATAACCACATAAGGAAGCACATCAGAAATGGCAAGTCTGTTCCACTGCAGCCGCGCATTAACACTGCCAATGGCAATGTACACCTGAAAGTGATCGCCGCTGTGCCTGTAGTCTTCAAAATAAGAAAACATGCTTTTAACAGCGACAGAACAGCCGCCCGTGTGAAAGATGCATTCAGTATGGTAAGTTGTGGGGTCTGCATGGTTTGGACTTGCTTCTACAGCACATCTCACAGATGCAAAATTGGATTGAGATCTGAAGAATATGGAGGGCCAAGTCAACAAGTTAAAAGAAGTATGACGTTTTTTTTGGGCCATTTATACTTGCCGCGGTGGATGGAGCATCAGACCAATGCTCCAGCTGTGCTAAAAATACAATACAATGTTTGGGGGTTCCAAGTAATTTTCTAGCAAACAATAAGTAGATTTTTACAAAGTGTCAGATCAAGCAAAAAGTATGCAGAGCACATGTCTCCCTGATTAGATACAATTTGATTGGATAGTCTAGGTAGATCTAAAAAGGTGATTCTGCAGAGAATGAATGGTCAGACAGTGAACTTTAAAGTAGAACTTCTAAACGGTACATATGAGGACTTGAAGAATGTCGTTCGAGAATATTTCAAGATTTAGTTTGCTTTTAACGGCATCAAGACCGGCACTTGCACCCCCTTCCTGCCCAGGCCAATTTTCAGCGTTGTCGCAATTTGAATGACAATTGCGCGGTCATGCTACACTGTACCCAAACACATTTTTTATCATTTTGTTCACACAAATAGAGCTTTCTTTTGGTGGTATTTGATTACTTTGGGTTTTGCTGGGGTTTGCAAATTTTGGGGAAAAAAAAAAAAAAGTTTGTTTCAGAAACATTTTGTAAATAAGTATGTTTTCTCCTTCACTGACAAGGCTGCACTGACGGGCACTGATGAGGTGGCATCAATGAGGTGGCATCAATGAGGTGGCACTGATGAGCATCTAAGGACGCGTACACACGATCAAATCTGTCTGCTGGAAACGGTCTGCCAGACTGTTTCAGCAGACAGATTCGACCGTGTGTACGGGCAAACAGACGGATTTGGCCAGCCGACCGATTTCAAAGCATGCTTTGAAATCTGTCGGCTGTGAATCCGTCCGCCCGACATGTCTGCTGGTTAGTACGCTAACCAGCAGACATATCTGCTCGCACATGCGTCGAATGGATTCGACGCATGCGCGGAAGTGTTTTACTTCCTGGTGCGGTGACGTGGCGGCGTCAATGTCACCGCCACGTCAGCGCGCTGTCTGCTGGTGGGATTTTGGTTTGATCGTGTGTACCCGATCAAACCAATACATCCCAGCAGACAGATATGTTCAAATCGGTCTGTCCGACCGATTTGAACAGATATATTTGCTTGTGTGTACGGGGCCTAACAGAAGGGGACCCCATATCTAACACAGCTGGAGGAGTGTACGGGATGCTGAAGGCTCTCCATTTGCTGTAGATCTTTAGCACAGCCAAGAATCAAGGAACTACATGCTGGAAAGGTAATTATTATAGCCAGGGCAGGACTTGGGGTGGTGGCGCCCCTGGGCTTGAGTCACTTTCGGGCCCTACCTTCTATACATTACTTTAAATAGAACAAAAATGATATATACACAAGCTACACAATTCTGTATAAGCAACCCATAATGAAAAGTGGAGGGTACAGTTCTCCCACTTCAAAGGGGTATGCCTAGGGAAGCAAAACCCTGTGTTTGGGGATAAATAACCCAATATCACCACAAAGAGCCTGTCAAGGAAAGAGCTTCCGCTGCACCTGTCAGATGGAGAGGGATGATATAATTCCGCTGTACAAGCCGTCACGTCTGTCCATCGGTAGTCGCCGCAGCAATAGTGTCATTCGGATGCCCGCACATGCGCAGAAGAATGACTGAGCGTAATGACGCCATCGTGACCGCGTCGCATAATGACGTCGCGTAGTCATCAATAGTAAACATAGCGCTGTCCCGAAGAACATGATGTATACTGCGCATGGGTACAAACAAGCACTGACACAAGTCAAAGTGCCATGTATTCAAAAGGGCAAATCCAGCAATTGGAGCCAATGTAACAACATGCCACATCCAGCAAAAGGACAGACACCGGGTATAATATTGCAAAAATAGCTTTGCAAAGGGTAATAAAAAAAAAACAGATCGTTTGATTACTTGGGTGGAGGACAAAAATTATCAATGTCCGTAGAACAGCTGAAAAAATGCTAGACCAATCAACACACTTTAAATGAAAAATTAAATGACTGGCATATTATTGGAAAAAAATAAAAAAAAATTAACGTCAAGCCCAATGGTAAGTCCGGCCCAGATTATAGCTCTACCTGTGCAGGGGGCCATTATTAGCTTCTTGTGACTTAAAGTGGGTGTAAGCCCTTAAAGCGGAGCTCCACCCTGATTTTTTTTTTTTTTAATCTAAAAAAATAAAATAAAAAAAATACTCACCCTAAATAGGCTGTTGCTATGCGGAAGTCCCGAATCTGCCCTCATGATCCGCGGTGCGGTTTTCTTCCTCCTCCTCTTCTCGGTGTCTTCTTGTGAATTGGGCCGCGCTGCATTCTGGGAACTGTGTGTATCCCAGAAAGCAGCCGGACCATTCACAAAGCGCCGCATCGCTCGCACATGCGCATAACTGTGGATGGCGGTGCCGGGATCGAGGATCGGCATCGGCGGGGGCCGTCAGCGCGGGCGCCTAGGACAGGTAAGTGCCCTTATTCAAAGTCAGCAGCTACACTGTTAGTAGCTGCCGACTTTGAAAAAAAAAAAAAAAATGCGGGTGGAGCTCCGCTTTAAGGCTTACCTGTAGGTATAAGAAATATCTCCTAAACCTACACGGTTTAGGAGATATTTGCAGAAAAGACTTCACCGATGTCTACGATGCAGGTGCACCGAGCGTGCCGCTAGTGAAGGCGATCATGCCATCACTGCCGGCTCCCACACGCATGACGTCATCGCTGCTCTGGCCAGTCACAGCGCCGGTGCAGCGATACCTGGAAGTAACTCCGGGTATCATGGTGGCGACAGAGGAGATGAAGTAAGGTCACTTCGATCTCAGGTAAGGAATTCATAATGAGCTAGTATGCTATGCATACTAGCTCATTATACCTTTATCTTGCAGGGTGTTTTTTTTTGTGAGGGTTTACTTCCTCCTTAAATGTCACTTCAAGGATATCCACTCCCTCCCATCTCAGAATCACGTACTGTTTTTACTTGGTTGGAAATTCGGCAATACAACCCATTCCGATCTTCTTGATCCCAACTCCGCCCGGACCATCATTCTTCCCCTCCAGAAGGACTCAATTTTCTCTGTGAAGTCACACTCTGTCTCTGTGATGTTTACGCACAATTCACGGAAACCCATGTAACTGCAAGACACAAAACACAGAGTTATTTCAATGACTACGATAGATAGATAGATAGATAGATAGATAGATAGATAGATAGATAGATAGATAGATAGATAGATCAGTATAAACCCCGAAGGAGGCCTAGCTGTGAAAAATAATTATGATTGCTGCCATTTCATTTAAACACTTAACTCCAGGCACGAAAAACTGAATTTAATTATATTCTTCATTAGCCACAAAAGATATAAAATGTACTTTTAAATGCCTTTGCAAATGTAGATATTACCTTGTATAGGTATCAGTGGCATCATTACTGTTCTACACATTGCCTGTAGAGAGCAGAGCTGTGAGAGGGGCCAACAGGCTCCATTCACTACAGGCTGCCTGCAGAAAACTACAGGAAGGGGGGTGGAGACAAGACCAGTCACCCTGCACAAGGAGAGAAGGCAGCAGTGCAAGGTCTTTATCACAGGAAGCTCCTACACAGAAAAGTAAAGGCTCACACTGGATCACTGCACAGAACTGGAATAAATACACAAAGCACACCAGGAGTCAAGGAATAATACACATGACTTATATTTAAACAATATTTGGTGATCCCGGCATTTAGTTTTAAAACTACTTTTTATTCAAGAATATGAATGTGTACAAACACAAAATAACGAATGATAATGCAAGGTCAAAGAACAGTAGAAGATTAACTTTTAGGCCCCTTTCACACTGGAGGAGTTTTTCAGGCGGTTTAGCGCTAAAAATAGCGCCTAAATAACTCCTGCCCCAGCATTCTCAATGTGAAAGCCCAAGGGCGATGCGCTGGCGCAAGCAGCATCTTTGGAGTGGTGAGAGGAGCGGTGCGTGTGTATACCGCTTCTTCCCATTGCAGAGGTGCATTGCGGGCGGTATCAACCCTTTTTTGGCCACTAGCGGGGCTTAATACCGCACCGCTAGCGGACGAATTCCGCTGCAATTGCAACGGTATATCGCCGCTGTTTTTAGCGGCGCCATACCTCCACCGCACGTCCTACCCCAGTGTGAAAGGGGCCTTATAGCCATTGCCATTATACAATAAAAAGTTTGTAAACCACGAAAAACAAATAAAAAAAGTAAGGCAGCTCTGGCTACAATACTCACTTTGTCCCCCTGCAGTACCTTCTCTTTGTCACAAGATGTCCTCAGTCTTACAAGTTAAATGATATTCCGCATCACTTAAAGCGGAGTTCCACCCAAAAATGGAACTTCCGCTTAACCCACACTTCGCCCCCTTTTTTTGGGGGTGGGGGCTTCAGGAGGAGTGGGACTTCCTGTCCCACTTCCTCCTTCCGCCGAGGGGCTGGTAAGGCGATTAGCTTAATCGCCTTACTGCAGCCCCTCCCTGTAGGCGATCGCCTGGGACACGTCACAGGTCCCAGGCGATCGCCTGTCCATTCTGACGGCGCAGCGCCGCTCACACATGTGCAGTGCCGCTGGCGCATGCGCAGTGGGTGCCCGGCCGTGATGCCGAAAGCGGTCACGGCCGGGTGCCCACACTTGGCATTAAGACCCCGGTCGGGGGGGGGGGGGGGGAGGAGCTCCTCAGAAAAGTGAAACACCTATTCACGCAAACTAACAGATCCTTACTTGCCCAGGCTTTTATCCATTCCAGATTAGACAGGGCAAACATATTCCTACTGGGTGCCCCACAGAAATGGGTCCACAAGCTCCAGGTGGTGCAGAACCACACTGCTCGTTTTGTACTCGGTCTAGCGAGACGAGAGCATTAGCCTGGCTAGGAGATCACTTCATTGGCTCCCTGTCGAGCAGAGAGTGATCTTTAAAACGCTCTGTATTTTCTTCCGTGCATACAGGGGACAGGGTCCCAAGTATTTACAAAGTCTGGCGGTGCTCTATGTACCTACTACGTGCCTATTAAGATCTAAGACCCAACACTTAGCCATAGTTGTTCCGTCTAAACTTTCTTCCATGGGAGGCAAACGACTTCAGGAGTAGGGGTGCCTGCTGTGGAATGCCCTCTCCATGGAACTTAAAAAGTGGTTGTAAACCCCCCCAAAAAAATTTTTTTTGATGTCACAATGTAGAGTATAAGATTTCCTATCATCTGTGCCCAGTCTTGCCACACAGAGTTAATCCAGATCTGAGAAATCCTCTTTTATTGTTCAGTGAAAATGAACAACCTTCCAGATAAAAACCTGTCTAAATAAAAAGTCAGTTTTCTCTCTTCTTGCTTTGAGTGACAGGTTTATCTAGCTTGGACATGTTTATCATATGTAATGTATGTTTATCATAACATGAGGTGATATAACATCATAACACATCCTAGTAATATACAATGAACTTTGGATCACCTCTTGTTATGATAAACATGTCCAAGTTAGATTTGTAAATAACCTGTTACTGAAAGCAATAACAGAGAAACGGACTTTATAATTTGGCAGGTTTTTATCTGGAATTCTGTTAATTTGCACTGAACATTAAAAGAGGATTACTGAGCGCTGGATTAATGCTGTGTGACAAGACTGGGCACAGATGATAGGAAATCTTATACTCTACATCGTGACATAAAAAAAAAAACGTTTTCTCTATACACTCTGCCCCTTCATTGAAGGGGCCATTCTTGCCACTTTAGTGATTATGACCCCGGAACGGCCCTGACTATTCAGACACCAATGATGTTGTGTACCCTTTTTCTAGATTTCTTAAGTCTCTTTTTTCTTCTTATAATTTTCTTATGCTCCACGGCCCTTTCCTTTTGATTAACTAAGGGCCGGATACCCCTTTTCCCTCTTCCACCCTCTCTTCTTTCTATTTTTCCTTCTATACTGTGGATTGATTCAAGGGAACATCTGTTCGGTTAACAGATAAAGCGGACTGATGGTCTGATGTGCGTACACACCATCAGTCCAAAATCCGATCGGGTCAGAACGCGCTGACATAAAACACAACGACGTGCTGAAAAAAAGTTCAGTGCTTCCAAGCATGCGTCGACTTGATTCTGAGCATGCGTGGATTTTTAACCGTACGTATCAACGATCGGTTTTGACCTATCGGTTAAATTTTAAAAGAAAGTTCTTTTTTTTTTGGACCGAAGGATAACTGACCGATGGGGCCCACACACGATCGGTTTGGACCGATGAAACTGACCTTCAGTCCGTTTTCATCGATTTCGACCAATCATGTGTATGTGGCCTAAGGGGCCCAATGGCCCCCCTCCCGTTTTTTTTGCATCACACCTGTAAGATGTCAGGAGAGAAGAGATTACACACCAAAAAATAAAATAGCTACAATTGCTGCATTTTATTTCTTCCTGTGTGCATGAGGCCTTTAGGGCAGTTTACACTAAAAATCACACAGAAACGTGTTCTGTGTTCCTGTGTATTTTTCTCTGCAGTGCAATTTGGCAGACCATTCATTTGACTAGGCTGCAAATCGCACAAAAAGCATGCACTACTTTTAAAAAAAAGCATCCTGCACCAAATCACAAGATTCTGCAGTACCATGCAAAACACACTGCGTTTGCAATCTGGCTCCAGATCACAAAGGCAGTGCATTTTGAACGTGGTGAGGGGCGTGCAAGGAACGCACCTTTCCCGCACCAAGTTCTGGTGTGAGCTGCTCCTTAACCACTTAAGACCCGGACCAATACGCTGCGTCGCTTTAACAGACAATTGCGCGGTCGTGCGACGTGGCTCCCAAACAAAATTTGCGTCCTTTTTTTCCCACAAATAGAGCTTTCTTTTGGTGGTATTTGATCGCCTCTGCGATTTTTTTTTTTTGCGCTATATACAAAAATAGAGCGACATTTTTGGAAAAAACAATATTTTTTACTTTTTGTTATAATAAAAAACCAATAAACTAAATTTTAGTCAAACATTTAGGCCAAAATTTATTTAGCCACATGTCTTTAGTAAAAAAAAAAAAAAATCGCATTAAAAAAAAATTAGCTACCTAGCGGGAACAGCGACACTAATACAGCGATCAGAAAAATGATCGCTTAGTGATGCTGGCAATAGGGAGTTAAAGGGTTAACTAGGGCAGTGATCAAGGGGTTAAAACTTTATTGGGGGGGGGTGGGGGGGCTATCCTGACACTAACACTAACTGACTGTCACACTGTCTGTCACACTGACACTAAATACAGTAATCATACATGTATGATTACTGCATTCAGTGACACTGTGACAGGGGGGGGGGGGGGGGGCGATCGCGGGGGTTAAATGTGTTTTTGTGTGTGTGTAAGTGTGCTGTTGGTGCAGACTTACTTGTTGTGTTGTGATCTCTCCTCAGCGGCGCTTGAAACAAACGCCGAGGGAGAGATCAGATAGCTTCCTCCTTCCTGTGTTTACACAGGAGGAGGAAGTGACAGGGCGGGCGGGCGCGCGCATTGGCTGGGAGCGATCCGGAGGGGGCGGGTGAAAACGGATAGCCGCCCCCTCTTGTCAGATCGCTCCTGCAGCCGCGCGGACCGCCGCATGTACGGGGGGGGGGGGGGGGGTCTGATCGGAACCCCCGATCCCCCCCAAGGCACCAACGTATATATACGTTGATGTGCCTGTCGGTGCCATTCTGCCGACGTAAATGTACATGCGGCGGTCCTTAAGTGGTTAAAGAAGAACTGCAGTCTACTACATAATTTGTAATAAAAATATCTTTGCCATCCTGAAGTTTCCCTACAAACACTTTGCTTATTATTTTATGTATCCTGTGATTCTGTACATGCCAAATATGCTGCAGAAATCTCCCTCCACGGAGTCTGGTTGCAGCCATTTTAACTGTGGGAAGCTGAAGCTGCTGCCTGTTCACTTTCTGGATTTACACAGACACACACCTCCAGCTCTGCATCTCTAATTGGCCCTCTTATGACTCACCCCCCTCCTTTCCTGGCAAAGAGTGAGAGAAAGAGCTGTGCATGATGTCATAAGCCAAAGCTAATGACCAGACAATAAGCAGGAAGTCGGCTGTATAAGGGATTTACTGGCAGAAAAAAACAAAGTTAAAACAAGGGCAGAAGATTTAATAGATTTAAAGGTGAAAACATTACT
Organism: Rana kukunoris; assembly: GCA_029574335.1. Classification (NCBI taxonomy): domain Eukaryota; kingdom Metazoa; phylum Chordata; class Amphibia; order Anura; family Ranidae; genus Rana; species Rana kukunoris. The sequence continues at coordinate 459,479,080 of CM056049.1, forward strand.
GACGTTATGCTTTAAGTAATCCTTGGGTCTTAAAATGTGCATTTTAATGTGTGCAGAAATGTTTTATTTTTTAAAGGGCTCTGCACTAAAAGGGTTAAAGCTGTAGTAGCCAATTAGTGCAGGGAGAAGCAGGGATCGGACACCCCGTGTATCAGATGTAGAAGATTCTACCATCAATTTTATCTCTGCAAAAGAGTGAAGATGCAGCCTACACCCCAATGATATTCAATCAGAGATGTATTCTGTAATGTCACAATAGTGTCCCTTTAAAGCTAAAATGCCAGACAGTCAGGGCTCATTCAGATGTGTGGTCCATGGGGGGGGGGGGGGCAGTGGGCAGTGTACATGTAGGCAGTTGAGCCACGGATAGTTTACACCCCCCCCCCCCATTCTAAACCCATACAGCTCGCTTCATAGGCATAGCAAAAATTAAAGCACCCCCCACCTTCGGCGGGCAGTACCACCACTGCATGTGACTAGGGATGAGCCCCCCCCACCCCGTTCGGTTCGCACCAGAACCTGCGAACACAGCAATTTGTGTGAACTTTAAAACCCTGTTAAAGTCTATGGGACTCGAATGTTTGAAATCTAAAGTGTTAATTTTAAAGGCTAATATGCAAGTTATTGTCATAAACAGTGTTTGGGGACCTGGGTCCTGCCCCTGGGGACATGTATCAATCCAAAAAAAGTTTTAAAAAAACCTTTTTTTTTTTTTCCGGGAGCAGTGATTTTACTAATGCTTAAAGTGGAACAATAAAAGTGAAATATTCCTTAAAATTTCATACCAGGAGGGGTGTATAGTATGCCTGTAAAGTAGCGCTCGTTTCCCGTGCTTAGAACTGTCCCTGCACAATGTGTCATTTCTAAAAGGGAAAAAAAAAGTCAAAAAAGTTGATAAATTGTTGGCTCCCAGCAAAACAGAGAAAAGTCATTTTGAGGGTTAAAAACAGGCAGTGAGGAGGTGACATATCACCTCTTAATCACTTTTTCCAACACCCTCTGAAAAAGTTATCCACGGCAGATCGCTTTTCAGAGGGGCTTCCGCACGTCAGCACAATGCCCATACACAAATAATTCAAATATATATTTCTGGGAACTGTCTTACCTAACAAAAGATTTGTCATTCTGTTCAGACATTGTTGTGGACTGACCATCCCTACAAGACAGCATAGCCAAATTGGTGACATCACTTCTCTACAGATACAGCAATACAGCGAAGTCACCAGCATGCTGAATAGGGAGCAAAGCATTCTGGCCATGCGGGGGGGGGGGGTGACAGAACCAAGGACTTACAGCTGCTAAACCTAAAATTAGGTACCGTATTTATTGGCGTATAACACACATAATTTTAAGAGGGACGTTTAACCACTTCAGCCCCGGACCATATTGCTGTCCAAAGACCAGAGCACTTTTTGAGATTCGGCGCTGCGTCGCTTTAACTGACAATTGCGCGGTCGTGTGACGTGGCTCCCAAACAAAATTGGCGTCCTTTTTTTCCCACAAATAGAGCTTTCTTTTGGTGGTATTTGATCATCTCTGCGGTTTTTATTTTTTGCGCTATAAACAAAAACAGAGCGACTATTTTGAAAAAAATGCAATATTGTTTACTTTTTTCTATAATAAATATCCCCAAAAATATATAAAAAAAAATATTTTTTCCTCAGTTTAGGCCGATACGTATTCTTCTACATATTTTTCGTAAAAAAAATCGCAATTAGCGTTTATTGATTGGTTTGCGCAAAAGTTATAGCGTTTACAAAATAGGGGGTAGTTTTATGGCATTTTTATTATTTTTTTTTTTTTTACTAGTAATGGCGGCGATCAGCGTTTTTTTTCGGTACTGCGATATTATGGCGGACACTTCGGACACTTTTGACACATTTTTGGGACCATTGGCATTTTTTTAGCGATCAATGCTATAAAAATGCATTGGATTACTATAAAAATGCCATTGGCAGTGAAGGGGTTAACACTAGGGGGCGGGGAAGGGGTTAAGTGTGTTCCTATTTGTGTTCTAACTGTATGGGGGGGGTGGCCTCACTAGGGGGAATCACTGATCTTCTGTTCATACATTGTATGAACAGAAAATCAGCGTTTCCCCCGCTGACAGGAACGAGCGCTGTGTGTTTTCACACACAGCTCCCGTTCCCCGCTCTGTAACGAGCGATCGCGTGTGCCCGGCGGCGATCGCGCCCGCCAGGCACACGCACGGGACTCGGGGGCGAGCGGGGGGCGCGCGCGCGGGCCGCCGGCGGCGCGCACGCGCCCCCTAGTGGCCGCGAAAGGCGCGACGTAGAGCTACGGGCTCTCGCGCAGGAGTGCCGACCTGCCGCCGTATAACTGCGGCGGCTGGTCGGCAAGTGGTTAAGCGGAAAAAAAAATGCCCATCAATGCAGCCTTATCAGTGTTCTTCTGCAGCCTTGCGCACATGCCATCCATCTGCAGCCTTGCCCATCATTGCAGAATGAACAGTGTCCATCTGCAGCCTTGCCCCCATGCCATCCATCTGCAGCCTTGCCCACCATTGCAGAATGATCAGGGTCCATCTGCAGCCTTGCCCCCATGCCATCCATCTACAGCCTTGCCCATCATTGCAGAATGATCAGTGTTCATCTGCAGCCATGCCCCCATACCATCCATCTGCAGCCTGGAGCGAATGAGCGCCACTGAGATACACAGACCTGGATGTCCTGTGTACTCGGCTCCTCTCACAGTCCCGCCCCTTGGCTCGGCTCCTATGGTGGACATAACACTGGTCCAGTGGCATGACTGCGAGCAGAGCCGAGTATACAGTACACTCAGCTCTGTCTATTTTGGAGGCACTCGTTCCCGCCGAGGCAGAAAAACACGCACCCACGATTTTCCCTGATAAGGGGAAAAAGTGTGTGTGTTATACACGCCGATAAATACGGTCATATTTTTAACTGGAAAGCAAGGACTTTTTAATATATGTTACCACATTTTAGAGAAAAAAACCCCCCCCTAAATATATATTTTCAAAAAAAAAAAAATAAATACAAAAAAAAAAAACATTAGCAAACATGTTTGCTTACCTGCTTTGTGTAATGGTTTTCCACAGAGCAGCCCCGATCCTCATCTGGGGTCCCCCCCCCCCCACCAGTGCACCTTGCTCCCCCTGTCTTCCAAATGCCCCCATAGCAAACAGCTTGTTATGGGGGCACTCATTCGGGCTCCATCCATACAAATGATCTCCTTAGGGTGAAAAAAAAAAAAACTCTTCAGCCTTTACAACCACTTATTGTCCATAGGATACACTTAATAACCTTTACAGGTGATCAATTTTGGAGCGGTAGTAAAAAAAAAAAGTCCAGGTCCCCTGCAAGGTATTGTCATAACGTGCTAGTGTGCATGTGAGTCAATGCAACGGCACAGAGCTCTGAAGGGACAGCATGAGCATGCCGCCACTTCAAAGCGCATGCTGTATGACGTCACTGGCTGCTGCTCACTGCAATATCTCCTAAACTAAAGTATTACTTTAAGAGGATTGGGAACAGGAGCCTCCAAGCAAAGTCACAAGACTCTCTTTAGTAGTAACACACAACCGCCTCCTTCTCTGTAGATTTTTATTGTGAGGACTGTACATATAGAGCACACAGGATGCTACTGGCAATTATATATTCAAAAATACATATAATAATACTCAAGTATTAGGGTGAAGCCTCTATAAAAGGCTGCCTTTTTTTGTGGTCGCCAAATACTGGTCACCCAATATCCTCATCAGAACAACAAAGATGGCACAGATCCAAAAGGTAACACATACTTACAGTTCAAATCTCACACTGTACATTACGGGCATTGACTCGTCCTTCACTTCTACCGGATCCCACCTCACAATGTGCTTCATGTTGTAGGAGTCAATGTGGACATTGCTTGGAGCAGGCAGGCCTAGAAAATATACAGAAAGACTATAACCAAAGCGTTGCTCAAAGTCAGAACAGCTAAACAAACAAAAAAAAGTTCTTCTGGTCACAGAAGGAAGCTAATGGGTTGATTTGCCAGCTAGTTGGTTTCTTACATCATCCTTGGAGCACCCATCTGTGCATCCATTACTCTGGTCATAGAGCAAACATCAAAAAGGACCTAAATACGTTACCAACATCCTTGGAGTTGAATCAAAAGAAAGAAAACCCCCCAGATGGTATTTTAAAGTGGAGTTCCACCCAAAAGAGGAACTTCCGCTTAATCCACTCCTCGCCCCCTTACATGCCACATTTGGCATGTCATTTATTTTTATTTTTTGGGAAGGGGGGGGGGGGTTAGGGAGTGGGACTTCCTGTCGCACTTCCTTCTTCCGCCGAGGGGCTGCTAAGGCGAATAGTCATATCGCCTTTTGGCAGCCCCTCCCTGTAGGCGATCGCCTGGGACACGCGACAGGCGATCGCCTGTCCAATCAGATAGTGCAGCGCCACTCACGCATGCGCAGTGGGTGCCCGGCCGTGAAGCCGAAAGCTGTCAAGCTGGGTGCCCACACTTAGAATGAAGACGCCGGCCAGAGAGGGGGGGGGTGGAGCCCCGGCCAGCGTGGCGCTGGAACGTGGAGCAGGTAAGTGTATGTTAATTAAAAGCCAGCAGCTACACTTTTTGTAGCTGCTCACTTTTAATAAACATAAAAAAAAGTACAAAAAGTAGTATTAATACATTTATTTATATTTAGACAATTTATACAAAATGAATAAAATCACATAATTAGTGTGTTGGTGTGTGACTTTTCCGTGATGATTCAGTAGAGCCCAATGCGTTCCGGGACACTGTCCCTTCGTCAGGGGCGAATATCCAAGTGGGATCACACATCACTGCACTGTACAGGCTGTTGGCTGAATTAACGCGTCCCCCCAATGGTGACAGACCCCCCCCCCCCCCCGAGAAAACACACGGGTGAGCGAGGTCCCCCAGAAAACTCCCAACAAATCCAAGATGCGCCGCCCAGGTGCGGGCAGGAACGCCACAAAAGCGGCTCCCGAATCCTAATGATAATAGAAATAATTTAATTCCAGGATGGCTGACGGCGATGATGGCATCTATACTCCAGACGGCTCTGCCACGACAACGGCATCACTGAATGCTTTTCCTGCCTAGTGCTGCTCATCAGTGACACCTCTGGCCATCCTGGAATTAAATTATTTCTATTATCAATTAGGATTCGGGAGCCGGTTTTGTGGCATTCCTGCCAGCACCTGGGTGGCGCGTCTTGGATTTGTTGGGAGTTTTCTGGGGGACCTCGCTCACCCGTGTGTTTTCTCGGGGGGGGGGGACACGTCAATTCAGCCAAGAGCCTGTACAGTGCAGTGATGGTGTGATTCCGCTTGGATATTTGCCCGACAAAGGCAAAGGGATGGTGTCCCGAAACGCGTTGGGCTCTACTGGAACCTCACGCACTAATTATGTGATTTTATTAATTTTGTATAAATTGGCTAAATATAAATAATTATTATTATTAATACTACTTTTTGTACTCCGAATTATTACCCTTAAAATCCCATCTGGGGGGGGGGGTTCTCTTTTTATTACTCTGGTCAGGGCAGCCACAGGAAGATGTCCCTCAAATCTCCCTTATGCCTCGTAAACACGACCGGACATTTCAACAACAAAAAACTGTGGATTTTTTTCAGCCGAAATGTTGGCTCAAACTTGTGTTGCATACACACGGTCACACAAATGTCGGGAAATTCCGAATGTCAAGAACGCGGTGACATACAACTCTATGACGAGCCGAACAAAAATGAAGTTCAATGATTCCGAGCACGTGTAGGATTTTTGTGCAGTTCTCATCTCTGCTTACTCTACAATATACTCTTTGTGAGCTTTTGGTCGGATATTCTGACCGTGTGTAGGCTTCATCGGACATTTGCCGTCGGAATTTCTGACAACAAATGTTTGAGAGCTGGTTCTCATCGTCTGTAGCCGACTCTGACGCACAAAATGCCTATGCATGCTTGGAATCAATGCGACACATGCTTGAAATCATTGAACTTGCATTTTTCTCGGCTTGTCGTAGTGTTGTACGTTACCGCGTTCTTGACGTTCGGAATTTCCGACAACATTTGTGTGATCGTGTGTATGCAAGGCAAGTTTGAGCCAATATCCCGTCTGAAAAAAATCCAGTTTTGTTGTCGGAATGTCCGATCGCATGTACGCGGCATTAGTTTGCTGCCTTGCTGAATAAAGATGCAGGGCAAACCTACCTGGCCTGTCCCAGGGTTTCCCTTTCCTGTGCATGGTTTACCGTTACCACTACAAGTTGTGCTTGCCCCTCTTATAGGTTACAAAACTTTATTTTGGATAGAATAGGGAAGGGTTAAAACCCTTGTTAGTTCAATTTTTAAATGTTTGTGTTCCATTGGAGAGACTTCACTTCACTGAGGATGCAACAGGAAGCGAGAGGAAATTTAAGAAAAGTGAGGGCAACACCTCTCCTAGACAGCTGTGCATTTTGGATCATTTCCATGACTTCCTGTAGCGGTGGTGACAATGGCAGAATTTTGAATTTTTTATCACCTTGTCCCAATGACAATCGTCAGCAGAACAAATTAAGAGAATTTGTCCTGCATGTACTCAAACAGCAAAAAAAAAAAAAACTGACAGGGGTTCTAACCTTTCACCACTATGCAAAAATACATACATACACAGTATCTCAAAAAGTAAGTACATCCCTCATGTAAATATTTTATTCTATCTTTTCATGTGACAACACTGAAGAAATTACACTTTGCTACAATGTAAAGTAGTGAGTGTACAGCTTGTATAAGTATAATGTATGAACAGCGATCAGTCATTTCCCCTAGTCAGTCCACCGCCCCCCCCCCCCCCTTCAGTTAGAACACACTTAACCCCTTCTCTGCCAGTGGCATTTTTATAGCACTGATCGCTATAAAAATGCCAATGGTCCCAACTTTTTTTTTTTTTTTTTTTTAGGTTTTTGAGTGATATTTATTATAGAAAAAAAATATTATAATTTTTTTCAAAATTGTCACTTTATTTTTGTTTATAGCGCGAAAACTAAACACCGCAGAGGTGATCGAATAACACCAAAAGAAAGCTCTATTTGTGGGGAAAAAAAATAGATGCCAATTTTGTTTGGGAGACACGTCGCACGACCTCGCAATTGTCAGTTAAAGTGACGCAGTGCCGAATCGCAAAAAGTGGCCTGGTCATTGACCAGCAAAATGGTCCGGGGCTGAAGTGGTTAAAGTAGTACAGGAAGCTTTTCTGAAGTCGGAGCAACTTCAGTAGTGTACATTAAGACGGCTCTCATTCACTTCAATACAATTTCTTATGTCCAGCGACTTGGGGCAACTTAGGTCTGACAAGTTGGATACCAAGATGCTGTAGTGTGAACCGGAACTTAGACTATTAGATGTAAATAATATATATGTGTAGCGCTACTGAAGCATATAGGTACCAGGTGTGAACCTAGAGAATAAACATGAACCCCTAGGGTTGTGCAAAAATTATCAAGGTGATTAAACCAAAAAAATAAAAATGTATATTAGTTACAGAAAGCTGTTGTGGTGTATCTACAAACCGGCTTTAGACCCCTTTCACACTGAAGCGTTTTTACAGCATTTTAGCGTTAAAAATAGCGCTATTAAAATGCTCTCCATGCATCTCAAGGGACCCTTTCACACTGAGTTGTGCAAGCAGCTTCTTTGGAGCAGCTTTTGGGCGCTGAAAAACATGCTCCAAAAAACGCCCCTCTCCATTGAAATTAATTGAAAGCGCTGTAAAAACGCCTTGCCCTTTCACACCGAGGCACTGCAAAAACGCCTTAAAACATTAAAGTCTTAGCGGTGCTTTACCAGCACATTGGAATTGCAGATGAGGCTTCGCTCAAATAACGCCCCAGTGTGAAAGGGGCCTTAAGGTTGGACACTCAGCCACCAAGAGCATGGCAAATTTCAGAGTTGCATAGCAGCAAATATAATCAGATGAAATGTAGCCTCACACATGTGCATGGGTGTTCAGATTACGCAAACAGTACAGTAAGCATCCAATCCGAGTGTAGTAGTTAGTATTGGAAATCATCAGCATTATTACGCATTCAATATGTTACAGTAAATAATGGGATCATCCACAGCCAAGTAGAAAGGAGCTTCATGTCTGTGATGGTGATACACTAAATTAGATACAAGCAGGCACTTGAATCATCGGCATCAACAGCAAATGTCAGAATCCAGCCATATATAGACAGCAGCAGGCACAATGGAGTCCAGCCACGTGCAGAATGTGCATCTGTCACACTGATACAAGAAGTACAAAACTCTAAGCGTACAGCATACTAGAAATACAACCTAGAAGTACACTACACAAGTACAGAAGGAATACACTAGAGGTACAGAATACAACATACAGTATACAAGAATACAGCATACAGTGCACAAGTACAGTGAAAGTATACTACACAAGTATAGTAGAAATTAGGGTTGTCCAGATACCGATACTAGTATCGGTATCGGGACCGATACCAAGTATTTGCAGAAATACTTGTACTCACGCAAATGCTCCCGATACCTAAATAGAATACTTTTTTTGTATTTATCAACATGTTCTGTGAAAATTCTTTGAGTTTTTTACTACTGCGTGACAAGAAAATAAAACATTTTTATTTATTTTTACTCATTTTTATTCTTTTATAATGTCTTGCGTTAGAGTTCTTCATATTTCTAAAGAAAATATCATTAGTCTGTATTGTGGTTTGAAAACTGTCGCATGACATTTAAAAAAAGTATCGGTATTCGGTATCGGCGAGTACATGAAAAAAAGTATCGGTACTTGTACTCGGTCCTAAAAAAGTGGTATCGGGACAACCCTAGTAGAAATACACTAAAAGTACAATATACAGTACACTCAGGGCCACCATCAGGAATTTTGGGGCCCTTTACACAGCTTCAGGCATGGCCCCCCTGGAGCAGAGAACCGGGGGGGGGGGGGGGGGTGCTGCCGCGAATTGAGAAGCAGGGGGGCCCTTTACGAAAAAAAGAAATAAAGCAAAATATATATATATAAAAAAGGGGGTAGCTAGCCGGGGCCCTGGGTACCTCATTTTTTTTTATAAAAGGAAATTACAAAAAAAAGGGGGCTTTCCATCCGGGACCTCTGGGCCCTTTAATAAAAAGAAACCTCTGGGCCCTTTAATAAAAAAAAAAAATATATATATATATATATAAAAAGGGGGGGGTTGTCTTCCAGGGCCCTGGGGACCTTTGGGCCCTTTAATAAAAAAAAATATAATAAAAAAATCTATATATAAAAAAAAAGAAATAAAGTAATATAAAAAAAAAGTAAAAAAGAAAATTATAAAAAAAAAAAAGTTGTCATCCAGGCCCTTTTAATAATATATATATTTTTTTATTATAAAAAAAATAAACAAAATATAAAAATAAAAAAGGAGGGGTTGTCATCTGGGGCCCTGGGGATCTCTGGGTCCCTGGGGAGCTCCAGACCCCTAACAAAAAAAAATGGCCCTTTAATAAAAAGATAAAATAAAAATATATTTAAATTTTTTTTTTTTTTTTATAAAAAATAAATAAAAAAAAGGGGGGTTGCCATCCAGGGCCCTGTGGACCTCTAAGAAAAAAAATTGGCCCTTTAATAAAAAAATAAAAATATATTAAAAATATATATTTTTTTTATAAAAAATAAAAAAGGGGGGTTGCCATCTGGGGCCCTGTTGACCTCCGGGCCCCTTACAGGTGTACTGCCTGTACCCCCCTGATGGCAGCCCTGAGTACACTAGAAGTACAGCATGCGGGTACAGAACACTAGCAGTGCCTCCAGAATGCCTGTCAGCTGCTATATACATAAAAAATAAAGATCCGTCCCTGCCTGGAGGTAGGGAAGGCATGGACACTACACATTTATTGGTTCAACATCCATTTGTTCAGAAGATAGGAGGTATAGAAAATATATCCAAGTGGATCCAAATTAGATAGGAAAGGACATGTACATCATTTAGAATGGGCTGTCGGTGTTTCAGCAATGGGGTGGTTGGGTTTTGGGGGATGCTGGGGACCCTAAATATGGGTGTAACATGAAACATAGTCAAGAAGGTGAACTTGACTTGACTGCATCAATATACAATAAAAAAAATTAAAAAATAAAATAAAAAAACACACACACACACACACACCAACATAAGAAGAAATAGAGTTTTCATTATCTGAGAAGATGTTTGTTTCCCTGTCTACCAACATGGATTTTTATTAAATGAAGTACAAACAAAGAATCGATGAAGAAGGTCAGACATCCATCCCCACTGGTGATATCGGAGGAGGAGCAGTGTGCCCGGGTGCAGATCTTAAAGGCATTAATTAAAGGAATTTCTGAAAAAAAGGCCAACTAAACAAAGTGCTCTGTGTATGGAGGATTACAAGACTGAACAAGGAAGCTCTGTATTTGTTTCTCTAAAAATGGAACATTAAATACATGTAAACTGTATTACTGCAACAGAAAGGGGAACTATGAGGCTGCCGGATTCTGATTGGTTGGATGTTGTAATCATTTTGCACTGCGTGCTGTTTGCTGTAAAAGGCCCGGTGTACTCAGCACTTGTGCTTTACTTCTGCTCTGACTCAATTTTTTATTTATTTTTTAATGTAATTTAGAAGCTCTAGAACCATTTCTCGCAAACATTTTATCATAGAGGAAACGTTTGAAATAATGTTCCAGTTCCAAGGAACCCCTGGTAATAACTGCTCCATGTAAAGCTCATGGTACATTAGTGTGAGGGTCAATGGGAAGAATTGTCCTACATTAGTGGTCGGTGGGAAGAATTCCCCCTATGGATGACTAAAAAGATTTGGTCAGTGCTCTTTTATCTGAGGCTGCGTACACACGATAGAATCTATCTGCTGGAAACGGTCTGACAGACTGTTTCAGCAGACAGATTCGATCGTGTGTACGGGCAAACAAACGGATTTGACCAGCAGACAGATTTTAAAGCCTGCTTTGAAATCTGTCTGCTGGGAACCGGTCGGACCGATATGTCTGCTGGTTAGTACGCTAACCAGCAGACATATCTGCTCGCACATGCGTCGAATGGATTCAACGCATGCGCGGAAGTAATTTACTTCCTGGTGCGGTGACGTGGCAGCGTCAACGTCACTACGATGTTTGCCGGTGGGGATTTTGGTTTGATCGTGTCTACAGCGATCAAACCAAAATAGCCAGCAGACAAATCTGTTCAAATCGGTCTGTCAGACCGATTTGAACAGATTCATTTGCTCGTGTGTACGCGGCCTGAGAGGCGGAGATATTTATTTGCTCAAGGAACCCATAGCAACCTCTGGAGGATTCCTAGGTTGAGAATACAAATGTATTAAATGTTTACAGTCAGTCTCTAGCATTCTGGATGGTTGCTTGTTATAGATGGTGGTAGGGTAGTATGATCCATGAATGGTAGAGGGAGGGGGGGGGGGGTAGTACTCAGTTTGTGGTGGAGGTGAGAGGCCACCGAGAGTCAGTGGTACGATAGATGGGGGACAGTGGCCCAGAGAGTCAGTGGTACGATAGATGGGGGACAGTGGCCCAGAGAGTCAGTGGTACGATAGATGGGGGACAGTGGCCCCCGAGAGTCATTGGAAGGGTTGGTGGGGGCAGCTCCCACCACAGTCAGTGGTAGGGTGGGTGACTGGCAGTAGCCACTAGTCAGTGGAACAGTTGGTGTGAGACAATAGCCACTAGAGTCAGTGGTAGTTAGGAAGCAGTAGTCACTGGTAGGGTGGTCGACAGGTAAGGGTTCTTACCAGAGTCAGTGGTACGGCAGTACTCACTAGAGTCAGTGGAAAAGTAGCTAGGAGCAGTGCTTCGTAGTCAGTCAGTAATTGGGCTGGTTGGTGGCAGTAGTTTCTATAGTCATTTGTAGAGAAGGTGAAGGCACTGCTCATTATAGCCAATGGTAGAGCAGAAGCGGGCAGTATTCTGTAGAGTCACCAGAGTCAATGGTGGAGCAGGAGGGAGGCTGTATTTTGTAGAGTCAATGGTAGAGCAGGGGGGGGGGCAGTATTCTGTAGAGTCCATGGTAGATCAGGAGGGGGGGGCAGTATTCTGTAGAGTCCATGGTAGATCAGAGGGGGGGGGGGGCAGTATTCTGTAGAGTCCATGGTAGATCAGGAGGGGGGGGCAGTATTCTGTAGAGTCCATGGTAGATCAGGAGGGGGGGGCAGTATTCTGTAGAGTCAATGGTAGATCAGGAGGGGGGGGCAGTATTCTGTAGAGTCCATGGTAGATCAGGAGGGGGGGGGCAGTATTCTGTAGAGTTAGTGGCAGAGCAGAGGGGTGCAGTATTCTAAAGAGTCAATGATAGAGCAGAAGAGGGGCAGTATTCTGTAGTTTCGTAGTAGAGTAAGAGTGGGCAGTATTCTGTAGAGTCAAAAGGTAGAGCAGGAGGGAGGGGGGCATTATTCTGTAGAGACAGTCATAGGGCAGGAGGGAGGTATTAGTCCACAGAGTCAGTGGTAGGGTATATTTACTAGAGCATGGGTCTTCAAACTACGGCCCTCCAGTTGTTCAGGAACTACAATTCCCATCATGCCTAGTCATGTCTGTGAATGTCAGTGTGTTACAATGCCTCATGGGATGTGTAGTTCTACAACAGCTGGAGGGCCGTAGTTTGAGGATCCCTGCACTAGAGGGTCAGATAAAGTCAGGAAATGTACCATTTAAAAATAAATAAATAAAGTAATTTTGAAATTGATGGCAGCCATATGTCTCAAAAAAGTTGGGACAGGGCAAAAAAAAAAAAAAAACTTGGCAAGTATGTGGTACTAACAAGGAAGAGCTGAAAGAACATTTTACAACTAATTAGGTTGATTGGCCAGTTACATGATTAAGTAAAAAATAAATAAATAAATAAAAAAAGGAGCATCTTAGAGAGTCAGAGTGTCTCAGAAGTAAAGATGGGCAGAGAGATTCACCAATCTGAAAAGCTGCATCAAAAAAACTGTTAATTTCAGAACAATGTTCCTCAGCGTAAAATTGCAAAGACTTTAAACATATCATCATCATCTACAGAACACAAGATCAAAAACATTCCGAGAATCTGGAGAAATCTCTGTGCACAACACAAGGCACAAGGCCAAAATGCAATACTGTACTGGATGCCATTGAACTTTGGTCCCTCAGATGGCACTGCATTAAAAACAGGCATGATTTTGTGATAGATATCAGTGCATGGGGCCCAGAAATACTTCCAGGAGAAGGTAAGAGGGGGGGGGGGGGGCACCTTATATAACTGAACACCGAGAAGTATTAATATACAGCTAATGCAGGCCATACAAAGTTTCGAATTTTGAAAAACATAAAAAAAAATCTTTCGAAAATTGTATCAAAGAATTTATGTACGAATTTCGCACCGGGGGCTGCAGCAACAGACGATTTTTGTGCTGCAAACAAATTTGAGAAATCCGACATGTTGGAAATTTTTTGATCAATGATGGGAGAATCGTACGAGAAATGTAATAGAAAAAAAAAATACGCATGTGCAAGAAAATAACATTCCTGCAGAGAAACAGAGATTCCTGCAGAGAAACGGAGATTCCCAGAGAGAAACGGAGATTCCCGGAGAGAAACGGAGATTCCCGGAGAGAAACGGAGATTCCCGGAGAGAAACGGAGATTCCCGGCAACAGGAAAGTTTTGTCGGCCGAATTTCTGATTTTGAAACAAAAAAAATAAAATTCGAAAGTCGACCGTGTATGGCCTGCTTTAGGCTAACCAGTCTACAGCTCAGGGTCACAGGGCCTCAGGGACTACATCTCAGCGGTTAGGTACCGATAGACATCTCAGGATCACCGATAGACAGTTCAGGGGTACAGGGCTACATCTCATGGTTACTGGTATATTCTGATATACAGCTTAAGGGTACTGGTGTACACATCTCAGGGGGGACACCTGTACTCTACGGTGGGGGGGGCAGACACCTGTACTCTACGGTGGGGGGGGGGCAGACACCTGTACTCTGGGGGGGGGGCAGACACCTGTACTCTACGGTGGGGGGGGGGGGCAGACACCTGTACTCTACGGTGGGGGGGGGGGGGGCAGACACCTGTACTCTACGGTGGGGGGGGGGGGGCAGAGACACCTGTACTCTACGGTGGGGGGGGGGGGCAGACACCTGTACTCTACGGTGGGGGGGGGGGGCAGACACCTGTACTCTACGGTGGGGGGGGGGGCAGACACCTGTACTCTACGGTGGGGGGGGGGGGGGCAGACACCTGTACTCTACGGTGGGGGGGGGGGGGCAGACACCTGTACTCTACGGTGGGGGGGGGGGGGGGACAGACACCTGTACTCTACGGTGGGGGGGGGGGGCAGACACCTGTACTCTACGGTGGGGGGGGGGGGGCAGACACCTGTACTCTACGGTGGGGGGGGGGGGGGGCAGACACCTGTACTCTACGGTGGGGGGGGGGGGGGGGCAGACACCTGTACTCTACGGTGGGGGGGGGGGGGGGCAGACACCTGTACTCTACGGTGGGGGGGGGGGGCAGCAGACACCTGTACTCTACGGTGGGGGGGGGGGGGGCAGACACCTGTACTCTACGGTGGGGGGGGGGGGGCAGACACCTGTACTCTACGGTGGGGGGGGGGGGGGGCAGACACCTGTACTCTACGGTGGGGGGGGGGGGGGCAGACACCTGTACTCTACGGTGGGGGGGGGGGGGCAGACACCTGTACTCTACGGTGGGGGGGGGGGGGCAGACACCTGTACTCTACGGTGGGGGGGGGGGGGGGCAGACACCTGTACTCTACGGTGGGGGGGGGGGGGCAGACACCTGTACTCTACGGTGGGGGGGGGGGGGCAGACACCTGTACTCTACGGTGGGGGGGGGGGGGGCAGACACCTGTACTCTACGGTGGGGGGGGGGGGGGCAGACACCTGTACTCTACGGTGGGGGGGGGGGGGCAGACACCTGTACTCTACGGTGGGGGGGGGGGGGCAGACACCTGTACTCTACGGTGGGGGGGGGGGGGCAGACACCTGTACTCTACGGGGGGGGGGGGGGGCAGACACCTGTACTCTACGGTGGGGGGGGGGGGGCAGACACCTGTACTCTACGGTGGGGGGGGGGGGGCAGACACCTGTACTCTACGGTGGGGGGGGGGGCAGACACCTGTACTCTACGGTACGGGGGGGGGGGGGCAGACACCTGTACTCTACGGTGGGGGGGGGGCAGACACCTGTACTCTAGGTGGGGGGGGGGGGCAGACACCTGTACTCTACGGTGGGGGGGGGGGCAGCAGACACCTGTACTCTACGGTGGGGGGGGGGCAGACACCTGTACTCTACGGTGGGGGGGGGGGGCAGACACCTGTACTCTACGGTGGGGGGGGGGGGCAGACACCTGTACTCTAGTGGGGGGGGGGGGGGCAGACACCTGTACTCTACGGTGGGGGGGGGGGGGGGCAGACACCTGTACTCTACGGTGGGGGGGGGGGCAGACACCTGACTCTACGGTGGGGGGGGGGCAGACACCTGTACTCTACGGTGGGGGGGGGGGCAGACACCTGTACTCTACGGTGGGGGGGGGGGGCAGACACCTGTACTCTACGGTGGGGGGGGGGGGGCAGACACCTGTACTCTACGGGGGGGGGGGGGGGCAGACACCTGTACTCTACGGTGGGGGGGGGGGGGCAGACACCTGTACTCTACGGTGGGGGGGGGGGGGGGCAGACACCTGTACTCTACGGTGGGGGGGGGGGCAGACACCTGTACTCTACGGTGGGGGGGGGGGGGCAGACACCTGTACTCTACGGTGGGGGGGGGGGGGCAGACACCTGTACTCTACGGTGGGGGGGGGGGGCAGACACCTGTACTCTACGGTGGGGGGGGGGGGGCAGACACCTGTACTCTACGGTGGGGGGGGGGGGGCAGACACCTGTACTCTACGGTGGGGGGGGGGGGGGGCAGACACCTGTACTCTACGGTGGGGGGGGGGGGGCAGACACCTGTACTCTACGGTGGGGGGGGGGGGCAGACACCTGTACTCTACGGTGGGGGGGGGGGGGGGCAGACACCTGTACTCTACGGTGGGGGGGGGGGGGGGCAGACACCTGTACTCTACGGTGGGGGGGGGGGGGGCAGACCTGTACTTACGGTGGGGGGGGGGGGGCAGACACCTGTACTCTACGGTGGGGGGGGGGGGCAGACACCTGTACTCTACGGTGGGGGGGGGGGGGCAGACACCTGTACTCTACGGTGGGGGGGGGGGGCAGACACCTGTACTCTACGGTGGGGGGGGGGGGCAGACACCTGTACTCTACGGTGGGGGGGGGGGCAGACACCTGTACTCTACGGTGGGGGGGGGGGGCAGACACCTGTACTCTACGGTGGGGGGGGGGGCAGACACCTGTACTCTACGGTGGGGGGGGGGGCAGACACCTGTACTCTACGGTGGGGGGGGGGGCAGACACCTGTACTCTACGGTGGGGGGGGGGGGCAGACACCTGTACTCTACGGTGGGGGGGGGGGCAGACACCTGTACTCTACGGTGGGGGGGGGGGCAGACACCTGACTTACGGTGGGGGGGGGGGGGGGGGGCTGGGGGTGGGGCAGACACCTGTACTCTACGGTGGGGGGGGGGGCAGACACCTGTACTCTACGGTGGGGGGGGGGCAGACACCTGTACTCTACGGTGGGGGGGGGGGCAGACACCTGTACTCTACGGTGGGGGGGGGGGCAGACACCTGTACTCTACGGTGGGGGGGGGGCAGACACCTGTACTCTACGGTGGGGGGGGCAGACACCTGTACTCTACGGGTGGGGGGGGGCAGAACACCTGTACTCTACGGTGGGGGGGGGCAGGGGACACCTGTACTCTAGGTGGGGGGGGGGCAGACACCTGTACTCTACGGTGGGGGGGGGGCAGACACCTGTACTCTACGGTGGGGGGGGGGCAGACACCTGTACTCTACGGTGGGGGGGGGCAGACACCTGTACTCTACGGTGGGGGAGGGGCAGACACCTGTACTCTACGGTGGGGGGGGCAGACGCCTGTACTCTATAGGGGAGGGGCAGACCACTGTACTCTATGGGGAGGGGCAGACGCCTGTACTCTATGGGGGAGGGGCAGACACCTGTACTCTATGGGGGAGGGGCAGACGCCTGTACTCTATGGGGGAGGGGCAGACACCTGTACTCTATGGGGGAGGGGCAGACACCTGTACTCTATGGGGGAGGGGTATTAATTCTAACAGCAGCCCCTGGGAGGGGGGTCCAGGGAAGAGAAGGGAGGTGAGGAGTGTCTGGAGGATGTAAGGAATAGAGGGGGTTGTGTGAGGTAAGTTGTCTCCCCTCCCCTTGTACTTACGGACACACTGCGTGTGAAACTTCTCCTTCCTCTTTCCAGTCATGTGACATTGATGATAGAGAAGGAGAAGGCAGCCTTCCCTCACTCCACGCTCTCTGCTGCCACCTGCAGGCCGGAGGGAGGAATAAGCTCAATCCTCTCTCCAGCCCTCTCAGTACTGCTCACTATACTGAGCGGTTAGCGCGTGCCTCGCGCGGGGGAAAGGACAGTCGATGACTCATTGGTGATTGGTGAAGGGGGCGGTGCTTCTCACTCGGCGCCATCTTGGATCTAGTTGTTGGACGGAATTGACGCTGTTTCTCGGAGTGCTTCTCACAGATCGCCCTCCAGTGGATAAACCGGAGACTACATCCAAAGCTTTTTCATCCTACTTCCATCGTAGACATAGTAGGTCTCTTTAGCAGTGAAATCACCGTTGTGTGAGGAGGAGGGAGGAGGAGGAGGAGGAGGAGGGGGGGGGGGGGGGGTAGGTACGATGGAGAGATGGACCGGCGTGTGTATTGATCTCTCAGTGTTTTCTCCCCTCTCCTCCCCCAACACCTTACATGACAGAGGCCCTTCCATCCAAATTCTACATGACTTCATTTGTAAATGGAAAAAAAGCCAATAAAAATAAATATTAGTGGTAAAAAAAAAAAATGCACAGAAGGTTTACCCCCCTTCCTGCCCAGGCCATTTTCCATTACAGCACTGCGTTATTTTAACTAGAAATTGCGCAGTGGCGTGGCGTGACGCTGTACCCCAAAACATAATTGGTGTCATTTTCCCCCCACAAATAGAGCTTCCCTTTGTTGTGGTATTTCATCGCCTCTGCTGGTTTTTTATTTTTTGAACCATAAACAAAAAAAAAAGCAACAATTTTGAAACAAAAAGCAATATTTTTTACTATCTGCTATAAAACATCTAAAAAAAAAATCGAATTTCTTCATCAATTTAGGTCAATATTTATTCTGCTACAGATTTGTGGTAAAAAAATCCCAATAAGTGAATATTGATTGGTTTGCGCAAATGTGATATTTTTATTAATTTTTTATTAGTAATGGCAGCGATGAGTGACTTATAGCCGCACCTCTGGGCCCTTTAATAAAGAGAGAAAAAAAATCGAAAAAAAAATTGAATTAAAAAAAAATAAAAAAGTGTTCTGTGGACCTCTGATGGAGACTCTTTACCACGTGATCAGCCGTGTCCAATCACGGCTGATCACGATGTAAACAGGAAAAGCTGGTAATTGGGTCAGACTTGAGTAGAGGAGAGCCGATTGTCTGCTCCTCTGACAGGGGGGGGGGGGGTTTGTGCTGATCGATTATCAGCACGGCCCCCCGAGAATGCCCCCACTTGACCACCAGGGATGCCACTAGACCACCAGGGATGACAATGACAGAAATAATGGTTGCCAATCCGTGCCCGCACTGAATACCAATCAGTGCCCACAACAGGCATTACTGATTGGCAGGCATTGTTTGGCACTGATTGGCATCCATTAGTACAACACATACGTTTCTGCCACCTATCAGTGGCCATCTATGCCCATCCGTGGCACCTATCAGTGCCCATCCGTGCCGCCTATCAGTACCCATCTATGCCGCCTATCTGTGCCCATTCGTGCCGCCTATCCGTGCCCATCCCTGCCATCTATTTGTGCCGTATATTAGTGCCCATCAATGCCACCACATCAGTGCCACCTCATCGGTGCCCATTAGTGTCGCCTTATCAGTGCCCGCCAGTGCAGTACCATCAGTACCCATCAGTGAAGGAGATAACATACTTACCGTATTTATCGGGGTATAGCGCGCTCCCGCGTATAGCGCGCACCCCTAAAGTTGCCCCCATTCCTGTGGAAAAAAGTTTTTTGTACTTACAGTTTTGGCGTCTTTCGCTGCGTCCATCGGCGGCTTCGGGTGTCCTCCTCGTCGAGGTCCGGCGTCCGTCTGTCCTCTTCGTCCTTTTGCGGCGTCCTCCTCGCTTTCCCGCGCCGATTTCGAATACTGCGCCGGCATATACTGAGCGCAGTACACTCGGGTATAGTCGGGCAGACTCGGCTCCGCTCGCGCCGACGTCCTGGACGTACAGGACGTTGAGCGCGAAAGGAGCCGAGCCTGCCCGACTATACGCGAGTGTACTGCGTTCGGTATATGCAGGCGCAGTACACTCGTGAATAGTCGGGCAGGCTCGGCTCCATTCACGCTCACGTCCTGTACGTCCAGGACGTCTGCGCGAGCGGAGCCGAGTCTGCCCGACTATACCCGAGTGTACTGCGCTCGGTATATGCCGGCGCAGTATTCGAAATAGACGCGGGAAAGCGGCTATCGGCGTATACCGCGCCCCCACGATTTTGCACTGATTTTCAGGGCAAAAAAGTGCGCGGTATACGCTGATAAATACAGTATTTACAAGGTTTTATAACAGAAACAAAAGAAAACTTTTTTTTTTTTTCAAAATTTTCGGTATTTTTTTATTTATTTTTTTGCAGAAAATAAAAATCCCAGAGGTGATCAAATACCACCAAAAAAAAAGCTCTATTTGTGGGAACTAAATGATACAAATTTAGTTTGGGTACAGTGTAGCACGACCGTGCAATTGTCATTCAAATTGCAACAGCACTGAAAGCTAAAAATTGGTCTGGGCGGGAAGGTGTATAAGTGCCCGGTATGGAAGTGGTTAAAATGACCATAGTACAGTTTATGTAAAATCTATGAAATGATATCAAATTTGGCTACATTGTTACATGACCGAGGAATTCCCAGTCAGAGTTTCCAGGCCTGAAAAGTGGCAGCTGGTATGAGGTGTGTGATGTCACAATGGGCTGCAAACCGCTTCAAACCGGACTGCAATTGTTTCCTTAACCACTTTAGCCCCGGACCATATTGCTGTCCAAAGACCAGAGCACTTTTTGTGATTCGGCACTGCGTCGCTTTAACTGACAATTGCGCGGCGGTCGTGCGACGTGGCTCCCAAACAAAATTGGCGTCCTTTTTTCCCCACAAATAGAGCTTTCTTTTGGTGGTATTTAATCATCTCTGCGGTTTTTATTTTTTGCGCTATAAACAAAAATAGAGCGACTATTTTGAAAAAAATGCAATATTTTTTACATTTTGCTATAATAAAAATCCCCAAAAAAGATATAAAAAAACATTTTTTTCCCTCAGTTTCGGCCGATACGTATCCTTCTACATATTTTTCGTAAAAAAAAATCGCAATTAGCATTTTTTGATTGGTTTGCGCAAAATTTATAGCGTTTACGAAAAAGGGGGTCGTTTTATGGCATTTTTATTAATATTTTTTTTTTACTAGTAATGGCGGCGATCAGCGTTTTTTTTCGGTACTGCGATATTATGGCGGACACATCGGACACTTTTGACACATTTTTGGGACCATTGGCATTTTTATAGCGATCAATGCTATAAAAATGCATTGGATTACTATAAAAATGCTATTGGCAGTGAAGGGGTTACCACTAGGGGGCAGGGAAGGGGTTAAGTGTGTTCCTATTTGTGTTCTTACTGTGTGGGGGGGTGGACTCACTAGGGGGAATCACTGATCTTCTGTTCATACATTGTATGAACGGAAGATCAGCGTTTCCCCCGCTGACAGGAACGAGAGCTGTGTGTTTACACGCACAGCTCTCGTTCCCCGCTCTGTAACGAACGATTGCGGCGCGTGCCGGCGGCGATCGCGCCCGCCGGGCACGCGCACGGGACTCGGGGGCGAGCAGGGGGCGCGCGCGCGGGCCGCCGGCGGCGCGCACGCGCCCCCTAGTGGCCGCGAAAGTCCCGACGTAGCATGACGGGCTCTCGCGCAGGAGAGCCGACCTGCCGCCGTATAACTGCGGCGGCTGGTCGGAAAGAGGTTAATTTTCCTGCACTGGGAGCTGACCGAGTCACATGGTGTCTCCTGCGATTATTAGCGTTTTTTACTTAAATATATTGCTATCGTATTATTGTATATATTGTTATTATTATAAACATTAAAAAAATATTTTTTTCTCTAGGTCACCACCATGCCTCGAGCTGCAAGACGTGGACACCGGGGAAGGCAATCCCGTCAGGCTTACCTCAGGAGACGGGGAGCGCCACCACAGAGACCACCGGCAGTGGTGCAGCCTACCTGTGCCATCTGCCTCTGTGAGTATGCAGTACAGGATTGCATGACACTGCCCTGTAATCATGCTTTCCACTTTTCATGTATCCACAGGTGGCTCCAACAGAACCGAACGTGTCCCATGTGCCGAGCGCCCGTTCCACGTTAGGAAATCGTGTGTGTTCCCATCAACCTGGGGCTGGACGAACATGGAGATCCCAACATCATCTTCGTGTACATAGAAAGTAACACCTATATATTTTATGTACCCTGGAAACATCATGGGGTAATGTATACCGATCTGTATATTTGTTTCTATCTTCTGCTTCTAGTAGACAATGATTAGAAAACATATATACTTGTGACAAATACCACAGAAATGGAGTCCTTTTAGGCCATGCTGTCCGTTTTCATCAGATCGCTCCATAGGAGACAGCGGTGCCCGACAAGCCCTCCCCGCTCAGTGAGCAGAGAGGAGCTAGTCATCCATCGGCTCAGCGGAGATCTGCGGACTGAACTCCCACTGAGATGGCGGGAGCAGGCGGACTCCGTCGTGTGAATGAGGCCTTATCCTGACATAGCCTCCAGCTGTCAGACGAGGACTCCAAGAGAATTCTTACCGAAAGGGGTCGCTTCACCCTTCACCCGGATGTAGCTTCTAGCTCTTGGGTGTGCGCCCCAGACACCACTGTTTATAGTAGATAACACCTGAAAAAGAATATATTCTCCAGACCATTACCGCCAAAGGGGAGTCCCTTCACCCTGATGCAGCCTCTATCACTTGGGTGAAGGCCCCCAGACCATCAAACACAAAGGGTGTGTGATTGGCCTGCTATGGGGATGTAGGATGACTTTTTTGTGACAAATACCACAGAAATGGAGTCCCTTTATCCTGATGTGGCCTCCAGCTCTCAGACGAGGATTTCAAGACAATTCTTACCGAAAGGGGTCGCTTCACCCTTCACCCGGATGTAGCTTCTAGCTCTTGGGTGTGCGCCCCAGACACCACTGTTTCTGCTTATAGTAGAGAACACCTGAAAAAGAATATATTCTCCAGACCATTACCGCCAAAAGGGGAGTCCCTTCACCCTGATGCAGCCTCTATCACTCGGGTGAAGACCCCAGACCATCAAAACACAAAGGGTGTGTGATTGGCCAGCTATGGGGATGGAGGATGACTTTTTTGTGACAAATACCACAGAAATGGAAGAGTCCCTTTATCCTGATGTGGCCTCCAGCTCTCAGACGAGGATTTCAAGACAATTCTTACCGAAAGGGGTCGCTTCACCCTTCACCGGATGTAGCTTCTAGCTCTTGGGTGTTTTTTTATTAGTGCGCCCCAGACACCACTGTTTCTGCTTATAGTAGAGAACACCTGAAAAATAATATATTTTCTCCAGACCATTACCGCCAAAGGGGAGTCCCTTCACCCTGATGCAGCCTCTATCACTCGGGGTGAAAGGCCCCCAGACCATCAAACACAAAGGGTGTGTGATTGGCCGGCTATGGGGATGGAGGATGTTTTTTGTGACAAATACCACAGAAATGGAGAGTCCTTTATCCTGATGTGGCCTAAGGCCTGTCTCAGACCGAGGATTTCAAGAGACATCTTACCGAAAGGGGTCGCTTCACCTTTCACCCGGAGTAGCTTCTAGTCTTGGGGGAAGTGTGCGCCCAGACACCACTTTTCTGCAGCCTATAGTAGTAACACCTAAAAAGAATATATACTCCAGACCATTACCGCAAAGGGGATCCTTCACCATGATGAGCCTCTATCACTCGGGTGAAGGCCCCAGACCATCAAAACACAAAGGGTGTGTGATTGGCCAGCTTGGGGATGGAGGATGACTTTTTTGTGACAAATACCACAGAAATGGAGTCCCTTTATCCTGATGTGGCCTCCAGCTGTCAGACGAGGATTTCAAGACAATTCTTACCGAAAGGGGTCGCTTCACCCTTCACCCGGATGTAGCTTCTAGCTCTTGGGTGTGCGCCCCAGACACCAGTGTTTCTGCTTATAGTAGATAACACCTGAAAAAAAGAATATATACTCCAGACCATTACCGCCAAAGGGGAGTCCCTTCACCCTGATGCAGCCTCTATCACTTGGGTGAAGGCCCCCAGACCATCAAACACAAAGGGTGTGTGATTGGCCAGCTATGGGGATGGAGGATGACTTTTTTGTGACAAATACCACAGAAATGGAGTCCCTTTATCCTGATGTGGCCTCCAGCTCTCAGACGAGGATTTCAAGACAATTCTTACCGAAAGGGGTCGCTTCACCCTTCACCCGGATGTAGCTTCTAGCTCTTGGGTGTGCGCCCCAGACACCACTGTTTCTGCTTATAGTAGATAACACCTGAAAAAGAATATATACTCCAGACCATTACCGCCAAAGGGGAGTCCCTTCATCCTGATGCAGCCTCTATCACTTGGGTGAAGGCCCCCAGACCATCAAACACAAAGGGTGTGTGATTGGCCGGCTATGGGGATGGAGGATGACTTTTTTGTGACAAATACCACAGAAATGGAGTCCCTTTATCCTGATGTGGCCTCCAGCTGTCAGACGAGGACTCCAAGACAATTCTTACCGAAAGGGGTCGCTTCACCCTTCACCCGGATGTAGCTTCTAGCTCTTGGGTGTGCGCCCCAGACACCACTGTTTCTGCTTATAGTAGAGAACACCTGAAAAATAATATATTCTCCAGACCATTACCGCCAAAGGGGAGTCCCTTCACCCTGATGCAGCCTCTATCACTTGGGTGAAGGCCCCCAGACCATCAAACACAAAGGGTGTGTGATTGGCCGGCTATGGGGATGGAGGATGACTTTTTTGTGACAAATACCACAGAAATGGAGTCCCTTTATCCTGATGTGGCCTCCAGCTCTCAGGCGAGGATTTCAAGACAATTCTTACCGAAAGGGGTCGCTTCACCCTTCACCCGGATGTAGCTTCTAGCTCTTGGGTGTGCGCCCCAGACACCACTGTTTCTGCTTATAGTAGATAACACCTGAAAAATAATATATACTCCAGACCATTACCGCCAAAGGGGAGTCCCTTCACCCTGATGCAGCCTCTATCACTTGGGTGAAGGCCCCCAGACCATCAAACACAAAGGGTGTGTGATTGGCCAGCTATGGGGATGGAGGATGACTTTTTTGTGACAAATACCACAGAAATGGAGTCCCTTTATCCTGATGTGGCCTCCAGCTGTCAGACGAGGACTCCAAGACAATTCTTACCGAAAGGGGTCGCTTCACCCTTCACCCGGATGTAGCTTCTAGCTCTTGGGTGTGCACCCCAGACACCAGTGTTTCTGCTTATAGTAGAGAACACCTGAAAAAGAATATATACTCCAGACCATTACCGCCAAAGGGGAGTCCCTTCACCCTGATGCAGCCTCTATTACTCGGGTGAAGGCCCCCAGACCATCAAACACAAAGGGTGTGTGATTGGCCAGCTATGGGGATGGAGGATGACTTTTTTGTGACAAATACCACAGAAATGGAGTCCCTTTATCCTGATGTGGCCTCCAGCTGTCAGACGAGGACTCCAAGACAATTCTTACCGAAAGGGGTCGCTTCACCCTTCACCCGGATCGGTTGTAGCTTCTAGTCTTGGGTGTGCGCCCCAGCACCACCTTGTTTTGCTTTATAGTAGATAACACCTGAAAAAAATATATTCTCCAGACATTACCGCCAAAGGGGGAGTCCCTTCCCCCCCCACCCTGTGCGCCCTATCACTCGGGTGAAAGGCCCCCCAGACCATCAAACACAAAGGGTGTTGATTGGCCGGCTATGGGGATGGAGGATGACTTTTTTGTGACAAATACCACAGAAATGGAGTCCCTTTATCCTGATGTGGCCTCCAGCTCTCACGAGGATTTCAAGACAATTCTTACCGAAAGGGGTCGCTTCCCCTTCACCCGGATGTAGCTTCTAGCTCTTGGGTGTGCGCCCCAGACACCATGTTTCTGCTTATATAGAGAACACCTGAAAAAATAATATATTCTCCAGACCATTACCGCCAAAGGGGAGTGCCTTCACCCTGATGCAGCCTCTATCACTCGGGTGAAGGCCCCAGACCATCAAACCCACAAAGGGTGTGTGATTGGCCGGCTATGGGGATGGAGGATGACTTTTTTGTGACAAATACCACAGAAATGGAGTCCCTTTATCCTGATGTGGCCTCCAGCTGTCAGACGAGGACTCCAAGACAATTCTTACCGAAAGGGGTCGCTTCACCCTTCACCCGGATGTAGCTTCTAGCTCTTGGGTGTGCGCCCCAGACACCACTGTTTCTGCTTATAGTAGATAAACACCTGAAAAAGAATATATACTCCAGACCATTACCGCCAAAGGGGAGTCCTTCACCCTGATGCAGCCTCTATCACTCGGGTGAAGGCCCCCAGACCATCAAACACAAAGGGTGTGTGATTGGCCGGCTATGGGGATGGAGGATGGGATGACTTTTTTGTGACAAATACCACAGAAATGGAGTCCCTTTATCCTGATGTGGCCTCCAGCTCTCAGGCGAGGATTTCAAGACAATTCTTACCGAAAGGGGTCGCTTCGCCCTTCACCCGGATGTAGCTTCTAGCTCTTGGGTGTGCGCCCCAGACACCAGTGTTTCTGCTTATAGTAGAGAACACCTGAAAAAGAATATATTCTCCAGACCATTACCGCCAAAGGGGAGTCCCTTCACCCTGATGCAGCCTCTATCACTCGGGTGAAGGCCCCCAGACCATCAAACCCAAAGGGTGTGTGATTGGCCGGCTATGGGGATGGAGGATGACTTTTTTGTGACAAATACCACAGAAATGGAGTCCCTTTATCCTGATGTAGCCTCCAGCTCTCAGGCGAGGATTTTAAGACAATTCTTACCGAAAGGGGTCGCTTCATCCTTCACCCGGATGTAGCTTCTAGCTCTTGGGTGTGCGCCCCAGACACCAGTGTTTCTGCTTATAGTAGAGAACACCTGAAAAAGAATATATACTCCAGACCATTACCGCCAAAGGGGAAGTCCCTTCACCCTGATGCAGCCTCTATCTACTCGGGTGAAGGCCCCAGACCATCAAACACAAAGGGTGTGTGATTGGCCGGCCCTATATGGGGATGGAGGATGACTTTTTTGTGACAAATACCACAGAAATGGAGTCCCTTTATCCTGATGTGGCCTCCAGCTCTGGTGAGGATTTCAAGACAATTCTTACGAAAGGGGTCGCTTCACCCTTCACCCGGATGTAGCTTCTAGCTCTTGGGTGTGCGCCCCAGACACCACTGTTTCTGCTTATAGTAGATAACACCTGAAAAATAATATATTCTCCAGACCATTACCGCCAAAGGGGAGTCCCTTCACCCTGATGCAGCCTCTATCACTCGGGTGAAGCCCCCAGACCATCAAACACAAAGGGTGTGTGATTGGCCAGCTATGGGGATGGAGGATGACTTTTTTGTGACAAATACCACAGAAATGGAGTCCTTTATCCTGATGTGGCCTCCAGCTCTCAGACGAGGATTTCAAGACAATTCTTACCGAAAGGGGGTCGCTTCACCCTTCACCCGGATGTAGCTTCTAGCTCTTGGGGTGTGCGCCCCAGACACCAGTGTTTCTGCTTATAGTAGAGAAACACCTGAAAAAGAATATATTCTCCAGACCATTACCGCCAAAGGGGAGTCCCTTCACCCTGATGCAGCCTCTATCACTCGGGTGAAGGTCCCAGACCATCAAACACAAAGGGTGTGTGATTGGCGGCTATGGGGATGGAGGATGACTTTTTTGTGACAAATACCACAGAAAGGGTCCCTTTATCCTGATGTGGCCTCCAGCTGTCAGACGAGGACTCCAAGACAATTCTTACCGAAAGGGGTCGCTTCACCCTTCACCCGGATGTAGCTTCTAGCTCTTGGGTGTGCGCCCCAGACACCACTGTTTCTGCTTATAGTAGAGAACACCTGAAAAATAATATATTCTCCAGACCATTACCGCCAAAAGGGGAGTCCCTTCACCCTGATGCAGCCTCTATCACTCGGGTGAAGACCCCCAGACCATCAAACACAAAGGGTGTGTGATTGGCAGCTAGGGGGATGGAGGATGACTTTTTTGTGACAAATACCACAGAAATGGAGTCCCTTTATCCTGATGTGGCCTCCAGCTCTCAGACGAGGATTTCAAGACAATTCTTACCGAAAGGGGTCGCTTCACCCTTCACCCCGGATGTAGCTTCTAGCTCTTGGGTGTGCGCCCCAGACACCACTGTTTCTGCTTATAGTAGAGAACACCTGAAAAATAATATATTCTCCAGACCTTACCGCCAAAGGGGAGTCCCTTCACCCTGATGCAGCCTCTATCACTCGGGTGAAGGCCCCAGACCATCAAACACAAAGGTGTGTGATTGGCCAGCTATGGGATGGAGGATGGACTTTTTTGTGACAAATACCACAGAAATGGAGTCCCTTTATCCTGATGTGGCCTCCAGCTCTCAGGCGAGGATTTCAAGACAATTCTTACCGAAAGGGGTCGCTTCACCCTTCACCCGGATGTAGCTTCTAGCTCTTGGGTGTGCGCCCCCAGACACCACTGTTTCTGCTTATAGTAGATAACACCTGAAAAATAATATATACTCCAGACCATTACCGCCAAAGGGGAGTCCCTTCACCCAGATGCAGCCTCTATCACTTGGGTGAAGGCCCCCAGACCATCAAACACAAAGGGTGTGTGATTGGCCAGCTATGGGGATGGAGGATGACTTTTTTGTGACAAATACCACAGAAATGGAGTCCCTTTATCCTGATGTAGCCTCCAGCTCTCAGGCGAGGATTTCAAGACAATTCTTACCGAAAGGGGTCGCTTCACCCTTCACCCGGATGTAGCTTCTAGCTCTTGGGTGTGCGCCCCAGACACCACTGTTTCTGCTTATAGTAGATAACACCTGAAAAATAATATATACTCCAGACCATTACCGCCAAAGGGGAGTCCCTTCATCCTGATGCAGCCTCTATCACTTGGGTGAAGGCCCCCAGACCATCAAACACAAAGGGTGTGTGATTGGCCGGCTATGGGGATGGAGGATGACTTTTTGTGACAAATACCACAGAAATGGAGTCCCTTTATCCTGATGTGGCCTCCAGCTGTCAGACGAGGACTCCAAGACAATTCTTACCGAAAGGGGTCGCTTCACCCTTCACCCGGATGTAGCTTCTAGCTCTTGGGTGTGCGCCCAGACACCACTGTTTCTGCTTATAGTAGATAACACCTGAAAAATAATATATACTCAGACCATTACCGCAAAGGCTCCACAAATGAGGGGTCCCTTCACCCTGATGCAGCCTATCACTTGGGTGAAGGCCCCCAGACCATCAAAACACAAAGGGTGTGTGATTGGCCGGCTATGGGGATGGAGGATGACTTTTTTGTGACAAATACCACAGAAAGGGAGAGTCCCTTTATCCTGATGTGGCCTCCAGCTGTCAGAACGAGGACTCCAAGACAATTCTTACCGAAAGGGGTCGCTTCACCTTCACCCGGATGTAGCTTCTAGCTCTTGGGTGTGCGCCCCAGACACCACTGTTTCTGCTTATAGTAGATAACACCTGAAAAATAATATATACTCCAGACCTATTACCGCCAAAGGGAGTCCCTTCACCCTGATGCAGCCTCTATCACTCGGGTGAAGGCCCCCAGACCATCAAACACAAAGGGTGTGTGATTGGCCAGCTATGGGATGGAGGATGACTTTTTTTGTGACAAATACCACAGAATTGGTATCCCTTTATCCTGATGTGGCCTCCAGCTCTCAGGCGAGGATTTCAAGACAATTCTTACCGAAGGGGTCGCTTCGCCCTTCACCCGGATGTAGCTTCTAGCTCTTGGGGTGTGCGCCCAGACACCAGTGTTTCTGCTTATAGTAGAGAACACCTGAAAAAGAATATATTCTCCAGACCATTACCGCCAAAGGGGAGTCCTTAACCCTGATGCAGCCTCTATCACTCGGGTGAAGGCCCCCAGACCATCAAACCCAAAGGGTGTGTGATTGGCGGCTATGGGGATGGAGGATGACTTTTTTGTGACAAATACCACAGAAATGGAGTCCCTTTATCCTGATGTAGCCTCCAGCTCTCAGGCGAGGATTTTAAGACAATTCTTACCGAAAGGGGTCGCTTCACCCTTCACCCGGATGTAGCTTCTAGCTCTTGGTGTGCGCGCCCAGACACCACTGTTTCTGCTTTAGTAGATAACACCTGAAAAATAATATATACTCAGACCTTACGCCAAAGGGAGATCCTTCACCCTGATGCAGCCTCTATCACCTCGGGTGAAGGCCCCCAGACCATCAAACACAAAGGGTGTGTGATTGGCGGCTATGGGGATGGAGGATGACTTTTTTGTGACAAAATACCACAGACAGAAATGGAGTCCCTTTATCCTGATGTGGCCTCCAGCTGTCAGACGAGGACTCCAAGACAATTCTTACCGAAAGGGGTCGCTTCACCCTTCACCCGGATGTAGCTTCTAGCTCTTGGGTGTGCACCCAGACACCAGTGTTTTGCTTATAGTAGAGAACACTGAAAAAGAATATATACTCAGGACCATACCGCCAAAGGGAGTCCTTCACCCTGATGCAGCCTCTATTACTCGGGTGAAGGCCCCCAGACCATCAAACACAAAGGGTGTGTGATTGGCCGGCTATGGGATGGAGGATGACTTTTTTGTGACAAATACCACAGAAATGGAGTCCCTTTATCCTGATGTGGCTCCAGCTCTCAGGCGAGGATTTCAAGACAATTCTTACCGAAAGGGGTCGCTTCGCCTTCACCCGGATGTAGCTTCTAGCTCTTGGGTGTGCGCCCCAGACACCAGTGTTTCTGCTTATAGTAGAGAACACTGAAAAAGAATATATTCTCCAGACCATTACCGCCAAAGGGGAGTCCCTTCACCCTGATGCAGCCTCTATCACTCGGGTGAAGGCCCCCAGACAATCAAACCCAAAGGGTGTGTGATTGGCCGGGCTATGGGGATGGAGGATGACTTTTTTGTGACAAATACCACAGAAATGGAGTCCCTTTATCCTGATGTAGCCTCCAGTCTCAGGCAGAGGATTTTAAGACAATTCTTACCGAAAGGGGTCGCTTCACCTTCACCCGGATGTAGCTTCTAGCTCTTGGGTGTGCGCCCCAGACACCACTGTTTCTGCTTATAGTAGATAACACCTGAAAAATAATATATACTCCAGACCATTACCGCCAAAGGGGGTGTCCCTTCACCCTGATGCAGCCTCTATCACTGGTGAAGGCCCCCAGACCATCAAACACAAGGGTGTGTGATTGGCGGCTATGGGGATGGAGGATGACTTTTTTGTGACAAATACCACAGAAATGGAGTCCCTTTATCCTGATGTGGCCTCCAGCTGTCAGACGAGGATCCAAGACAATCTTACCGAAAGGGGTCGCTTCACCCTTCACCCGGATGTAGCTTCTAGCTCTTGGGTGTGCACCCCAGACACCAGTGTTTCTGCTTATAGTAGAGAACACCTGAAAAAGAAATATACTCCAGACCATTACCGCCAAAGGGGAGTCCCTTCCCTGATGCAGCCTCTATTTCTGGGTGAAGGCCCCCAGACCATCAAACACAAAGGGTGTGTGATTGGCCGGCTATGGGGATGGAGGATGACTTTTTTGTGACAAATACCACAGAAATGGGAGTCCCTTTATCCTGATGTGGCCTCAGCTCTCAGGCGAGGATTTCAAGACAATTCTTACCGAAAGGGGGTCGCTTAGCCCTTCACCCGGATGTAGCTTCTAGCTCTTGGGTGTGCGCCCCAGGACACCAGTGTTTTGCTTATAGTAGAGAACACCTGAAAAAGAATATATTCTCCAGACCATTACCGCCAAAGGGGGAGTCCCTTCACCTGATGCAGCCTCTATCACTCGGGGTGAAGGCCCCCAGACCATCAAACACAAGGGTGTGTGATTGGCGGCCATGGGGATGTAGAAGGCCTAATTTTTTTACACTAAATATTTAATATTTTACATAATCCATACAGATCTACTACTTAAAGCGGATGGCCCATTAAAACAAAAAATTAAAAGCCAGCAGCTACAAATACTGCAGCTGCTGACTTTTAATATTAGGACACTTACCTGTCCTGGAGTCCAGTGGCGTCCTCAGCAGAGAGACGAGTGTTTGCTCGTCTCTGCTGCTCCCCCCTCCATTCACGGTGAGGGAACCAGGAAGTGAAGCGCTCCGGCTTCACTGCCCGGTTCCCTACGGCGCATGCGCGAATTGCCCTGCGCCCTCCGATTGGCTCCCGCTGTGTGCTGGGAGCCGAGAGTTCCCAGCACACAACGGGAAGCTAGGAAAACCCGTCTTTTGCCCGACTCTGCTGTAGCCGGAAGTGGGTGCAAATACCTGTCTTTAGACAGGTATCTGCACCCCCCTCCCCCTGAAAGGTGTCAAATGTGACTCCTGATCCTCTCCCTTTCTTCTCACTTCTGTTTGTTAAAAAAAAATAAAAAATATATATATTATAATATATTTAAAAAATGTTTATGACAAACCCAGATCGATTCACAGATCGCAGTGCAGACAGGAATTGGATCACATGGGTGATCACCAATTGTGATCCGATTCCATTGCGGGAAAATAAAGTCCCTGCACCTTTTCTGTGCAAATCCAATGTGAGTTCTGCCATACAAACTGTCAGTTGTAGATATTAACCACTTCAATACCGGGCCCAATGTCATTTGACGTCCACAGATGGGATCTCCCATCCTGGCGTGGACGTCAAATGACATCCTGGGCTTTGCGGGGTGGATATCTGAATGATGCCTGCAGACAGAGGCATTATCCAGATATCCTCTTCTTCAGCCAGCGATTCTGCACAATCTAAGAACGATCCCCCCCTCCCGCCGCCATCCGGTGCTTCTCCGGGCTCTCCCGTGCCTTCGGGGGCCCGGAGAACGAATCGTCCGGCGTCGCAGGAAGCATAGAGATGACTGGTGACTAGATCGTCACCAGTCATCTTTATGACCGACGGAGGACCCGGGCGCGTTGTTAAGACGTCACGCACGGGTCCCCGTAAGTAAACAAGCCGCGATTGCGACTGTAAGCCACTATTCATGAGATCGGTGAATTTTTTTTTTCACCGATCCCATGGTTTCCAGCCTGGAGGAGAGATGTGAGGTCTTATTGACCCGCATCTCTCCATAAAGAGGACCTGTCACACACATTTCCTATTACAAGGGATGTTTACATTCCTTGTAATTGGAATAAAAATTAAATAATTTTTTTTGAAAACACTGTAAAAAAAAAAAAGAAGTAAAAAAATAAATAAAAGATAAAAAAAAAATTAAAGCGCCCCTGTCCCCGGTAGCTCGCGCGCAGAAGCGAACGCACACGTAAGTCCCGCCGACATATGTAAACGCCGTTTAAACCACATATGTGAGGTATCGCCGCATGTGTTAGAGTGCCAGCAACAAATCTAGCACTAGATCTCCTCCGTAAATCTAAACTGGTAACCTGTAAAAAAAATTCAGCGTTGCCTATGGAGATTTTTAGTACCAAAGTTTGGCGCCATTCCATGAGTGTGGCGCATAATTAAAGCGTGGACATGTTGGGTATCTATTTACTCGGTTGTACATCATCTTTCACATAATACAAAAAATTGGGCCAACTTTACTGTTATGTTATTCTTTTAATTCATGAAACATTTTTTTCCCAAAAAAAGGGTGTTTGAAAAAATTATTGCGCAAATACTGTGCGAGATAA
The DNA here is from genome assembly GCA_029574335.1 of Rana kukunoris. Classification (NCBI taxonomy): domain Eukaryota; kingdom Metazoa; phylum Chordata; class Amphibia; order Anura; family Ranidae; genus Rana; species Rana kukunoris. The sequence goes on from CM056049.1 coordinate 459,512,250, forward strand.
AACGTTGCAATGACTGTCGTTTTATTCCTAGGGTGTCTGCTAAAAAAACATATATAATGTTTGGGGGTTTCTGCGTAATTTTCTAGCAAGAGAATGTTGATTTTTTACAGAAGTGCCCAGAATAGGCCGGTATGGAGGTGGTATAAAAGCCCGCTATACATCCAACATGAGAAAAAGGATGACTAGCATCCAGTAGAATAGCTTAGTGTAGTTAGTGTAGGTCCTGCCCTAGAAGAGTCTACCTTGCGTGGTGGGCAGGCTTGGAATCTCTTGGTCAAAAGTGTGTCAGCGAATGGGCGAGGAGAGGATCACTAGATCTTCACTTTTGGCCAATGATTTTACCAAAAGACTCTTGGTTTATTCAGAGTATATATAGTTGGAAAAGGAAAAAATGTGTATAGATCCATAATTATACTTTGATAAAAACACCCAATAAAAAAATTGGTATATTCCTCTTTTATTTAATCCTTCATGACCACTTGGATGCCCAGGCCACGTTTGTAAGGCTGGAAGGGGCTCTATGGCTACTTCTATCCACTTCTGGTGTGGGTAGGGATTATTTATTTATTATGTAATAGGTGTTTTATGTATTACATGTGTCCTAACCATGCATATATGTATGTACTGACAAGCCCTTATGTGACAGTAGTGACAAGAAGGTCCTCTCAATGGAAATACAGGGGGTCTTCTAGCTTCACCCCAAGAAGGCTTGGGTGGCTGGGCCCCCAAATGGGTTCCCGTAAAGCCCAGAGTCTCAGGCATTGCGGTTTGCCATTGTGAGCCCGAGCCGATCCGAGCACCACCGAGCCGATTCCTGCCAAGTGCGGCCGAGTGCCATAGCAGCGGTTCCCGTCTTCTGGAGCCTGTGATGGAAATACCGCCCGAGGGACGTGTAACGTCCATCACAGGTGCTGCAGGCTCCAGAAGGCGGGAATTACAAATACACATGACTCGCCACTCGGGCAGGCGGCTCTCCTCAGCTCTCCCAGGCTCTTCTACCCTCCTCGGCTCGGGCTCCTCCTCTGATGCCGCAATGACTGACTGCTGTGACACCGCTGAGGTAGGTCAAGAGACAGTTTAATGTGTGTGCAGGTAGGTCAGGTCACTACCGTCAGTGTACAAAAAAAATAAAAAACACTGGTGTTGCGCTCCCCTAATAAATAGCATATAAACCCAGATAAATTAATGACAACAAAAAATATATAAATATATAAAGTGCTGTTGCTATAAACAAGTGAAAAAGAGTGATTATAATACTCAAAAATCAGTGGTCAAGTGAGTATTATATCATTCTTTTTCCTTGTTTATAGCACAACAGCACTTATATATTTTATATATTTTTTATTGTCATTAAGTTATCTGGGTTTATATGCTATTTATTGTGGAAGTGCAACAAACACTGTTTGATTTTTTTTTTTTTTATGTACACTGACCTACATGACATACTACACTAACCTGACCTATGTACACTGATGGTAGTGACCTGACTATGTACACTGATGTATAAAAGAGGGGGGTACTCCTGCGTTACTATGGGTCAAAGGGTGCCACAGGACGCTGTAAGGGTCAAACACAAAAAATAAAACAGTGTTGTTGTGCTCCCACAATAATAGCATATAAACCCAGATAAATTTAATGACAATAAAAATATATATGAATATATAAAGTGCTGTTTGTGCTATAAACAAGAGTGAAAAAGAGTGATAGAATACTCACTTGACCACTGATTGTTGAGTATTATATCACTCGCTTTCACTTGTTTAAAGCACAACAGAAAGTTTATATATATATAATTTCAATTACTTATAATGAATTTCCACATAGATTATTCATACCTGCAGATGGTGCCGTAATCTCATATAGGAGTGTAGGGGGTGAGTTGTAAAAAAACATGCTCACCACGCTGGACAGAAAATAATAAACTTAAATTTATTAACTAAAAATTGTAATATCATGTATAAACAATTATTGTGTTTAATTCATTTTATTGTATTATGTATATGTTTTTTATACTTTTTTATGTTTTATTTAGGGTGTCTGCTTATACAAAATATACAACAATTTATAATCAATTTAAATTTAAAAAAAAATTGTGTGCAATGTAAAAAATTAGGTTCCCATTGTAAACATTTGAGTATATGGAGCCTGATTTGCGTAATATGATCAGAGTGAGGTTGTCTTTAAGCAAAAAATGGGCCAGAGTTGTTACCTGTTTGTATTGTGACTGCTTGCTTCAGCTTCCAGCAGTTGAATGGCGTGGATGTCAGAATGAGCAGCCATGGGAGTATAATTCGAGATTTTCCTAGCTTGTGACGGAAAATATTGATTATAAGAAGACAGGAGGCGAGTATCTTAAGCATTAATCTTCTTTAATTAATGCTCATAGCAGAAAAATATCCAACATTTCACATTTAAAAGAAAAAATATATTTAACAATCTGAATGGCACTATGTGGACTACGAATCCCAGCATGCCTAGCGTCCGTATCCACTCCCCTTAGTGCCTCTATATAAGTGTCAGCTCCTCCCATGTTCTTCCTCTTTCTTGATGCGAAACCTTGCTGCTTCGGATTCACGTACCTTCAGCCAGCCGGCCCGATTGCTCCTTGGAGGAGTCCTTGTATGAACTATGACTCTGTCCCAACAGGGATGTAGCCTTGAACCACCCGGAAGAAACGTCCTCCGAACTCTGGAGAAATCCTTATTCATGCGGCTTCTGGCGGTTAAGATCCTCGATGTGATCTCCTCTAAAAGCCTAGAAGAGAACATAGAAAAGTGACAGGGAGGGAGGGAGGAAGATACTCGCCTCCTGTCTTCTTATAATCAATATTTTCCGTCACAAGCTAGGAAAATCTCGAATTATATTTCAGACAGGAGGCTCATATCTTAAGCAATTTCAAAGCTGAACAAACTACATCAAGACAATCTCTGTCAATACATCTCCTGACTAGGTAGATCTGTGCTGGGTCCCAGAACGGACATGGAGACGTGAGTTTCTGGTCTGAAGTAAAACGAACGAAAAGTGGATTCCGACGACCAGTCTGCAGCTTGTAAGAGGTCGGATAGAGAGCCTCCCGTCGCGATAACCCTAGTAGCCATGGCACCTCTGGAGGAGTGTGCCCCAAAGAGGTTTATGTCTATACCGGCCAATTCCATGGTTGCTCGTACCCATCGAGCCAGAGTGGCGGAGGTGACCGGTGAGGGTGATGGGGTTTGACGTATGAGAGCAGTAGTTGCGAAGTTCGGACGGTCTAAGAGACTCGGTCTGGGTTTCGTAGGCTTGCAGGCATTTAGCCACACAGAGTCGTGGCTGTGAGGAAAGTATGGGTAGAGAAGACCGTCTTTAGGTTCGTCTTGGTCCTACGGACCACGGAGAACCGAACCCCTTGGGGTAGGAACTGGCGTCTAGAGATGTCTAGAGCCCTCACGTCTGAGACCCGTTTAATCGAGATCAGACAAAGGAGAAACCGTTAATTTGAACGTCAGAAGCTTGAGGGGTAGTGCCTCGTTATCCTCCCAGGCGGAGAGCATATTGAGCACTTTGGAGACGTCCCATGTCGATTGATATTTAGGGCGGGGGCCTTTGGAACTTCATGCCCCGCATAAGTTTACAGATCAGCGGATGTCTGCCGATAGGTAGGGAATCAACCGGGAGGTGGTAGGCCGAAATGGCTGACCTATACACATTAAGGGAGCTGTAAGCCCTACCTGCGTCAAAAAGTTCAGTCAGATAGTTAGCAACCGTGGTTACAGGGGCCAGAGTGGGATCAATCTGTTGTTGATCACACCAACGTACCCAGAGCCCCCAGGCTGATCGATACGCTGATCGAGTCCGGGGGCCCAGGCCAGGGCAATGAGATCTCTAGCTGACGTTGAAAGACCATGGTCTGTGTCTGGCATCCTGAGATCAGGCCTGCTATCAGAGTAAGAGAATCCTCCAGAACCAGAGGGTGAACACCCTTGGAGGGGTGTGATAGGATGTGAGGGGTCCGGGGAAGTAGCCTGGGATAGTCTATCAGCATCTCTAGCAGAAGCGGGAACCATGGTTGTGTCGGCCACCATGGGAAAATCAGGACCACCGTCGCGTTCTGTTGTGCTATTTGTAGTAGCACTCTGGGGATCACTGAGAAGGGAGGGAATGCGTAATGAATTCCCCTTTCCAGGACTGCCGGAATGCGTCCACTGACGTTGAAGCCGGGTCTGGTCTCCAACTGAAAAACCGAGGTAATTGATGGTTGAGGCGTGAGGCGAACAGGTCTATGCCCAAAGGGCCCCAGAGACGACCCACTCGCGCAAAAATCGAGCGGTCCAATTGCCAGTCGCTGGATTCGGAGAGGTGTCTGGAATTCCAGTCGGCTACGGTATTGGATGTGCCTGGAATATATTCTGCCTTCGGAATGATGTTGCGAGGCAGACAGAATTGCCATATGGTTTTGGCGATATCCGTCAGGGTTTTGGACCTGGTGCCTCCTAAACGATTGACATATTGTACTGCTGCAATATTGTCCATGCGCAACAATACGCAGCAGTTGAATCGTTTCGAGAGGAAACTTCGTAGGGCGAAGAGAGCGGCCAGGAGTTCTAGGGCATTGATATGGAGGAGGGACTCTTGTTGGGACCAGGTTCCCCCCGTCGAAGTGTCGCCTAGGCGTGCGCCCCAGCCTTTCAGACTCGCGTCCGATTCTATTATCACGTCCGGACGGGAGTTGAAAATCGTCTTGCCGTTCCAGTCTATGGCGTGGCGAAGCCACCATTGTAGTTCCTCCCTGGCCTCGGCGGAGAGAGGAATCTCGTCTGCGTATCGCAAGCCTCGACGCAAGTGTGTAATTTTTGAGCCGTTGAAGGGCTCTGTAGTGTAGAGGGGCAGGGAAGATGGCTTGTATGGAGGCTGCTAAGAGACCCACCAATCTGGCCAGTATTCGCAGGGACAAGAGACTGCTTTGCGTAAAGTAGTACCGCTCTGATCTCTTTGCGGATCAGTGCCAGTTTTGCTTTGGGTAGACGGAGGACTGCCTGATTGGTGTCCACCAGGAAACCCAGGAATATCAATTCTCGGGAAGGTATGAACACTGATTTCTCCTGATTTATGAGGAAGCCTAGATTCTGGAGTAGTTCTATTGTCCAGCCTAAGTGGCGGTGAGCTTCCGACTCGGAATAGGCCATGATAAGGATGTCGTCGATGTAAATGATGAGCCTTACCCCCCTGCTCCTTAGGTATGCTACTACTGGTTTTAGAAGTTTGGTGAAGCACCACGGGGCCGACGACAGCCCGAATGGGAGGCATGTGAACTGCCACATGCGACCCCACCATCTGAAGCGGAGAAAGGGTTGCGAATCTGGGTGAATGGGGACGGTGAGATAGGCGTCCTTCAGGTCCACCTTCGCCAGCCAATCCCCGGGTAGGAGTAAGTCTCGGAGGCAGTGAATGCCTTCCATCTTGAAGTGTCGGTAGACGACGTGTTGGTTTAGGTCCCGAAGGTTTATGACGGGGCGGTAGCCTCCTTCCTTCTTTCTGACCAGGAATAGATTGCTGGTGAATCCTGGGGAAGACGGATCGACTTCGATCACTGCCTGTTTGGAGATCAGGTCTCCCAACTCTTGTCTATCAGTGTCTCGTTCGTCTGTGTAAAGTGTATGGGGGGCGGTACGATGTTCAATGGAGGGGGGGATATAAGTTCCACTTTGAACCCTTGAATGGTGTTCAAGATCCACGCGTCTGCCGTAATCGCAGACCAGGCGTGGGTAAAAAACTGCAGTCTCCCCCCCACAGGTGTAAGACAGTGTATTATAGGAGGTAATCTCTTACCGGTGTATGGCCGGGATCGAGGGTCTCCTCTGTTTCCTCGTCCTCTCCAGGGTCTTCCGCGAGGCGGGAAGAATGGTGCGGGTTGAGCCACCATGTGGTACGAGGGTGGAGCCTGGTTGAATTGTGTCTGGGCGGCGGCCCTATTGGCATACCTAAAGTTGGTATTGCGGCCGGCAGAGCGGGCTCTGCCTCTACCGGCCCTGGCAAAAACTCTGTGAGTTCCAGTTCTCTTTAGCGACGACTGCGCTTTGTCTAGGCTATTAAACAGGCCTACAAACTTGTTTATGTCCTTCATTAAGGAATCACCAAACAAGAAACCTTCTGCTGTTGGGCCCGGCTCAGCCTCCGCCAGGTGGGCCAGTTGGGGGTCCAGTTTCATTAGAATGGAACGTCTGCGTTCCGTTGAGCATGCGCCGTGTTTTGCGGTGCCTAGGAGGCATACGGCTCTTTGGGCCCAACCCCGTAGTTGGGTAACGTCTACTGTTTGTTGTGCCGATACGGCCTGTTCAGTTATGTTAAGACTATCTTGGTGAGCGGGTGCCGAGCAGGTCTAGGACGCGGTCTTGGATGGATTTAAATGACCGGTCGATACCTCTTTTGGGAGATTTCCCAGTTTTAGCTAGGTACTTTGCCAGAATGGGGTCAATTTCTGGAGTAGTGGTAACCTTTCTGGGAATTTGTGGCCGATAGGGCATTCCGCTCTTAACTTATTGCGATTACTTTTAGTGAGTGGTCTACGTGTCCAAAACTCTACGTATTGTGCCACGTGAGGTAAGGGGGACCATTCCCCAGACCGGGGGTGAGTAATCGCATCTGGGTGGAACAGGGGTTCGCCCAGGGGGTCTGTTATGGTATCACCCTGTGTATCAGGGGTATAGCGTCTAGGTGGAACGCTATTGCCCCAGCATCCGTATCGTCATCGTACTCATATTCGGGAGACTTCCGTCTCAGATGATTCGGAGGATGTAGTTACCTCCGAATCGAGGACAAAAGAATCGGGTTTTGCCCGTCTATTTGTCCTAAGCCTTTTTTGTGACTCCCTGAGGCCCAGGGGTTGCAAAGAGTCCGAAGGATGCGTGGGGTTGCATTCCGTTGTGGTAATGCGTCAAACATATTATGCACTTCCCCTGTCGGGGAGTCCTGGTTGACCCCTATGTGTTTCCTCTTTTGAGAGGCTTTTCCCTTTTTGGCTCGTGGTTCTGCACCGGGTACCAAGGGGATAGGGGTATTAGAGGGACCTTGTAGTATCCCTATGGGGATCTTATTAGCAGTCAGGGCTGCTAAGATGGATTTGTTTATCAGCGCTCCTGTAGTTGAGCTGCGTTTAGGGTTTGAGGATCAACAGACACCTCACCTAACCCCCTGGGGGTGTACCTTCCTCAGCCATGTTGTGAGGTATCTTTAGGTGTCTAGAACGAGGAGGGAATAAATTCCACTCTCCCCACACTGTGCTAGTTTTTGCTGAAGCTGATAGCCGCCTACCTAAACCAGGCTCCTACCTCCTCGAATGCTGCAATGATATTGCGGTGGGAGGGGAGCCTGAAGGCGCGCTTTGCGGCGAAATCATCCGCGAGATTTCGCCGCCGAGGATTCGCCGATGAAACGGCTGATGCAATATAGGGCCGCCGCCCTGACTAAGTCTCGTCAGGCCGGCCACTGAGGTGAGAGAGGGGGGGGGGGAGCGAGCTCCCCACGGCTCGAGAATGAAGGAAAAACAGGAACTAGCTGTGCAGGGAAACATCAATAAGGAGAGAACCTGCAGCGCTGTGTGTAAGCGGTTGTGCACCGCACAACCTGTTGTAAAAATCTGCAATGAGGTAAAATGTATACTTATCTGATGCTGCCATGAGCAGAAAGAAAGAGGAAGAACATGGGAGGAGCTGACACTTATATAGAGGCACTAAGGGGAGTGGATACGGACGCTAGGCATGCTGGGATTCGTAGTCCACATAGTGCCATTCAGATTGTTAATTTTTTCTTTTAAACGTTGAAATGTTAGATGTTTTTTTCTGCTATGAGCATTAATTAAAGAAAGATTAATGCTTAAGATATGAGCCTCCTGTCTGAAATATAACTATGAATTAACACACGTGGAATTATATACATAACAAAAAAGTGTGAAACAACTGAAAATATGTCATGTTCTAAGTTCTTCAAATTGTGTCCAAACTTTTGGTCTGTACTGTACTTTCTCAATGAATTGATTGCTCTTATAGCTACACATGCTTTATCTTATGCTGTTTATCACACATTGTACATGTAAAGCTCTATGTAGAATGTACTGTATGAAATAAGGAAGTTGTACATCATAAGTTGACACACACCATTTCACATTCCTCTTACATCACACAACATATGTATGTCACGTGCATGCATTTTAAATTTTGTATATTCATTTTGCAGAGTATAGTACTGTACATTTTCCATGGTTCATACCAAAAACCAAAATAAGTCATTGTACAGACATACAGTACATATCCATGTTGCTGGGATTTTACCACTATATTGTTTTTATTTTGTTTTTTCTTTTAATTTTCTTTCATTGCATTAAAGTGCTGTTGTTCACATTAAATTGGCCACATAAAAATGTCCACTGCACTTTCAAATATTACATGTGGGCCAAATGTATACAACATGTTGTAAATAAGAACCAAACTTAACTCATCATAGCATTGTTCGGCAATGGACATGTTATGAAAGTTTTGAATCTTGCTGATGACGATGGGAAGAGCGCTAAATTCTTAGTAAGAACATGTTTGTACCTGATGATGGGACCCAGAAACCTCCTAACAATTATACAAATGTAAGGTCACCTCTTCTCAGCATATTGTTATTACCAGGGCTGTATTTATACGTTGTGCTCCTCCTTTCTATGCCAGTTGCCTTGCTACCTTAGTATCAAACATCATAGCCTTACAAGACCTGCTGAGAAACTAATGCCGCGTACACACGGTCGTTTTTTGCGATGAAAAAAACGACGTTTTCTGTGAAGTAAAAAAACGACGTTTTGAAACGTCACTTTTCAAAGACAATTTTGCATACACACCATCGTTTTTTTTCACAAAAAGCGAGGTTACGTTCACCACTCTTTTCCATTGAAACTCGCTTCATAACTAGCTTCTGGCATGCATGCGCAGGGTTGAAAAAACGTTGTTTTCAAAGACGTTTTTGCTACACACGGTGACTTTTTGTGAAACAAAAAACGACGTTTTGAAAAACGACACAAAAAAATTCAAGCATGTTGGAATTTTTTTTTTGGTCGTTTTTTTGAAGACAAAAAACGACGTTTGCCCACGCACGATCAATTAAATGACGTTTTAAAAAAAACGTCGTTTTTTTTCATCGCAAAAAACGACCGTGTGTACGCGGCATGAGAGTCAAAAGAGCTAGCCCACCCACTCTTTTTCAGTTCAACTACTGAAGGACCATGAAAAAAAATATTAGGGTAATTTGTTTTACTAGGGTGAACTGTAACAAAATCTGCATAGAAACCAATCTGCTTCCAGTTTCTTTTTTGTCAAAAGCTTAATTGAACAAGCTGAAGTTAGAGGCTGATTGGCTTCCACACAGAGCTAGATTTGACATGCTCAGTTTAGTAAGTAAATCAACCGCCTAATTTTCAACACAAAATACACACATACGCTGTGCAAAGACAGCAAAATTGGGATTTTACTGGCAGAAAGGGGTAGCCTTCTATAATATTTAGTTATATACCAAATATGTGTATAGACAATCAACACTTGATGTGTTGGTGGCTGTGTGTCACAGCTTGTGTTGTTTATATGGAAATCTGTCCACTGACTATATTAGTGTTAGGAGCCACAGCATGGGAGTCATGCTGTGCCTGTTCTTGCCACCAACACCAATTTAGCAACTGCCACCCAGCATGGTTAACAACAAACTTGCCAACATTCGGTCAGTGTGTACAGCTGTCTGTCCAACAAAGTCAGTCTAATGAGCGGCTTTTGTCTTAAACCTCGAACACACGAGATCGGACTTTCCCTTGGACAAATCCGTGGATTTTTGTCCTAAAGGGGCATTGTCTAGGAACTTAGTATGCATACAGACAGCAGAACATTTTTAGCCAACATACATGAAACTGTGATTTTTTTCCAGCTCTTTACCACCACCCTTTGGCAACTTCTGCTATCTTTTTTAGAACCGCACACACATAAGCATTTCACAAGACATTATTAACTCTAATCTTCCAGCAAAATGTAATGGTACAACAGCACCTCTTCATACCTAGCATCATCGGGTGCTTTTCAAGCTGGAATGTAGACTAGTTCATGATGTATAGAACTATAATTATACTATAACATGATGTAAGCATAATGTTTATCCCCTTAGAATGACTGTTACGCAGTAAACATAACATGAATGTGACATAACACACACACAAACACTTGGGAATGTTACGTAAGCTGGAGTAAAACAATTACATTATCCTCAAAGGGCCAGATTCAGGAACACTTGCGCTGGAGTATTTCGATATGCGCCGCGTAACTGTGATGATGCGCCGTCGTTTCTATGTGCCCGTACCCACCAAACTAGATGCGCCCAATAACGGGTCATTTGCGACTGGCGGAACGTTCCGACGCCAGAGTATCGTCAGCGCTTAATTTCGTTGGGGGCGCATCAGTCGCGCCTATTGATTTTCCCCTGCAAATATGCAAATGAGGGATTTTTCACAATTCACGAACAGATTAGCACCATAACCATTGCTACATCGCTGCGCGCGTAAATCTCGCACGTCGTCCGTCGTCCGGCGCAAAGTTATTTCTACAAAAGGCTGCTTTATCTTTACTCCAGATGGCCACAGGTCAGCAGGAGAGCAGCTACAGCAGCGTTACCGACGATAAGAGCTAGCTGAGCACCCCCACTTGCAGGACAACACTCTGTCCATGCTTGTCTGTCAAATTTTAACAGCCATGGAGGAAGAGACATCATAGGTCTCCATAGCCGAGATGACGGCTGACAGCTCCTGGCCATTAAAGTTCAGCTTTCTCCTGTGTGTTTGCGGGGAACGGGAGCAGCCATCTCAAAACAAAAGTAACATCACTGCGGGGTAGGGACAGGATATACTTTAGTGCCGAATGGCGCTTCTATGGGGCGCATTTAAACGCCCAACGGAAGGCATTGCGCTGACGTTTCCCGTGAAGTGGTGCCGACGGAAGTTGTGAGCATGCGCACAAAGGGGGCGAGTGGAGCCGCACTCACTGCGCATGCTCCGTGGTTGATGCGCTGAACGTAAGCCTCTGCGCTGGGCTCCGCCCATCATTTACATATGATCACACCCACTTCCACTTGCGTCGGGTTACGCCAGCGCATTATCGTTACTCTGGCGCAAGTTTACGCGCAACTGCTATGTGAATTACAGGACTTGCGCTGAAAGGGTCTTCAGAGTAACGTAAATGAGAAGCGTTACTCTGGAGCAAAGATGCTCTCATCTACCTGAATCTGGCCCAAAGAGGCTTAATTGCATATCAATTTGATAAAACTATTACAGGCACTTAAACTTTAAAGCGTTATAAATGTACTTTATCATGTGCATCCTGTAGCATTGATCCATGTGAACGGTGCAGGGAATCTTACATAATTCACATGGCTAAACATTTTGTCTCTTTTTTTTTTTTTTTTTTTAAGATCAAATATGTTATTTAGCTTGAAATAGTGAATGTCAGCTAATTTAAATATATTTGTACATAAACAACTATTACCGGTATGTTATTTACAGTATATTATGTTTTATTCTAAAGGTAATATTTTTAGACGCTTTGTGTGAAAGAGTGGGGCATATCGTGATTTCTTAAAAAAGTGTTAATGCTATTTTTACACATTTTTTTTTTTTATAATTTATTACTTGAATAATACAAAATAAGAAGACTTGCATTTTATCCAAATATTAATTTGATTCTGTTAAGTTGGCACTAATAAAATGTAATTGTTATACAGTTTGTGTAATTTACCAAAATTGCTGAAAGAAAAAAAATAGGCGTGTACTTAAAGTGTAAATAAAGCCTCCTATCGTTTTCAGCTGCCATTTTTGCCTCTCTTTAATCTACAACTGCAATGATGCTGCACATGTGATCATTTATGACACCAGCCATTGGATGGTTTGACAGTTTGGTTGAGAGCACAGCCATCGGACATGCAAGAAATGAAACCGTTTTATGAATGGGTTTACTTCTGCATGTTTACTTCTGCATTAAAAATGTTGTTAAAGTGGTTCTAAAGGCTCAAGGTTTTTTACCTTCATGTATTCTGTGCATGATGGTAAAAAACCTGTGTGCAGCAGCCCCCTTAATACTCACCTGAGCTCCCTCTCGATCCAGCGATGTGCACGAGAGCTGAGCTTCTCTCGGGTCTCTCATTCCTCATTTGCTGAAACAGCAGAAGTCATTGGCTACTTTCAATCACAGCTAGTGAATAATTGAGGAGAGCGAGAGCGGGGGCAGGGCGGAGCCGCGGGGGTCTGTTGCTCTGGCAAGCGTCTTAAAGAGGAGAAGGCAGGAATGTTGACAGGAGACCCAAAAAGAGGACGATCGGTGCTGTAATGTGCAAAACTACAAAAGTACAACAAGTTTGTAAAAAGAACAAAACTTTTAGCCTAGGTTCAGACTAGTGCAATCTAAGAACTTGCACGTGATTTGCACCCACACCGCAGCTGCCGATCACATGCGATATCTGAGCAATGCGAGCTCAGCCATACAGTTGTATGGCTGAACTCGCATTGTATTCGCAATGAAAAAAGTGCATAACTTGTTTTTCTCCGCACTGGAATCAGATTGCACAGATGTTCTCACCCATGCAATCCGATTCCTGTACGAATCCACAGTTCGCACTGTGATCTATTAACTGTTCTGAGGGTGTCATTAACATTGTATTGACACTCGCAGAGGGCAGTGTGAACTGCCTACGGGAAAAAAGCAAAGCGGGAACTGGTGCAGGTTCCTGCATTGCACTAGTCTGAACCTAGGCTTGGTGTCGCTTTAAAGGTCTATTTTAAAAAAAAAATCATTTGTGATTCACACAATTTTTCCCCATGATTCATACTTTATTAAATTGAATATATTTAAAATATTTATTTTTGGGTGAAGGTTTTGTAAATCGTATGTGACATTTATAACTAGGCCCCCCCTTAGTATACCTTTTAAAAAGCAAACCATTTACAGCAGCGCAAATCTGAATTTTAAGCATACACAATATTACAACAAAATAAATTATGTAATTATACATGCCATATGCCACTGATCGCCATATACTGCTTTGGTATAATGATAGTATATTGACATTGAAAACAAACCACTCAATAATAATCCCAACAATAAATAAATCAGCGGGAATAACAATATATTGTGCCAAGAAGTATGCTCAGTGATATCTAAAATAAATATATTTCATTTACCTTCCTATTAGTTAGGTGGAGTTGTTTTTCAGCCTACCTGTCCACTATCGGTGGCATACTGATATATACAGGTAACTTCATAGCTCTAGGACACACGTAGCTTCCTGCACTGAGCAAGACTACAATGATGGAGGGGCACCCATGGGGGTGTATTTTAATTAGATAGTTTTTCTGGCTTCCAATATTTTGATAAATTTGGTCAATTAATTCAATTCTTTAAAGGTGTTGTAAAGGTAATTTTTTTTCCCCCCTAAATAGCTTCCTTTACATTAGTGCAGTCCTGTTCTTCTGTGTGTAACTACACACTGTAATGGGAGGCTTTCTCCCTGGTGTGGAGAAAGCCTCTTATGGGGGGAGGGGGTGAGCAGGCAAGTCAGGACACTCTCTACTTTGCAGATAGTGAAGAGAGCTGTGTGTTAGTGGGTGTCCTGACACTCCTGCTCGCTACTGGCCACTGATTACATCCGGCTGCCCATAGAGGAGAGCGGTTTGTGTCTCTGCTTATGTAGAGCAGCTTACGTAGAGCAGACACGGACCTGTCATCCGCCTCCTCAGCGGAGATTAGTGGACAGATCCCCTGCTGAGCAAGCGGGTCAGTCGCGGTCCACCCTGTATGAAAAGGGCCTAAGGCGTAAAGTTTTCAGGTAGAAAGTCATGCGGTTTTTGTACAGGTCAAAAGCTCACCAATGTAAAAAGCAGAAGAACTTGTTTGAGCTTCAGGCATTATGGAGTTTCTGGCTTCAAGCGTTTTGGAGTAGAGATGTGAACCATCTCCAGCGCTTTGTAGCTTCAAGCTACAAAACACTCAGGTGTGAATGGGGCCTTAATGTGCCGATCACCATGTCAAGGGGAATGATAGGGAGGAGTCATCACCAAAACAGGAATAAAGAAGAAATCTTCCAATAGGAACATCATCTGTTTCTGGGAAAAAAAATATGAAAATAAATTTTCCTCATATTAGGACCACAGATTATGGGGTGCCTTGGCGCAGCTCTGTGGCTCACGGATGCGTTTGCAAATGCGTGCAGACAAAACCGCTGTCTTTAAAGCATACTGTTAGACAGGTTAATTGGTTGTTCTGCTAGATGGTCGGTAAGTAGGCTTGGTTTTTCCCGGGGGAATTCCCCAGGTTTTTGTTATCTGCTTTAGCCTTCCATTGCTACTTAGTGCGATTCCCAGCCATAGATGGGGGCGGTGGACACGTTTTGCTTCACCTGTGGTGTTTATATTGGTCCAGCAGTGCACCAACACCTTTGCAGCCATTGTGCTATATGCTGGGTGTTTGGTGTGCTCCTGTACCTTTAAGGAGGGGTGGCTCCCCTTCAGTTCACCTGCCCCTATCTATCCATTAAAATGCATGTGCCTCCACTGTGAGGACACTCACTGTTTAGTGTTAGGACTACAGATTATGGGGTGCCTTGGCGCGGCTCTGTGGCTCACGCATGCGTTTGCAAATGCGTGCGGACAAAACCCCTGTTTTTAACGCATACTGTTAGACAGGTTAATTGGTTGTTCTGCTAGCTGGTCGGTAAGTAGGCTTGGTTATTCCCTGGGAATTCCCCAGGTTTTTGTTGTTATCGGAATTGATATCCTCTCACTTCCCTGAAGAGAACAAAATTGACTGCAGGGGCCGATCACTCGCATTTGATCACTGCATGATCAATTACATGTGTGTGGTCGCAATTACCTGCGGTAAGAGATATTCCTAATTTGCAGAGATCTCCTCTCACTTTCTGTTTTGTCCTGTAGGACAGGAAGAGTCAAAGAAGGTAAATATTCACAATTGAGCACAGATGGAAGAAAAAAAAAACTGGCAGCTGATAGATCAGACACTTTTTTGGGACCATTAACATTTATACAGCAGATTAGAGCTAAAAATAGCCACTGATTACTGTATAAATTTCACTGGCTGGAAAGGGGTTAACACTAGGGGGCGATCAAGGGGTGTAATGTGTTCCCTGGGAGGTATTTCTAACTGGTGGGATGGGACTGAATGGAGGAGGAGACCTATCACTGTTCTTAATTACTAGGAACAGCAGATCTGTCTCTCCACCCCTGTTAGAACGGGGATTTGTGTGTTAACATGCACAGATCCCCGTTCTGGCATTGGTGCCTGCGATTGGGTCCCCTGCCCTGCAGCGGGCGTGCACACGTGCGTGTGCTATGGCTCTTAAAGGAGCCAACGTACAGGAATAGCGATTCGCGGGTACGAGAAAACTTGCTGCCGTAAATGTGCGTGAGCTGGTCGGCAAGCGGTTAAAGTAGATGTTAACCTGATTCATTAAAATTTGAGCTGGGCACATGTAGCTGCAGTGTTTTTTTTTAACTCTCTCCAAAGCACTATGTCCCATGGCTTTCTTTTGCTCCGTTCTTCTGTTATCAGCATGATAACTTCTGACAAGTTCTCTAACACATGTGATAAAACCATCCTGGAGATTTTTTGTCAGGGTGGGTGCTATAAATAGATTAGCAGACAGCTGGTCAATTTACTCAAGACAGTATATATACATGTAAAACTTACGTATGAAGATTTGTTAATCTCTGTGTATCATCTGAGGCTGTTCACTTCACTGGGTATATATGAGGGTTTACATCCACTTCATGGGTTCACATATGTGCGGCCACAGGTTTGTGCCGCTAGGTGTCTGTTTACCGGTTCAGGTCCAAATATTTGCCAGAATTCTCCAATAGAAATGTATCAGTAGTGTGCAAACTGTGGCAATTATGATCTTTAGCTCAAAGTTTCCTTGCTGGTGTTATGCAACAAAATATTCCCTTTCCCTTTTAAGCCTGCAAGGAGTGTCAATGCTGGCTGGAGATACATTTTCTGACCTTTCTAAACTAACAGACTCATTTGTATTGCAACATCACATGAATACATGTTTATATAAACATGGTACACCAATAATATGTTCATATTTTCTTTTGTTATTATGGTATAATTTCAAACATAAGTGTATAACTTTGTAATATAAATCTAGGTATGTGTGTGTGTGTGTGTGTGTGTGTGTGTATATCTATATATATATATATATATATATATATATATATATATATATATATATATATATATATATATATATATATATATATATTTTTAGCTGTATAATATAGTCCAGATGTATTACTGTTGTCACAGTTGAGGCTGTACACATTAATGCTGTATACATTTATGGAAAGGTGGATTCTTCTATGATGATGATGAACATATTACGGCATTTGTGAAACCTTAGTGGCCTCTGAAGAATTTTAGCTATTGATGATTGATGGCTTCCTGATTAGTGCTTAGTGACTAAGCTGGATAGTTTGTATTGTGTTGTGACATTTTTATATTTTGATAACTATACTCTCTCGTTCAAAATCCCACCAGTTTCAATAAAAATAAAAAAAAAGCACTGCAAATTCTCAGTTGTCCTTGGTAATTCTTGAATTGTCTATTTAACAGAGGCCTCATTGGCTAGGATGAACATAAATACTACAGTGACTATTTACTTATAGTGTTAAAAAATTAACAGCCGCACTCGCTCCGAAAGTAGAAAAAATCTTGGTGTTATAAAGATGTAGTAAGAACATTTTTTCCAAGTAAAATGTCACTATATTTAAATCCCAATTGAAGATATTGCTGTCTGTAGCCCCATTGGGGAGATTCACCCCTCTAGTTGTACCGATGACCGGTCACTGAAACCGAAAGCGAGGACAAATTTTAAAGTTGTGGTCAAAGCAAAAGCTAAGAGGACATCTTTCTTTAGAGACGCCAGTTCTGGGGAATTCTATGAGGGGAATTCTCCTAACTCCAAAAATCTGCTTAGCAGCACTAGAATCGTTGGTTCGAATCCCAACCATGTCACTACCTGCATATGGTTTGCATGTTCTTCCTGTGCCAGTGTTTTTTTTCCTCTGGGTACTCTGGTTTCCTCCCACACTATGTGTATATTTGAATGTGATTTAGGGATCTTAGATTGTAAGCTCTTTAAAGCGGAGGTTCCGCGGGAAACGTTTTTTTTTTTTAAGATTAATCTAGTGCTGTTCCCATAGCAATTTGTTTACTCACCAGTCCCATTCTTGCAGCCGCCAGGATCTTCATTTCCCAGGGACTGGTGTAAATGTACAATATAAAATGTAAAGCATTGCATAAATCGATGGTGCTTTATATGCACCTGTAGTAAAGAACTAAAAAACAAACAGGTGTGAAGGACTATAATGAGATTTTGTGTGAAATTTGCAGTTTTAACCACTTCCATACCAGGCACTTACGCACCTTCCCGCCCAAGCCAATTTTCAGCTTTCAGCGCTGTCGCACTTTGAATGACAATTGCGCGGTCATGCTGCACTGTACCCAAACAAAATTGGCGTCCTTTTTTTCCCCACAAATAGAGCTTTCTTTTGGTGGTATTTGATCACCTCTGCAGTTTTTATTTTTTGTGCAACAACTAATTAAAGACAGAAAAAAATTAGAATTTTTTTTTATTTTTTATTTTTTTCTGTTAACTTTTTGAAATAAGTACGTTTTCTCTTTCAATTGGGGCACTGATATGGAAGCACTGATGGGCACTGATAGGTGGCACTGATGGACACCAATGAGGTAGTACTGTAGCACCGATGAGGTGGCCTAATGGGCACTGATAGGCGGCGCTGCCTGTTTAATCGTGATCAGCCGTGATTGGAATGGCTGATCACGTGGTAGCGAGCCTCCGCCGGAACTCGTTACCGAACGGAGGTGCAGGGTGCAACTGACACCCCGCATCACCGATCGCCGCGCTGCACGCCCCCAGGGGCGCGCGCGGCATAAATCGGTAGGACGTTGGACAACGTCCATACGATTTCATAATCACTTCCCGGCATCTCCTATTGACCGGGCGGGAAGTGGTTAAAGTGTTGTAAACCCGGTAAAAAAAAAAAAACCTGCAAGGCAAAGGCATATGAGCATAGCATACTACTAGCTCATTATGAAATGCTTACCTTAGAACGTTGCTGTGGTCCCGGCACACCACTGTGACCCCGGGGTTATTTTCGGGTTCGCAGGCTCCGGAGCCAGGATGACGTCACTGGTAATGACTCAGCAGCTGAAGAAACTGCACTAAGTGAGATGTTTTTTCAGTGTTGGTGTGCCAATGACATTGGCACATGCGAATACAGTGAATATATATCCTAAACTGTGCAAGTTTTTTAGGAGATATTCATGGTACCTACAGGTAAGGCTTATTATAGGCTTACCTGTAGCTAAAAGTGGTTATACAGGGTTTACACCCACTTTAAACTGACTACCGTATATTCCCTGTGTACCCATGCTCATGTCTTTACACTGAACTTGCCATAATTGTAGCTTGTGAATATTTACATTTAATTTCCTTTGTCCTATATCCTAGTACTACCTCCCTAGTATATTTTTGAAAATGTCTTTAATGATTATCATTGAGAGAACACTAGCCACATAAGTATTGGACTACCAGTATTTGGTCTGATGAATAGCTATACCCCCTACCCACGTAAGCCCATATACTTGGGTTTATTTGCTGACCTTAATTTTTAATATGCAGTGTTGAATGTGACTCCTCGCCTTTCTGTTATGTCAACTTTTACCCAGCGTACCTGATATCCTATATTTGTTATTTTTATACTTTATTCTTAAGACCGGCAAAGAGCCGGGTCAGGTAAGGGCATTGTTGGATCCTGGGACAGGTGTCAGCAGCTACAAATACTGACTTCTACATTTTACACACTTACAGGATGAAGCTCTTCTTTAAACTGTTAAAAACAAAACTTTTGTAAAAGAAGATGTATTTATTCAGCTTAACCTGCCTAAATGTAACCAAACCTCACAGAGAATTTAATTTATTAATTGCCAAGTGCAAGGTGGGTTTAGGGTAAAATCAAGCAATTACTTGAGGTCTGAGGGCATAAACTAAAGAAAATCTTTTCAGTCTGGCATAGCATGGTAGATTATGTGAGATTAGATCAGGTTTTGTTATTTGTAATCTACTGGGATATAGGATCAACAGTGCAAATTTTTTCTTAAGCTCCAGATTGCGTAGTTAGTTTTGTATGTGAGTAACACAATTTATTTATATTCAAAGATATTTGTCATGCCTTCTGCATTATCTGACCAGCTTTCAAAACCATAAAGGCTTGTTCATGCCAGCAGTGTTGGACAGCGTTGCCCAGTCCTAGTGCAAGAATGTCCTATGGCTTCAGTTCACACCACCATGCTGAAAAAAAGTAGGACATGCTGCATTTTTTGCAAAACATGTTCCAACATAATGTAAATGCATCATGACACAAACTAAGAACTACATACAGCTGGGTAAAAAAAAAAAAAGCAGTGTGATGCATTTTAACAATGCAATGCAGCACGTGTTCATAGCACACATCAGCATGTACGTGCTTTTCGAACATTAATGTGCATGCGCTGGTATAATTAAGCCCTTAAGAATATAGAAATATGCTTAATAAAATTATAATATTACAATGAGTAACATAAAAATGCAATTGGCTCATTGTAATCAATCGGCTATCATTTTCTCTATCACAGCTACGTCAAATTCTTAAATGGTAAAATCTGACTGATTGGTTAAAATACAAGCTTGAGCTACAGTCCCCATTGGCCACACCCCACTGATGTGTTTCACCAGAATCGGGCGTAATTGTAGCGGGTCATGGCCAACAGGAAGTGAATGTACCTGAAGCTTATACTTTTACTTTTACTTTGAAAAGTAATTGATACATATAGAGTGTGTACCAGGGCTTTGTATTACTTAGGATGAACGAAACTGGACATTCTCCTTAGAGCAGTGGTTCTCAACCTGGGGGTCGGGACCCCCTTGGGGGTCAAATGATGATTTGCCAGGGGTCACCAAATTCTGGGCTGTTCCTGAAGCCCGTCCTGTTCTCCCAGGAAGGGAGATAATAAGAGGTGAAGGAGCAAAAAAAAAAGGGAGAGAAAGGAAAAAAAGACAGCGCAAGAAAAACAGAGGGAGGGATGGGGAAAAACACAAGAAATTAGGATAGAGAGCGATGAAAGGGAAAGAAAAGAGGAGCAAAGAGAGTGGTACATCCTAAAATGTACTATAAGGGGTTTTAATACTGTACTAGTGGAAGACAATCAGGGAGCGCTAAATGTCCGCGGGTTAGGGGCACAAATTACTTGTCTTGCCTTGGGTGCTTCAACCCATTCTATGAAAATGTTACTGTTAGGGGTCCCCTCAATTTTATCAAGGGGTCACGGCACTAGAATGGTTGAGAACCACTGCCTTAGAGGGACCAGCACCTGCAGTGGAGAGAGAGCGGGGGGGATGATACACAGGAGTCTTTGGGTGGCTCCATATCTGTCAAGTATTGTAACTCTGTTTGATAATTGCCTCAGGTTACCGCAATGGCTGTCTTGTTGAATAGGTCCATATTAAATGAAAAACGAAAAGTGTAACTTCCTAAACATAACCTGAGGATAACCATTGTAGTGCTGCAGTACCCCTTTGTAGTGTTGAAAAATACCAATGTATTCACCAAAATGGGATACATTATTTTTCAAGGTTTGGTTAATGAAAAGCCTGTGAATCTCACTTGTCAATGCCAAAGGAAATTCTACATTTTGCATTTTAGAGTTAGTCTTTTTGATATTTTCTGAACTATCGGACCTAAATTTTTGTTTTTAACAATGGCAGTCTTCTAAATGTTTGTGTTGTATAATTTAACTTCAAGCTGTTTCATGACTGTATTAATGTTTTCTCATTTTCCATCTCTCTTCTTGCATGGCTACCTAAAGTGTGACGATGCGTTTGTTAGAGTTTTGTTTAACGGTGATGGGTGTAGAAATTTACAGTTTACGGAAAATAATTTTTTAATGGGAAGCGGTCTACCTAATAAACTAGAAGGTCAACTGTGCCCTTTTGTTTTTTTCTCTTCATAAACAAAGATTTTTTTCATGGTCTGCATTAATTACCTTTGTTGCTAAAATCAACCAAAATGGTGGCCACCCACATTATCACTAAGGGACATGTTTAAAAAAAATGCACACAAAAAACACATGAACAAGTGTGAAGGGACATTAATATTTATAGCATATCAATAAAATGTGGCAATACCGGTACTTTTTTTTAACCCAGTAGTGTTATAGTTTATCTACAGTGTGCCACAGAAGTTTTTTTGCTGGACAGCTTAGTTTACCTATAAATGTGGAGAAAAATATAAATAAAAGGAATTTGGAGTATAAAAAGGGATTTTTCACATTTTCAAGCAGTTATCAGAATACCGTATTTATACACCGGTAGTGCTCTAAACATCAGTTCTAAACATATGTGAGCTACAATTGTGTCAACGCCATGGTGGCGCTTATACTTTTTTCAGAACGATGAGCACATTTTTTAATTTTCCCCATTATAATTGGAATGTCAATTTTAGAATTTTCCAGCTATGACCAGTATTTATCTTATATTGATATAAAGTATGATTACATTAAATTATGCTGGGGATTACGTAACAAAGCTCTGCTATCTAAATCCTTACCCAGTCAAATTTGTACAGCACTTGTGTTGGAGTGTACCTTGGCAAATTAGTAAGCCAGATCTAGACCTTTCCGTTCAAAAAAAAGAAATTGAAAAGATAGTTGTCCAAAAAGTGGTTGTGAAAAAAATGTGTGTGCTTTGTTTTGTGCAATCTTTGAATTTTATCTTGAAAAATTAATTGTTTTTTCCAGGGTCGCACAAATCAGTAAACTGGAAATTTGGAGCAGATGAAGAAGTGTGGGTCTGGGTCATGGGTGAACATTCATTGGACAAACCATATGATGATCTCTGTGATGAGATAATTTCAGAACGCGCACGCAAGCAAGCAGAAAAAGAAGCAGAGGAGCGAAGGTAGGGTTTTTACAGCCTTTTTGGAAATACAATTATTGCCATATTAAAAAATATATATATATAATAAAGCTAAATATATGCAATTTTATTTTTTTACATTTAGATTAGGGAAACATTAGACTCTGCGTCAGGTTTTTACTAATATCTTTGCCCCATTGCAGAATTTTTCCACCATTTCTTGTTCAATTGACACACAAAGAAAATCTCAGTGGGGCACCAAAAGACAACTTGGATAGGTTCTAACCCTTTCCTATTCTACTATAAAATACTGTCTGTGTCTCCCGATGATTATCCCCACAATGTCATGTACACCAACCATCCTACTGTTTTTCAGTCACTTGTTTCCAGTAACCTGTTTTTCAGAACTATGTTAATGTATAGTCTAGTATTTCTACTCTCACCCACTCTATGTACCTTGCTATCTGATGTTTGTGGAAGATATTGCAAAGCTTTTGCTTGTTGAAGATTTTAGGCATAGGCACTCGGGAGCAGGAGTAAATTATTATATGCAAGACTTCTTTCTGCACCAAGTGTCTGTCAACCCATCCAGTCAGGATAAAGACAGTTTAACAAACCTAAAATTGATTGTGAACCCAATGTGGGTATTGGGAATAAACAGAGTCGAGTTAAATTGTGTAAAGCCTAGTACAAATGGGTGGAATGTTGGGCGGCATCAGCTGGTGCAGTAGAAACCAGCTGACAATTCCACCCGTGTGTACTGCAGACTGTCCGACAGAAGGCAGCCATTCAGCTGCCTTCTGTCGGAGGGGGAATGACCAAAAAAGATCTGCCCATCAGCTGCCGCTCTGCGCTCTCAGTCAATGGCTAAGAACACTGACCATAGTATTTTGGTGGGGGGGCGTCCCCTTGTCAGAACACAATTAGAACCAGGCCTGTCGGAACCCGACAGGCAAACCAAGAAATTGCCTGGGGCCCCAAGCTGGCCAGGGGCCCCTTGCCCCACCGCTGATTCCTCCTGCAGTCCGGTCGGCCGTGTACCATAACCGCGTGGTACAGGAGAATCGGGTTCCTGTTCCCGGCCGGACTGACAGGAAGTGCACACACTGAGTGTTCACTTCCTTTCAGTCCGGCCCCGGGAACAGCAAACTGAATCTCCTGTACCGCGCGGTTATGGTACACCGCCGACCGGACTGCAGGAGGAAGCAGCAGTGCCGCAAGGGCCCTCCCTGCCCTCCCTGCTGGGGCCCCTGTGCGGACACCAAGATATGCCGGCATGCTCTGCGGAGAATAGAGGTAAGCAGTCCTCATAGAATTTATTTTTTTGCATTTAAAGAGGAAAAAAGAGTTAAACATTATCCAAGTTTGATCAGTTTTATTTTGAACACGAGTACCATTTAATGTGAGGAAAACCTATACATTTTATTTTACTGCTTGTTCTATTTACTGCAACATTAAAATTTACATTTTTTTGTACAAAGCATGTTAACATTTTTTACAAAGGTAATCATTTTTTTTTATATACATTTCATTTTTCCTGTAATGCATCAGTAATTTATAGTTCTTACTGATTTAAAATAAAACAGATATGCCCTAAACCACATATTTTAAAAAGTAAAGATAACAATGTGTATATGTGCTTTTTAAAAAAAGTTTCCACAAAATAGTTTAATATAGAAACATGGAACATGAACATGGAACATGAGATGAAACTGTTAAATAGTTATGATACTGGTTGAAATGAAGGGGTTAAGTAGTAAAAAAAAAAGCATGCCCTGGTTAATTAAGAGTTAACTCCCTGTGCACACAATAAAAACTTTCCTCCATCAGCTGCAGCTCACAAATCTGCCTGACAGGGAATACATAATATAGCTACTATGTTACTTGTTTTGGCTTAAAATGTTACATTGAATTCTCACTGAGATTGTCTGTCAGAATGATCATTCTGTAAGGTCCCAGTCAGGCCCAGACTGGCCATAGAGCAGATCGGGCAAATGCCAGTGGACCGCGGCCATCTGCTCTGTGACATGTTGCTGATCAGGCCGTACAGCGGGAGTTAAGCGACGACCGCGGCCTGGACAGGGTTAACACAGGCCGCGGCTGCCGCTCGCCTACCGCCATGCGGCCATACCTGTCATCGCTGGCGGAACTATTGGCTGCATGGGCTGAGCTGTGTGTCTCTCTCACACACAGCTCAGCCTTAGAGCAGCGCTGACAGTTTCGCTCTCCACTCCTCATCCAGCCATGAGCGTCCGCACAGGTGGGGAGAGCTGCAGGCTGCAGTCCGGATGTTTCCCCCACTCGCCCCCCTCTCCTTCTCATGTCGGCAGCATGGAGATTGGAAAGAGAAGTCTTTCCTGCCCGTTGTTCTTCCCTCCCCATTGGCCACAGCGGAGACCAATCACAAAAAAATAGAGGCATCATGGGAAATGTAGCCCCAGAGATAGATGGCCCAGTTGTTGTCTGCGGGGAGAAGACTACAGTCCCCAGCATGCACTCTGTTGGGGGGAAAAGAGAAAACCCGGAAACAGGCTGAGCAGCTACTACAGGAGACATGGAAAAAGAAAGGGGTATGTGCTGGGGGAACTAATAGCCCCAGCATCACCAGAGAACGCCACGCTTTACCCACACACCAGAGAGAGCGCCACGCGGTGCCCGCACCACCAGAGAGCGCCACGCGGTGCCCGCACCACCAGAGAGCGCCACGCGGTGCCCGCACCACCAGAGAGCGCCACGCGGTGCCCGCACCACCAGAGAGCGCCACGCGGTGCCCGCACCACCAGAGAGCGCCACGCGGTGCCCGCACCACCAGAGAGCGCCACGCGGTGCCCGCACCACCAGAGAGCGCCACGCGGTGCCCGCACCACCAGGGAGCCACGTGGTACCCACACCACCAGAGAGAGAGCAGCTCAGTGTCCCTGGGCAGTATGGGCACAATAGGAGACAATACTAGCATTGTATGGCCAAAATAGGACTGGGACACTGTGATAAAAAGGGGACTGCACGGTAAAGGGGCAGTGTAATCATTGCAGTGCCCCTTTGCAGTGCAGTCCCCTTTATATCAGTGTCCCTGCCCATTACAGTGTAGAGCAGTGTTTCCCAACTCCAGTCCTCAAGGCACACCAACAGGTCATGTTTTCAGGATTTCCATTAGTTTGCACAGGTGATTCGATCAGTTTCACTGCCTTAGTAATTACCACAGCTGTTTCAATTGAGGGAAATCCTGAAAACATGACCTGTTGGTGTGCCTTGAGGACTGGAGTTGGGAAACACTGGTGTAGAGGACCGACACCAACCCCCCCCCCCCCCCCCCCCCCCCAGTGACCGGGCTGCTCAGTTTAAAAATGGCCGGGCCCATTTTTTGTCCCAATCCTCCTCCCAGTCATAGGATCTCAAGGGCTGTGCACAGTAGCTGAGCAGGAGATAAGATAAGATAGCGCAGGCTGTACAAGGCACGTCCAATTTACAGAGGAGGGGGTTTTATGGACGTTTGTAAGACGCCCAAGGTAGGCAACTGGTTAATGTAATTTCCAGAGTTGTTTTATGTGGGTTTTTTTTCCTTTTTTCTGCCTTTTTACAGAGCAAACATTCTGTTTTTTCTTTTTTTCTTTTTTTTAACTAAAGTATCTTATTTTTGCTTAGTAAGCGGTATTCTTCGAAGCATAAAAAAAAAAATACATTTATTGTATCAGAACTCATACTAACAAATGTGCTTGAAAATTACAGTATTTTAACTGTTATCATTTTAAATACATTTAATGATGGAAAAAAAACTGCTGCCCCTATAACCAAATAACAATATTTAGCTTGTGAGGTGCTAGTTTTTTACTTCAAGCTATGTTTTTTCCAATTATGTAAAGCAAACAGATTGGGCTTGGCAGCCTGCAGGTGCGCCAGTCTATGCAACCATCAGATGATTGTTTACTTTGAATAGGTTAAATGAGGCAATAATCTGTTATCTCGGCTTGCTTTCTCATTTATT
This sequence comes from Rana kukunoris, assembly GCA_029574335.1. Classification (NCBI taxonomy): domain Eukaryota; kingdom Metazoa; phylum Chordata; class Amphibia; order Anura; family Ranidae; genus Rana; species Rana kukunoris. The sequence goes on from CM056049.1 coordinate 459,538,252, forward strand.
GCATGAACCCTGAATTAAATTATCATTGTCATATGTGACTCAGTAATACAGCGACTGGCATTTTTATCATTTCCTGTACAAAGGTTGAGTGGCCTTTTTAAATGTGATGAATGTGAACATGTTATTACCTCTGAACCAATATGTAGAGAATACACGTTAAGAAAATTGTGGATCAGACTGTCATGGAATTTATTTTACAAATTATTGACAAAAAATCACATAATTTGTAATAAAAAATATCTTCCATCCAACCACTTTGCATATTATTTGTCCTCCTGGGTCTCTTGCAGACAGACTAGGAAAGGTAGGGGAGGAAGGCAAGAAAAGCGACCTGGGGTGTTCCATGGTTAGCCTCTTTCTCTTTTTCTCTACCCCATTTGTTTGATGCACCTGGAGCGGTTACCTTGCTGTATACTGTATATAGCCCTGGAGGAAGCTTTCACCCCCTAGGCACCACACATACTGGAAGAAAGAATAGGAGATCTCCCCTCTGTCCCAGAGTGATCTTATAATTTTCATTGAAATGCTGCTTGCCTTGCCTTGCCTTGTAAGATAAAGTAATTTCACACCAAAGTCACCTTGCCACTTGTTGCTGTCATTTAGCACCTTTACTCATCTGCACTTTGGAAGATTGCATTACTTCCGGACTGAGCATCAGTTGCACCAGTTTGCACTTATATGTACTTTAGGGTGACCAGACATCCCAGGTTTCAGGGGACAGTCCCCGGATTGAGGACACTGTCCCCAGACCAAGTCTGTCCCTGGTTTTGTCCCCCAGATTGGATTTGAACAGGGGCTGGGGCAATTTCAAAGACAGTCAGTGCAGAATAAGAAAAAACAAATCTGAATTAACACCCTCCCCTCCCCGCTCCGCCGCTTCTACTAGCTTGGGGGGGTATTTTTTTTCATTACCTGTGCCCCTTTCTGATGATCGTGTGCTGATCAGAGCGGAGGGAATATTTATTCAGTTTCGGGTGCATGCCCATTTAGCTCCACTCACATGTTCTTCTGCCTTGGCTCAAGTCCCGGCCAGCCGCCTACCTGCTTATCTCCTTGCCTTCTGGCGGAGCGATCTTCCTCCGCACCCCACCCAGTAGTAGCCGGGGACGGAGAGTAAGACTTGACAGGCTGTGAGGCGGGCGGCTGCGGTGATGGGCGGTGAGTCGCTGATTGCCGCCACAAGTAAAAATAAATAAATATATGTCCCTGGATTTAATTTTAAAAATCTGGTCAACTTAATGTACTTGAACAATTTTTACAGCTCATTTAAATGTTGTGACACCACAGTCACCTGTTTTTGCATTGTTTGCACCTTTATTTTTTAAGTTTACTGTTGGATTCATTGTGACTTGTTTTTAGTATTCATACACTGCAGTCACTTTATTTTGCAAGTTTGCACATCACTGTTTGTTTTATATATTTACTGTACCCCCCTCAGTTTTATGCATACTGTCTTTTTACTTTAGTAGTGCACTTATACACTTTATTGGAGCGCAATACCAACTCTTGATTTTTTTTCCCACAAGAGCTATAGTTTTGGAGTGTGAATGTGAATAGATTGCAGCTAATAGACTTAACCGCTTAAAGAGCGCCCATCACATACTGTATATACTGCAGCAGGATGGTTCTATTGCACGAAACAACGTACCTGTCCTTCATTTCCTGCAATAGATACTGTTGGCATAGGTGCACCGCCAGAAGCACTCGCGCCCGCTGCACAGCACAGAGTGGGAGCCAATCAGCAGGTCTGGCAGACCCGATGTCCACCGGCCACCCACGATCGCTCTACAGAGATGTAAACAAGGCAGATCCCTGTTCTGACAGGGAAGTACAGAGAGATCTTCTGTTCCTTGTAGGAAGGAACACAGGATCTGTCTTCTTCTTGTCAGCCCATCCCCCACATAGTTGGAAAACACTCCCAGGGAACACACTTAACTCTTTGATCACACCCGATGTTAATCCCTTCCCTGCCAGTATAATTTATGCAGTAACGGTGCATTTTTTTAGTACTGATCACTGAATTGATGTCACTGGTTTCCAAAAAGTGTCACTTAGTGTCAGATTTGTCTACCGCAATGTCACAGTCCTGCTAAAAGTTGCTGATTGCCTCCATTACCAGTACAAACCAATAAAAAAATTTCCATGAATCTATCCCATAATTTGTAGATGCTATAACTTTTGCGCAAACCAATCAATATACGCTTATTGGGATTTTTTTTTTTACCAAAATCATGTAGAAAAATACATATTGGCCTAAACTAATGGGGGGAAAAAATCAGAGTGTCTTCATCTTTGTGTGTGTGTATGTGGGGGGGGGGGGGTGGATATGTATATCATTTTTCTTTCTCCAAAATTGTCAGTCTTTTTTTTGTTTATCGCGCAAAAAATTTAAACCGCAGAGGTGATCAAATACCACCAAAAGAAAGCTCTGTCTATGGGAAAAAGTAACATCAATATTATTTTTTATTTTTTTTCAAATATAAATTTTATTTATTTTATAGAAACCTACATACAATAAAAAAACATTACCACACGAAGGGAAGCATAACATACACAAAGTTTGCATATATGCATCTCAGACACAGCAGGACGTTTAAACTGAGAAAGATAACCCAACTTAGGAGACTCTAAACTCAGAGCTCCCAGCCATCTGTTCTTTGACCCCCGTAGGCGTTTTCCGCATTACCCTATAGTCTGCCAGTGGGGGGTGGCACCCTGTCACGTCTATTAGCCGTCCAATACTCATAGCACCTTAACTGAAAAGGGAAAGAGAGAAAAAGGGAGAAAGGAGAGAAAAAAAGGGAGAAGGGGAAGAAAGAGAAAAAAATATATAGAAAGATACGCAGGGGAAAAGGACAAGACAAGGGGGAATGAGGGAGGTTGAGGAAGGGGTGGGGATGGAGGGGTAACAGAGGGCCGACCCAGGGTCGTGGACGTGCCTCCAGTCGCCATAGACAACGCGATAGCGTCTCCTTACCAGATTAGGAGATGAGTAGGGCCGATCCTTCATCTGAAAAGATGAACATTTTCCAGAGCCTCCACGCCTCATTGTGCTTCTCCTGTTTGTTTTGGGCCGTTAGAACCAAGTCTTCCAAGTTCTTGATATCCTCCACCCTGCGCAACCACAACATCAATATTATTTAGGTACAGCATCGCAGGATCGTGCAATTGGCAGTTAAAATAATGCAGTGCCCTATCGCAAAAAATGGCCTGGTCATTAAGGGGGTAAAAACATTTTGGGGCTGAAGTGGTTAAAGTGCATCCAAAGCACCATGTTTATGATAGAATTGGGAGGGGCTGAATTTTCTGTCAGTTTTTTTTTTTTAAAGAGGAAGTAACCCCCCTGCAAAAAAAGGCATAATGAGCTAGTATGCATAGCATACTAGCTTATTATGTGTCCCTTACCTGAGATCGAAGCCCGTGAATTCCTCCTTGTTCCCCCCTGCCACCGCCACCATGTCCCCTTGCATCTTCTTCCTGTTATTGCCGCTCTGGCACTGTGATTGGCCAGAGTGGCGATGATGTCACTCCTGCGCATGCGCACAGGAACCGGCAGGTCCCCGTGCATGCGTGGAAATATGGCATTAACTACAATAATGCCATTAACAAAAATGGCACGGTCAGTGCGCCTGCGCCATTGTCTGCGACGCGTGTGCGCCGTAGACATCGGTACCTGACATTATTGTAAATATCTCCTAAACCGTGCAGGTTTAGGAGTAATTTCTTGCACCTACAGGTAAGCCTTAATCTAGGCTTACCTGTAGGTGAAAGTTGTGTGGTTGGGTTTACAACCACTTTAATTACTGTGTTGGTTCCTCTATATGGCCCAGTCACCAATATCACTGTGGCAGAAAGTGGGAGTATGCCTTGGTTCACACTGATGCATTTTGACATGCGATTTGACATGTCAAATCAGTGGCATTTGCCAGCAATGACACCGTCCTAATTGGTGCGACAACGCATCTGCGTCGCTGCACTGATTTCAAAAAGTAGTTTATGTACTATTTGCAATTTAGGGCCGCGATTACATTAGCATCTGTGCAGAAACCTGCACAGATGTCTCTGTAATCGCATCCGAAATCGGGACTGCCAGCGGGAGTGAAATCGTGCAAGTTCAGCTGAACTCCCACTGCTTCACTCCCAGAGCCCAGTGTGAACCTGGGCTAAAACCAACATATTAAGCTTTAACTGGAACAGAATTAGAGTGTAAAACTTTCAATGGGGACATTTGTTGTAGTTACAGATAAGAGGGGATTTCCCTCCACTGCGCAGCGATTTCCTCTCAACTCCTATTGTACCTATGGCAATGTTGTATTCTCAAATACAGAAAGTAGCATGTAAATATATTTAACTCAAACTTTCTTTTTAGTTTTTAAGTGCTACAGTTGACTCCAAGTTTTGTCTAGCTTGAAGTTGTTACTGCATGAGTACTTAGATGGCTTTGTTTGTCTTACAGGAAAGGACAAGGGCAATATTTTCCCCATCTAGCACTGGCCCGGACACTACGCACACAGAATGAAACCGAGGAGACGTGGAAGAAAAATACTGAAAAAAAGATTACACCCAAAGAAGAAACTAAAATAGCAGAAGAAATTAAAATAAATGAGGAGAATGAGGTAAACATTAGACATGCATTAGTGGGTCAATATATATTTTTTTAATAAATGTTATGTACAGCAATCCCATTTTGGATTTTTCTATATATAGCCATTGAGATTGTCTGATTGCTCTGCACTAAGAAGAATCACTGTTGTACATTTTGCTTTACCTGTGTGTTGCATAGTTAGTCTTTATTGGTGGCACTATATAGTTACAGTAGGTGAGGTTGAAAAGACACACGTCCAAATCCAACCTATGTGTGTGATTATATGTCAGTATTACATTGTATATCCCTGTATGTTGCAGTTATTGAGGTGCTTACCTAATAGTTATAAAAAAAAACTATTAATGGTCCCCGCTGAGACTACTGCCTGTGGAAGGGAATTCAACAAACTTGCCATTCTTACAGTAAAGAACCCTCTAAGTAGTTTATGGTTAAACCTATTTTCTTACAATTTTAATGAGTGGCCACATGTTTTGGTAAAATGTTTCTACATTAAACTTAATTTGCCATGTAGTTGCCCATCCCATTAATTTGTTCAGATTTTCTTGCAAGGTTTCCACATCCTGCAGAGAAGTTATTGCCCTGCTTAGCTTAGTATCTTCCGCAAATACAAAGATTGAGCTGTTTACCCCTTCCTCCAGGTCGTTTATGAACAAATTAAATAGGATTGGTCCCAGCACAGAACCCTGTGGGACCCCACTACTTACCCCTGACCATTCCGAGTATTCCCAATTTATTACCACCCTCTGAACTCAACCTTGTAGCCAGTTTTTAATCCATGTATTTTGTACAGTAAACGTTTATGGGTAACTGTGTCAAATGCTTTTGCAAAATCCAGATACATCACGTTTCCGTGCCTTACTTTATCTAGATAGCAACTCACCTCCTCATAGAAGGTTAATAGATTGGTTTGGCAAGAACGATTCTTCATGAATACTTGCTGATTACTGCTAATGATACCTTTTTCATGACTAAAATATAGTCATGTATATAGTCCCTTTTCATCCCCTCCAAGAGCTTGCATACTATTGATGTTGGGCTAACTTTTCTGTAATTCCCAGGGATGTATTTGGGGCCTTTTTTAAATGGTGCTACATTGGATTTTCTCCAATCCGCTGGAACCATTCCATTCAGTCGACTATCAGTAAAAATTATGAACAAAGGTCTGGCAATAACTTGACTGAGTTCCCTAAGTACCCTTGAGTGCAAGCCATCAGGTCCCAGTGATTTATTAATGTGTTTTCCAAAGTCTTATTCTAATTCTGTTAGCCATGAGGGTGCTTACAGTGATGTGTCAGGAGGATAAACACCCCCAATTCCCTTGTGAAGACCGAGGAGAAGAATAAATTCAATACCTTTTTGCCATCTCTCCATTCTTTGTAACCATATGTCCTTCCTCATTCTCTATGGAGCCAATATTGTCTGTCCTCCCCTTTTCTTTATCGTACATCACGGGACACAGAGCGCATAGCCATTACACTTGGGTTATATGGGTACCTTCAGGTGTGGACACTGGTGTAATCAATTTCACAGGAAGTTTCCTCCCTATATAACCCCCTCCCACTGGGAGTGCTTCAGTTTTTTCGCCAGTGTCTTAGGTGTTGGTCACGTCTAGCTGTCCCTCGGAGGTCTCGGGACCCAGGATAGCTAGCCGGATCCGTCCGAAGTGCTTCAAAGCCAAGGTGTACGGTACCCGGGCCCTGCTGGAGTGGGGTTTTTGCCTATAATGCCTCTCCTTGGAGGGCTGGATTCTGGGCTCCAGTGCCTTAGTCTCTTCCAAGAACTAAACGCTACTGATGCCAGGATGCTATATAGGTCCAGGGTGTGGGTTCCTTAACACAGGACCCCGGTCCCTGAAGGTCCAAGACAATACCCACGGAGATGGGGGAAGGCTGGGCCTCTTGCATTTTGCAATACATCCTGCGGCGTGGAGCAGGTAAGAGGGAACCTGCGGGAATTGGTTCGACAGTAGGTATCCCCCTGGGGTTCTGGGTTGGCTAATGGTATGCTTGTGCATCAGCCACTATCTCCACTATGTCTTTTGAGGCAGGATGACACCCTTTCTCCCCCCATCACTAGGATGTACTAATGTTTACCCAGATAACATGTGTTGCTTCCTAGATATATATATGCTTAGGGGCCTTAAAGATATGGCCGGGAGTATTGCCGCCGTTGCTACTCCCCCCTCCTCCAGATTTGCCTGTTTCCGGGTAGCGCGCGCGCGCGTGCACGCGCGCGTCTTATTGATTTTCGCGCCACTGCAGCCCCACGTGTATAGAGAGGAAGTGCTGACAAAACTCCTGTTTCCTTGGAAGCCTAGGGGGACAGTGGACTTCCTCTATGTGTGCACTACAAAGATTAGACAGCAGGTGGCTTACTGGGTGTCTGTGTTACTAGCGCTGGTCCAGGTGGGGACTTCTCCTCTGCTCTCTGGAATTGTACTTCCTCCATGTTGGTTTCAGCGAGGGGGGGGGTATTATGGCTTCCAAGGGTTCGGGCCAGCAGCGTCAGGTCTCAGATAAAGCAAAAAAGCAAAAGGGTTTTTCCTGGCTGGTCATTCCCCGCAGCTTATTAATTTAAGAAGCCTGAGAGCAGTGGAGAGTGAGGACATAGAGCGCCCTGTGTTTATCAGAGGAGATGCTGAGCCAGTTCTGGCTAAAGAGAGAATAGCAGTGACGCTACCCAGTGGTGGTTTGTGGATCTTCAGGTCTCTCTCCGGACTTAAAAGTCCAGGAGGATACTGACCAGAGAGGGTTCATTGAAGATTCCACTATAGATGAAATTTTTTCGGCTTCTCAAGCAGAGAGTCTGTGGATCCAGTCTCTGACGGATATGGTTCGCACTGCTTTTAAACTTCCAGTGTCAGAACAATTAGCCCCCGCGGTATCCTCTTTAGGTTCCTTGAAGGCACCATTGAGTGGTGCGTCTTTCCCGGTTCACCCCCTTCTGGAGAGCGTTATTTTTCAGGATTGGGCTCGACCTGATAGGATTTTTATCCCTCCTAAAAGGTTCACCATTCTCTATCCTATGGAAGAAGAATTTGCAAAGAAATGGGCACTCCCTACTTTGGACGCAGCCATTTCCTGCGTAAATAAATCCCTGACCTGTCCGGTGGAAAATGTCCAGGTGTTTAAAGATCCAGTCGACAAAAAATTGGAGACCCTACTGAAGGCTTCTTTTACCACAGTAGGTCCCGTTGTGTAGCCAGCAGTGGCAGCCATTGGCGTTTGTCAGGCTTTAAAGGATCAGACTAAACAGATATTAAGGGACATACCGGCTCAGCAAGCTCGTGAATTGGCTGACCTCCCAAGAGCTCTCTGCTTTGCAGTAGATGCTATTAAGGACTCCGTTCAACAGGCGTCCCGTTTATCTCTGCTGTTGGTTCATATGAGAAGTCGCCTTTTGTGGCTAAAAAACTGGTCAGCAGAGGCACCCCCATGCAAAAAGCTTTTAGCAGGATTTCCCTTTCATGGTGGGAGACTATTCGGTGAAGACCTAGATAAATATATCCAGACCATATCAAGTGGTAAAAGTTCTTTCTTGCCTGTCAAGAAAAGACATCGCGTGGGCCCGCATTTAAGCGACAGGCCTTCGCAGGCTCGGGGCCCCTTCAACTTTCCGTCAGTATCGACGGCCTCCGATCCAACGGGCGTTCAGCATTTAATAGCCGCCCACAAGGACAAGCCACGACAGGCAAGAGGCCATGGTCTCGCAAGCCGGTTAAACCAGTCCTCAAGTCAGATTCATGAAGGGGCGCCCCCACTCTCTTGGGTGGGGGGAAGGCTTCGGTTTTTCTCCGAAGTGTGGAAGGCCAGAATTCCCGACAAATCTTGGGTAAGATCCGTGGTCTGTAACCACGGGCTACAAGCTAGAGTTTCGGGAAGTCCCCCCTCCTCATTTTCAGGGGTCAAGTCTTCCAAGCGACCCATTAAAGAGGGCCTCTCTTGTAAAAGCATTGGATCGTCTCTTGCTCCAAGGGGTAATTGTAGAAGTACCAACCCAGGAATGGGGTCTGGGATTCTACTCCAACCTTTTCATAACACCAAAGCCCAATGGCGACGTCAGGCCTATCTTAGACCTCAAACGCCTAAATCGCTTTCTAAACATTCAGACCTTTCGTATGGAGTCCATACGTTCGGTCAGCAGCCAGCCGCGCTACATCAAGACGACTTGCTAGCATCTATAGACATAAAAGATGCGTATCTGCACGTGCCGATCTACCCGGCACATCACAGGTTTTTACGCTTCGTTTTATGATAGATCGGGCACCGCCATTACCAGTTCGTAGCCCTCCCTTTCCGGTTGGCAACAGCTCCGCGGGTATTCACAAAGGTGTTAGCCCCGGTGCTAGCCAATTTAAGTCCTAAGGACAGAAGGCATTTTAGTCTTGGCATACTTGGACGATCTTCTGGTTATCGACAGCTCAGCTTCCACGGACGGGTCTCAATCAGGCAGTAGGTCGCACCTCAGTTCAGCATCTAGAGGAATTCGGGTGGATTGTCCTAAACCTAGAAAAATCGGTAGCATTGAAACCCACAAAGCAGTTGGAATATCTAGGCCTTCGGCTAGATACAGACTGCCAGAGGATAATTTTACCTCAAGCCCCTTGTAAAGATCAGGCGATCAAGGGGTAGCTCAAGCAGTTCAAGTGATCTTAGGCAAGAAGAGGCCGACTATTCGCCTATGTATGCGACTGCTGGGGAAGATGGTGGCCGCCTTCGAGGCTGTGCCCTACGCCCAGATCCATACCAGATATCTTCAGGCAGCCATTCTCTCTGCTTGGAAGAGGGCAAGTCCATTCAGGCGTTAGATCGTCCGTTAGTGCTCTCATCCCGAAGGTCCGGCGCAGCCTGTCTTGGTGGCTGGTCTCTCAAAATTTATCAAAAGGGAAATCCTTCAGCCCTTGCCCCATCACGTGGAAGATAGTATCCACGGATGCCAGCCTGTCAGGTTGGGGGGCGGTCTTCGAGTTCTAGAAGAACAGACCCAGCAAGGGCAGTGGTGAAAGCGGAGGCAGAAAAACTGCTTCCCATCAATATCTTGGAGATCAGAGCTGCTCGGCTGGCCCTGATCGCCTGGACTCTCCCCCTTCAGGGTCTGCCAGTAAGGATACAGTCCGACAACGCCACTGCGGTGGCATACATAAACCACCAGGGGGGCACAAAGAGCCCAGCAGCCCAAAGAGAAGTAAACCTGATTTTCTCATGGGCCGAAGCCCATGTACCCTGCATCTCGGCGGTGTTCATCCCAGGGATAGACAATTCTCAAGCAGATTTTTTGAGTTGTCAAGTCAGTTGCTCCCGGGGGAATGGTCTCTTCACCCCCAGGTATTCCAAGAGATTTGCCAAAGATTCGGAGTCCCAGAGGTGGACATTATGGCAACGAGATCCAACAAAAAGTTGGACAAATTCATATCCCGAGCCAGGGATCCCTCGGCCTACGGGACCGATGCCTTGGTTTGTCCTTGGCACCAGTTTTCTCTTCTGTATTCGTTCCCTCCACTGCAGATGATGCCCCGCCTTCTACGGAGGATCCGGGTGGAGCGCAGGCCTGTGATCCTGGTGGCCCCAGCCTGGCCCAGGAGGGCTTGGTACGCACTCATCGTGAAGATGTCAGTCAGGGCGCCGTGGCCGCTCCCCCTGCGCCCAGATCTGCTGTCTCAGGGCCCAATCTGCCATCCTGCTTCACAGCAGCTAAATTTGACGGCTTGGCGGCTGAATCCCTAATTCTTAAGGGCAGAGGCCTCTCAGATCAGGTCATATCTACGTTGATTCAGGCTAGGAAACCGGTCTCCAGAAATATTTATTACAGAGTCTGGAGAACCTATGTGGAGTGGTGCGAGTCTCAAAAATGGCATCCTCGAAAGTTTTTACTATTGACAGGATCTTGCGATTTTCTCCAGGTTGGCGTTGACAAAGGGTTGGCTCTTAGTACTCTAAAGGGGCAGGTGTCGGCCTTATCAATATGGTTTCAAAGACCCTTGGCCACCCATTCGCTTATGAAAACCTTCTTGCAGGGGTCTTGCATGTGACTCCCCCTATTAGAGCTCCCCAGTCTGCCCCTGGAATTTAAATCTGGTCTTGTCAGCTTTACAAAGGCAGCCGTTTGAACCTCTGACAGAAATCCTTTACTCTGGTGCTACTAACCCGAAAGTTGGTTTTCTTGGTGGCTATGGCTTCAGCCAGAAGGGTTTCCGAGCTGGCAGCCTTGTCATGCAGGGAGCCATACCTTATTCTGCATAAGGACAGAGTGGTTCTGCGGCCTCAACCTTCTTTCCTTCCTAAGGTCATATCCAGTTTTCACTTGAATCAGGACCTAGTCCTACCATCCTTCTTTCCAAAACCTACTCCCCAGTCCAGAGAGGAAAGACGGCTTCATACTTTGGACGTGGTTCGAGCCATGAGGGTCTATCTCAAGGCTACAGAGAAGATTCGGAAAACAGATGTGCTTTTTGTTCTTCCGGATGGCCCCAAGAAGGGTCAGCCGGCTGCCAAGTCTTCCTTGGCTAGGTGGATTAAGCAGCTGATTTTTCAGGCCTATGGTCTGAAGCGCGTTCCACCTCCCTTATCAGTTAAAGCCCATTCTACGAGGGCCATGAGTGCCTCCTGGGCGGCACACCATCAGATCTCTATGGCACAGGTTTGCAAGGCGGCAACCTGGCATTCTGTACATACGTTTACTAAATGTTATAAGTTGGACGTTGCAAAGGGTACGGACGCAGCTTTTGGGCAGGCGGTCCTACGGGCAGCAGTATAGAATCCTCTGGCCGGGTTCACGTCCCCTTGTTAAATAAAAAAAAAAAAAAAAAAAAAAAAAAAGTTCTGTTGGTGGAGCTATTTTTTCTCCTGACAATGTTTTTATTTGGCTATTGAATCTTGGCCTTTGGACGGTCTCCCTCCCTTCATAGAGCATTGCTTTAGGACATCCCAAGTGTAATGGCTATGCGCTCTGTGTCCCGTGATGTACGATAAAGAAAAAAGGATTTTTAATAAACAGCTTACCTGTAAAATCCTTTTCTTGAAGTACATCACGGGACACAGAGCTCCCACCCCTCTTTTGGGGAACATTGTGTAACCTCGGGAGAATTGCTTGCTACAAAACTGAAGCACTCCCAGTGGGAGGGGGTTATATAGGGAGGAAACTTCCTGTGAAATTGATTACACCAGTGTCCACACCTGAAGGTACCCATATAACCCAAGTGTAATGGCTATGCGCTCTGTGTCCCGTGATGTACTTCAAGAAAAGGATTTTACAGGTAAGCTGTTTAATAAAAATCCTTTTTTTTTACTGTTTACATACTTACATACCTAATTTCTTTGGATTTTTTTTTTTTTTGCTCTCCTCCACTCTGTCCTTCGTGTTCTTTCTTAGCCATCCTAATTGCACTTTTACATGTCTTATAAAGTCTGAATGTTGATGATGATCCCTCAACCTTGTATTTTTTGAAGGCCTTCTCTTTTGCTTTTATATGCATTTTTATATTGGAGTTAAGCCATCCAGGACTTTTGTTCGCTCTTTTAAATGTATTGCCCAATGGGATGCCATTTCTCCTCCGTGTTCTTTGTTCCTATGGTTTTATCCCAATTTATGCCTTCTAGCAAGGTTCGTAGTTTAGGGAAATTCAGTGTCTTTGTATTTCCCTTGTTTCCTATTTGTGTGATTTATATCGAAGCCAATTGACCTGTGATTGTTGTTTCCTAAATTGCCCCGTATTTCCACATCCATGATCAGGTCTGTATTGTTGGTAATCAGTAGATCTAGTAACACTTTTCTAGTTGGTGCGTCTACTATATGACCCATGAAATTGTCCTGCAAGACATTTAAGAACTGGTGAGCCTTAGACGAATGCGTGGTTCCCATCACCCAGTCTGTCTGTATAATTAGAATCCCCCAATACGATAACACTTTCCATCCTTGCTGCTAATCCAAATTGTGATAGGAGATCCGTCTCCCCATCCTCCCTCAGGTTAGGGGGCCTACAGCATACTTCTAGTATTATATCCCCCCTTAGCTTTATTGTGTGTGTGTATACAGTATCTCACAAAAGTGAGTACACTTTTTTTGTAAATATTTTATTATATATTTTCATGTGACAACACAGAAGAAATTACATTTTGCTACAATGTAAATTCGTGAGTGTACAGCTGGTATTAAAGTATAAATCTCCATATTGGGCTCAATTAGCCATTTTCTCTCCCCGGTGTCATGTGACTCGTTAGTGTTACAGGGTCTCAAGTGTGAATGGAGAGCAGATGTGTTAAATTTGGTGTCATCACTCTCACTCTCTCTTATACTGGTCACTGGAAGTTCAACATGGCACCTCATGGCAAAGAACTCGCTGAGGATCTGAAAAAAATAATTGTTGCTCTACATAAAGATGGTCTAGGCTAGAAGAGGATTGCCAAGACCCTGAAACTGAGCTGCAGCACGGTGCCCAAGACCATGCCGTGGTTTAACAGGACAGGTTCCACTCAGAACAGGCCTCGCCATGGTCAACCAAAGAGGTTGAGTGCACATGCTCAGTGTCATATCCAGAGGATGTCTTTGGGAAATAGACATATGTGTGCTGCGATCATTGCTGCAGAGGTTGAAGGGGTGGGGGGTCAGCCTGTCAATGCTCGGACCATAAGCCGCACACTGCATCAAAATGGTCTGCATGGCTGCCATCCATGAAGGAAGGCTCTTTTAAAGATGATGCACAATTAAGCATGCAAACAGTTTGCAGAAGACAAGCAGACTAATAGATTACTTGAAACATGTCCTGTGGTTGAGACCAAGATAAACGTATTTGGTTTCAAGCGTGTATGGTGGGAAGCAGGTGAGGCGTACAAAGACAGGTGTGTCTTTATGACCAGTGACTTGCTTAAGAAACTGAGGGTACCGATAGACTGGCCAAGCATGTCTCTAGACCTAAACCCAATTGAGCATCTGTGGGGCATCCTTAAATGGAACGTGGAGGAGCGCAAGGTCTCTAACATCCATCAGCTCCATTATGTTGTCGTGGAAGAGGGGAAGAGAACTCGAGTGGCAACCTGTGAAGCTCTGATGATCTCCATACCCAAGAGGGTTAAGGCAGTGCTGGAAAATAATGGTAGTCACACAAAATATTGTGACTTAAGCCCAATTTGGACATTTTCACTTAGGGGTGTACTCACTTTTGTTGCCAGCGGATAAGACATTGATGGCTGTGTGTTGAGTTATTTTGAGGGGACAGCAAATTTACACTGTTTATACAAGCTGTACACTCACTACTTTACATTGTAGAAAAGTGTAATTTCTTCAGTGTTGTCACATGAAAAGATATGATAAAATATTTACAAAAATGTGAGGGGTGTACTCACTTTTGTGAGATACTGTATATACTGTGTAGATTTTGATGTTCTTAAAAAAATATATATTTTGCTGTGGTCACGTTGGCTTTCAGTGCGCAAGGGAAATACTTTAATCTTGGTTAAATATTAACTTTCTTTTAAAAGGCTATAAAACTACCTTAGTTTAAAAAAAAGTTCATTTTTTTTCTAGTGTTAAAAGGTGTAGAACAAAGCACACTGACCTTGTGTAGCACAATTCTTTATTAGGTGAACATTTATGAAGGATTGCTCTCGCCAGTTATAAATTTTTTAGAAAATGTATTCTATTATATTTGCATACTCTGATTCATGCATACAACAAATGCACAGTACAGCAGGTGTATAGGCAGGGCCATGCAGGATGTGGATGCAGCCTGAGGTAGCCATTTTTACCACCCCTATATGGCGCAGTGGTTGAGCAAGGAGCTCAGTAATATGAGCCTTTGGTTTTACCAGACATTGCATTACTGGTCTGCATTAAGGAAGGAGTGTCCTGCATGGTACATGAGTGCTGTCTAAGGTAGCCGGAAGCCTCCTGAGTTGGCCCCAAGGGTGGTGAGGATCTGAGTTTGGGCATGTGCTGCTAACCACCAAAGGTCTGAGAATGATTCATTATGTACCATTACTCTAATAACTGTGTACTAATGATCAAATTTATCGTACAATAGTTTTGAAATTTTTATTTTTGTCTGATTTTCTGATCGTGTGAACTAGGCATTAGCTTCTTTCATGCAGAATTGATCAGTTTGACAAGTTAGAAATGCCGTGGGTCCCCCTGAATAAGTTGGCATAGGTAGGCTCTGCTTTTTTTTCCTTCTCTGTTTGAGTTGTGTTCTTATTTATGGATGGGTCAGCCAAGACATGTTTTGAGAATAGTTTGATTAATCTTATCATTTTTAGTTTTATATCTTACAAAAATTATAGTAGGAAGTTCATTTATTGAGGTTCCAGTGCACATATCCAAAATTATCAATCGCTTTTAATTGACAGACAGTTGTGACTAATAGACAGTTGTGAATACAACATAATCAATCTGTTGTGTGTTGAATCCTTTAGAACTGGTACTAAATAAAGGCTTTTGAGAACATGCACAATAACATAAAAATGTTCTTTAGGGGATTTCCAGGTGCTACCTTGATGACAATATAATTTTGTATAAAAAATATGATATGTATACAGAACTCTGCTAAAAAAATCCTGGCCAATCACAGCACTGTGCAGTGGCATGGTACAATCCATCAACCACTGGTGTGTATGTTTCAATGCAGAGAGAACGTAGGCTCGGTTAGCTGGCCCCAGCTTATAGAGACCAATGCTATCAATTGTGAAACTCATTATTAGCAGCAATGTCAAAAGGGAAACGGGAGGTAGATGATGGGCTGTTTGATCATACTGCTTAGCAATGGCAGTACAGATTCCAAGTGCTACATGTACTTGGTGCCCTAAAGGATTTCATAAAAGTTGTTGAAGTCTAGTGAGACTTCTTCATTTAACATATTTTGTTGTCACATGTTGTCCATATTGTGTTAATAAGAAAAATAGTACACTTTAACTACTTCTGTCCCATTGGAGAACAATTAGTGCCCTGAAAAGTATTTATACCCCTTGAAATTTTACACATTTTGTCATGTTGCAACCAAAAACTTAAATGTGTTTTATTGGAATTTTGTGTGATAGACCAACACGAAGTACCGTAGCACATAATTGTGAAGCGGAAGGAAAATTATAAATGGTTTTCAAAAATTGAAAAGTATGGCGTACATTTGTATTCAGCCCCCCCCCCCCCCGAGTCATTACTTTGTAGAACCACCTTTCTGTTGAGCCACCTTCCTCTGCAATTACAGCTGTGTGTCTTTTTGTGAGTATGTCTCTACCAGCTTTGCACATCTAGAGAGTGACCTTTTTGCCCATTCTTCTTTGCAAAATAACTCTGTTATTTTGCAAAGAAGCTCTGTTAGATTGGATGGAGAGCGTCCGTGAACAGCAATTTTCAAGTCTTGCCACAGATTCTCAATTGGATTTAGGTCTGGACTTTGACTGGGCCATTCTAACACATGAATATGCTTTGATCTAAACCATTAAATTGTAGCTCTGGCTGTATGTTTAGGGTCGTTGTCCCGCTGGAAGGTGAACCTCTGCCCCAGTCTGAAGTGTTTTGCAGACTCTAACAGTTTTTCTTCTAAGATTACCCTGTATTTGGCTCCTTCCCTGTCCTTGCTAAAGAAAAGCATCACCACAACATAATGCTGCCACCACCATGGTTCATGGTGGGGATGGAGTGCTCAGGGTGATGTGCAGTGTTGGTTTTCTGCCACACAGTGTTTTGCTTTTAGGCCAAAAAGACAATTTTGTTCTCATCTGACCAGAGCACCACCTTCGACAGGTTTGCTGTGTCCCCCACATGGCTTCTCACAAACTGCAAACAGGACTTCTTATGGCTTTCTTTCAATAATGGCTTTCTTCTTGTCACTCTTCCATAAAGGCCAGATTTGTAGAGTGCACTAATAGTTGTCCCGTGGACAGATTCTCTCAACTGAGCTGTGTATCTCTGCAGCTCCTCCAGATTTACCATGAGCCTCTTGGCTGCTTTTCTGATTAATGCTCCCCTTGCCCATCCTCTCAGTTTAGGTGGACTGCTGTGTCTTAGTAAGTTTGCAGTTGTGCCATACTCTTTCCAGTTTCAGATGATGGCTTGGACAGTGCTCCGTGAGATGTGGGATCACAGAACCGCTGTATTTATACTGAGATTAAATTACACACAGGTAGACACTATTTACTAATTAGGTGACTTCTGAAGGCAATTGGTTCCACTAGATTTCAGTTGGGGGTATTCGAGTAAAGGGGGCTGAATACAAATGCATACAAATGCACACCACACTGTTCACATGTTTATTTGCAAAAAATTAGAAAAACATATATTCTCTTTCCCCTTACAATTATGTGCCACTTTGTGTTGGTCTATCACATTAAAACCAAAATAAAATAAATTTACGATTTTTGTTGTAACTTGACAAAATGTGGAACATGTCAAGGGGTATGAATACTTTTTTCAAGACGCTGTATGTCAAGCCAATAGAGATGAAGATGTAAGTGTAAATTAGCACAAAATCCTCAAATATGTATTTTTTTTAGTCCTTTTCCTACTTTACCTGTTAGGCCCCTATCACACCCCTTTTGCACAGCTTGCCCTGCCCTATGGGCAGCTGGATATAAATGGACCATCTGTCCGTTTACACATGACTGCCATCTGATTCCCTTCCTTTTTTTTTTTCTTCAGTTTTTATTGGATCGGACCCAGAGGTAGAAAGGGGGGGGGGGTACAATCGGGTTTGACTGAAAACGGAAAGCTAGACGTGATCAGACCTCTCGTGTGAAAGGAACTTACTGATTTTGCAATTGCTACATTTACTTGCCAATTTGTGTAAATAAAAAAAGTTCGATTAACTGGACAGTTTTGTACTTGGACTATGACTCAGTGTCACATTTTCATGACAGTAGCGGAATTCCCCAATTGTTCACATGAGGTAAGCATCAGGGAATGTTTTGCAGATTTCACAGGTAAATAGTTCCATGATGCAAGAACCTATCCACATTGATTTTTCAGCCAAAGTTCAAGTCCAGTGAATTACCTTCCTTACTAACATGTGTCTTTATTCTAGGCTGATAGTAAAGTTCAAAGTGCAGTAACTTACAAATTACCATGAGTTGGCCAACTTTGTATCAATTGATAGATTCAAATCTAAATAGGCCTCTTACTATGAAAGTACAGTAAATACCATAAATGTTTATTTACAATGCAAATACGTTTTATAACAGAGTAAAGCTGGCCATGCAGATGGAACGGAATTCAGATGGTTCCTATTCACGATAAGCCCTATCTAGCGATTGACTTCTCATGATTGGGATTGCTGGAGATTTTTGCTTTGATCAGCCAATTGGCTGCAGTGCTGATCAGTTTATACTGACTACGGGGGAGTCCAGTTTTCTGAATACAGTAATGCAGCAGGAAAGATCCCTGCATCAACCACGAATGTGTAGAGAGGGAACCATGTATGACCAGCTTTACATGATAGATTGATTGGATGGATAGATGGTATAACGTTTTTAAAAGATAATATACTTTGTCATTGTATACATACAATAACATTTATCAGGATGCTCTTTACAACAGAAATAGAACACTTCTCATCAAAACCACACATACATACTCTTAGCACATGCCCACATAGCTGTTAAAATATACCAAAATATAAAATGTTGTTTAAAAAAAAATGATTCGACTTAAAATTCCTAAAGCGCAGTACCTTTATATGCAAGTCAACTCCATTCCCCTAAGGTTTGACAGACTGACATGATGACTGTGGCAGGTTGCAAAGCAGGACATGCTAGCGCAATACACAACTAGGAAAGAATTTCCAAAACTTTTAATTAAAATCCTTAAAAACGGATGTGTTCTCGACAGGTATACGATAGTGTTTGATTATGATAGAATAACTCTTGAGTCACAAGTGGGATGGCCTACTTTTTGATAAAAGCATCCTCAAATGGGTATTGGTTCATAAAATGTTTAGGAGGAGTGAAGAGTTTATCAGGATGTTTTCAGTCTCTGTATAAATTACCTTCAAGTTTGTCCTGGAAATGTTTTTACAGGATTCCAGGCTAGTAGCAGCACTGGTGGAAACTAAAGCTATTCTGTTTTTAAGATAATGTGTACCACTTTCATATGTTATCTTTAAGCAGTTACCTGTGACTCCTGAAGAACAAAATCATGCATAGTCATCACCGTGCCTTCGTCGTTGGCACTTCTGCCTTGCAGCACTAGGGTACTCAGTTTGAATACCAAAAAGCTCACTAGCTGCATTGAGTTTGAATGTTCTCTCTGCACTTGTGTGGGTTTCCACTGGGTACTTTGATTTCCTTCAACATTCCAAAGACATGTTGGCAACTTAATTGGTTTCTGCCTAAATTGGCCCTAGTGTGTATGAGTTGGGGACCTTGGATTGTAAGCGCCTTGAGATCAGAGACTGATATGAGTGTACGGTTTCTAAAGTTCTGAATAAGTTGTTGGAGCTTTATAAATACCTGTAGTAAATTAAAAAAATAAAAAGGATTTGTGAGATTTTTTCTTTCTCGTACATCACGGGACACAGAGCGGCATATTCATTACTATATGGGTTATATGGAGTACCTTCAGGTGTGGACACTGGCAATCTCAAACAGGAAGTCCCCTCCCTATATAACCCCCTCCCCTAGAGGGAGTCCCTCAGTTTTTTCGCCAGTGTCTTAGGTGTTGGTCACGGAATAGCTTTGCTCCACATCCTTGGGATTAAGGGCGGGCTAACCGGATCTGTCCAAGGAGCCTCAGTGCCAAAGTGGACAGTACCGGGCCCCAAACCGTGGGGTTTTGCCTATAATGCTCCTCTTTGGAGGGCTGGACCCTGGGCCCAGGACTTGGAGTTTGTAAAAACCATAAGTTCCTGTTTGCCAGGGTGCTATATAGGTCCAGGACAGTGGGTACCTTCATAGGACCCCAGGGCCTGAAGGTCTACTACGCTACCCACGGAGATGGGAGAAGATTGGATCATTTTGCTGGACAAACATCCTGCAGCATGGAGCAGGTAAGGGGGAGCCTGCGGGACTTGGTTCGACAGCAGGCTCTCCGGGGTAACCTAAAAGGGGGATAGCCTAAGTATGCTCTGCATGGGCAACCTTGCTCACTATGTCTGAGAGAGACAGGATGACACCTTTTTTCCCCATCACTAGGTTCCCTGTCTAAGAATGTGTTGCTAGCTAACCTGCTGCTTTCTTCCTAGGACTAGTAAGGATCCCTAGGGGCCTTTTGGAGAGTCCTACCTGGCCGGGGGTTTGAATCTGCCGCCTGTTTCTGCAGTCCTGGGTCTCCAGCAGCGCGGCTCCTCCATGTTCCTCCTGTTTCCGGCATACGCGCGCGCTGCGCTGCGTGCGTCTTATAGACGTTTTTCGGCCGT
The DNA here is from genome assembly GCA_029574335.1 of Rana kukunoris. Classification (NCBI taxonomy): domain Eukaryota; kingdom Metazoa; phylum Chordata; class Amphibia; order Anura; family Ranidae; genus Rana; species Rana kukunoris. Next base: position 459,558,192 of record CM056049.1, read on the forward strand.
TCCAGGAGCAGGGGGGGGGGGGGGGGGGCGTGCCTGCGGCGTCATACAGGGGCGCGCCTTGTGCTGTTATAGATCAGCAGGCATTGTCAGTGCTCAGTCTGAGGCTGATTTCAGAAGGAGAGGACGCAGAGCGGCAGAACAGTGACTCCCGGTGGCGGAAGAGGGGTAGTACATGCTGGACTTTGTTCCAATGCCTTTTTTGTTAAGCCAAGAAATCCCTTTTTGCAGCAGGTTGGAGGCTGGCAAACTAAGTTTGGGGTCACTGTATGTTTTGTAAAAAAAAAAAAAAAAAAAAATAAAATATATTATAATATATAAAAAAAAAAAAAAACATACGGGATCCCATCAGTTTTTGGGCATTAGTGATCTATTGTCCCCTAAACTCTGGTTTTGTACTCTGGCCACTACAGTCTGTTGTTGTGGGCGGAGTCCCTCGATTTTGTATTATGGCTTCCAAAGGTTCGGGGTCAAAGGGTACAAAAAAGACCAAAAAACAAAGGGGTTCCCCTTCTGATTCTGATGATATGCCGATACTTTCCCCGCAACTTATTAACATAAAGGGCGCCTTGGATGAGCCATTAGGGGGATCTGGTGCGGAGGCTGGCCCAGATCAGCCCAGCCCTGTGTTTATCACAGAGGAGATGCTAGCCGTATCCCTAGGGGGGCTAGAAGAGAGAATAGCAGCATTGATCGCTAGAGCTATTCCTGGTAAGAACGGGTTAGATCCCCATCACCAAGAGGTGTATCCTCAGATGCTGAGATTCTCTCTCCGGAGGAATTGGAATCACAGGAGGATCAACTAGACCTGAACCAAGAGGGTTCAGGGATTGAGGGATCTGCCTCTGAGGAACCATTTTCAGACTCCCAGACAGAAAGACTGTGGGTACAGTCTTTGACGGACATGGTCCGCTCGGCATTTAGTTTACCATTGCCAGAGCCTCAGGTTCCTCCGGTATCCTCTCTGGGCTCTTTGAAAGCTCCGTTAAGCAACGCAGTGTTTCCGGTCCATCCTCTCTTGGAGGAATTGATCTTTCGGGATTGGGTACGGCCGGACAGGATTTTTCTGCCACCGAAAAGATTTGCGGTCATTTACCCCATGGAGGAAAATTCTCCAAGAGGTGGAGGCTCCCAGTAGTGGATGCAGCCATCTCATGTGTGAATAAATCACTAACTTGCCCGGTGGAAAACATACATATGTTTAAAGATCCGGTTGATAAAAGGTTAGAGACACTTTTAAAAGCATCCTTTGCTACGGCAGGAGCAGTGGTACAGCCAGCTGTGGCTGCGATTGGTGTTTGTCAGGCGTTAAAAGACCAGACAAAAGAAATGTTAAAGGACATGCCTACCCAACAAGCAGAAGAGTTTTCTGACATTCCCAGAGCTCTGTGTTTTGCTGTAGATGCTATAAAGAGATTCCATCCAGCAGGCCTCTCGTTTATCACTATTTGGTGCACATGAGAAGGCTCTTATGGTTGAAGAACTGGGCGGCGGAGCCCCCATGCAAAAAGCTTCTGGCAGGGTTTCCCTTCCATGGAGGACGACTCTTCGGAGAGGATCTGGATATATATATATTCAGACTATTTCAAATGGCAAGAGTACCCTTTTACCGGTCAAAAAGACATTCCGGGGTCCTACATTTAAAAGGCAGCTCTTTCCTGTCTCGGGGCCCTCAAATTCCAGGCAGTATCGACGGCCGCCTGCACGATCCAACGTTAACAGTAGATCGCAGGGACAGGCCCCTGGGGGTAAGAGGCCATGGTATCGCAAGCCGACAAAGACAGCCCCTAAGTCTGCCTTATGAAGGGGCGCGCCCCCACTCTCGCGGGTGGGGGGAAGGCTTCGTTTCTTCTCAGAAGTTTGGGAAGCCAAGATCCCCGACAAATGGGTCCGGGCATCTGTAACCACAGGCTACAGACTGGAGTTTCTAAGGTATCCTCCGCCTCATTTTCAAGAATCAAGGCTACCAAGGGATCCAGCAAGGAAGGCCTCATTGCTGGCAGCTTTGGATCACCTGCTTTGCCAGGACGTAATAATAGAGGTGCCAGCCCAAGAGCAAGGGCTAGGTTTCTATTCCAATCTCTTTGTCATACCAAAGCCCAACGGCGATGTCAGGCCAATCTTGGACCTAAAGAGGTTAAACGGTTACCTAAGGGTTCGTTCCTTCCGGATGGAATCCATCCGGTCAGCAGCCGCCGCGCTTCAGAAGGACGATTTTCTGGCCTCCATAGACATAAAGGATGCTTACCTTCATGTACCAATCTTTCAGTCGCATCAAAGATTTTTACGCTTCGCGGTGGGGCAGCGACACTTCCAATTCAGGGCGCTCCCCTTCGGGCTGGCACGGCCCCCCGGGTATTCACGAAGATCCTAGCCCCAGTTCTGGCCAATTTAAGGATCCAAGGGTCACAGTCCTAGCATACTTGGACGACCTTTTAATCATAGATCACTCACGGCCGGGTCTGCAAAAGGCAGTAAACCTCACGGTTCGGTACCTCGAAGAATTCGGCTGGGTCCTAAACCGGGGAAAGTCAGCGTTCCAGCCTACAAAGCAGTTGGAATACCTCGGCATGAGGTTAGACACAGAACAGCAAAGGGTGTTCCTGCCCCTGGTAAAGATCGAGGCTATCAAGGGGTTGGTTCAGTTGGTTCTAAACAAGAAAAAAACAACTATTCGCCTGTGTATGCGAGTACTAGGCAAGCTAGTGGCCACGTTCGAGGCAGTACCATACGCTCAGATCCACACTCGCGTCCTACAGGCAGCCATTCTAGCAGCCTGGGGCAAGAGGGCACATGCCTTAGAGTCCCCTTTGACGCTATCATCAAGGGTCCGACAAAGCCTGGCCTGGTGGTTGAACCCCCAGAATCTTCTAAAGGGAAATCCTTCAGCCCTGTTGTCTGGAAGGTAGTTACCACAGACGCCAGCCTGGCAGGCTGGGGGGCGGTCTTCGAGGGGTTCTCTCGCCAGGGAACTTGGGTGAAAGCAGAGAGGCAGCTCCCCATCAATATCTTGGAGATCAGAGCTGCTCGCCTAGCCCTTCTGGCATGGACCTCCAGATTAAAGGGGTTCCCGGTGAGAATCCAGTCAGACAATGCCACGGCGGTGGCATACATAAACCACCAAGGGGAACCAGGAGTCGGGCCGCTCAGAGGGAGGTGAGCTTGATTTTTCAGTGGGCAGAGGTTCATGTACCCTGCATTTCAGCGATATTCATTCCCGGAGTGGACAACCTGCAGGCAGACTTCTTAAGTCGCCAGAGTCTGTTGCCAGGGGAGTGGTCTCTGCATCCCCAGGTCTTTCAGACAATCTGCCAGAGGTGGGGAATGCCAGACGTAGATATAATGGCATCCAGGTTCAACAAGAAACTAGACAGGTTCGTGTCTCGAGCGAGGGATCCTATGGCCTGCGGAACCGATGCGTTGGTTTGCCCTTGGCATCAATTCAAACTTCTATATGCATTCCCTCCGCTACAGTTACTCCCTCGCCTGTTGCGCAGATCAGAGTGGAGCACAAGCCAGTCATTCTAGTAGCTCCGGCTTGGCCCCGGAGGACTTGGTACTCACTAGTCCTGAAGATGGCAGTGGGAGACCCTTGGACTCTTCCTCTACAACCAGACCTACTCTCACAAGGCCCGATCCTCCACCCTACATTACAGCGTCTAAATTTGACGGCCTGGAGGCTGAATCCCTGATTCTCAGGGGTAGAGGTCTGTCTAGGCAGGTAATTCCTACCCTGATTAGGGCTAGAAAGCCGGTCTCCAGGGTGATTTATTACAGGGTGTGGAGGAACTACGTAGGCTGGTGTGAATCCAAAAGATGGAATTCCCGCAAATATACTATTGATAGGGTGTTAAGTTTTCTCCAGCTAGGAGTGGATAAAGGCCTGGCACTAAGCACAATCAAGGGACAGATCTCAGCTCTGTCAGTGTGGTTTCAGAGGCCGCTGGCCACCCACTCGCTGGTAAAGACCTTCTTACAGGGGTCTTGCGTATTAATCCTCCTGTCAAGTCACCAATTTGTCCATGGGACTTAAATCTTGTCCTGTCCACTCTACAGAAACAACCCTTTGAGCCGTTGGCTGAGATTCCTTTAGTCTTACTGACAAGAAAGTTGGTTTTCTTGGTCGCCATAGTTTCGGCCAGGAGAGTGTCAGAATTAGCAGCCTTATCGTGTAAGGAACCATATCTCGTTCTGCATAAGGACAGGGCAGTTCTCCGGCCCCATCCTTCCTTTCTACCAAAGGTTATATCCAAATTTCACTTGAACCAGGATTTGGTACTTCCATCCTTCTTTCCAAAACCACATCTAGAAAGGAGGGGTTGCTGCATACCTTGGATATTGTCCGGGCATGAAGGCCTATCTTAAAGCTACAGAAAAGATCCGGAAAGACAGATGTGTTATTCGTTCTACCAGATGGCCCCAAGAAGGGGCAGGCAGCTGCAAAATCCACCATCTCGAGATGGATTAGACAATTAATCATTCAAGCCTACGGTTTGAAGAGGTTGCCTCCTCCTTTGTCGGTAAAGCCCATTCTACCAGGGCCATGGGCGCCTCCTGGGCAGCACACCATCAGATCTCTATGGCTCAGATATGCAAGGCAGCGACGTGGTCATCAGTCCACACGTTTACAAAGTTTTATCAACTAGACGTGAGAAGGAATGCAGATTCTGCCTTTGGACAGGCAGTACTACAGGCTGCAGTTTGAGATCCTCGGGATCAGAAGCACCCTTGGTTGTAAAAAAAAAAAGAAAAAGTTTTTTCTTAACTAAGTTGGAATTATTATTATTATTTGAGTTTACCTCAAAATTGAATCCTTCTTTGGAAGATGTCTCCCTCCCCTCATTAAAGCATTGCTTTCGGACATCCCATATAGTAATGAATATGCCGCTCTGTGTCCCGTGATGTACGAGAAAGAAAAAGGGATTTTTAAATACAGCTTACCTGTAAAATCCTTTTCTTGGAGTACATCACGGGACACAGAGCTCCCACCCCTCTTTTGGGTGACCATTTTGGGAGGCATACTGCTTGCTACAAAACTGAGGGACTCCCTCTAGGGGAGGGGGTTATATAGGGAGGGGACTTCCTGTTTGAGATTGTCCACACCTGAAGGTACTCCATATAACCCATATAGTAATGAATATGCCGCTCTGTGTCCCGTGATGTACTCCAAGAAAAGGATTTTACAGGTAAGCTGTATTTAAAAATTTTTTTTCTCAGACAGATTCTTTGCAGCAGATGGGTCAGAGGTCACTACACCTGCAGACAAAGATAGTTTAAGTTTGGCCCTATAGAATCTAGCATAAATGAGGGGAATTTTTAAATGGATACGGGAGTGAAGGGGGTCACACCTGACATGGCTAAGGAGAGACTCCGTGGAGTGTAAAGACTTAAGCAGAGGACAAGGGTCCAGACTGTCTGTCAGGTTCCTGGAAAGGGATACTGCAGGCCACCTTATAACTGTTGGTGAATTGTGTACTGGAGAGGCCTGATTTAACCTGGTTTTCGTAACAACAAAGCCTTGAGTAATGAAAAACCAGCTGCTGAAAGCATGACATGTTTAACTAGCTAGAAGTGACCAGGTCACTGTAGGGGGCAATAATGACTAACTAAAGGCTAAAATAAACACACTTTACAGCCTTACCGGGCCACTGCTTATAACAATGTTACATACTGCAATAAATCGTAAATAGTTTTGTTTTCTCAATTTTTCAGTGGTACATGATCGCACAGCTTTGTCTGTTGTGTGTCAGTGACAGGCTTGCTGTGTCCCATGGGAGGGAACACTCTCCCCTTGACAACTTATAGCACCTTGGACTGGAAGAGATTTCAACCCCATCAAACTACTCACTGACACACACCAAGGCATAACTTCTAATTTCATTCTTCAGTGTGTTAACCCTTTCCCTGGAACCAACAGGAAAAGATAAATGATGATCTCCCTCAATGTAGCAGTAAATATAATAGCTCCTGATGCTTGACCTACATGGTAAATTTATTAATAGCGGAATATGTCGGCAGAATGGCACGGCTGGGCACATGGACGTACAGATACGTCCACTTTAAGAAGCCAAGCTGTGGGTCGCGAGCGCGACCCAGTCCTGTGCTCTGTGACTGCGCCCGCGGGACCCAATCACCGCCAGTGTCCCGCGATCGGGTCACAGAGCTGAAGAACGGGGAGAGGTAAGTAAACAAACCTCTCCCCGTACTTCCTAGTGAGCCTGTCACTGATCGTCTGTTCCCTGTCATAGGGCGCGGCGATCAGTAATGTCACATGCCCAGCCAACGCCCCCATACAGTAAGAAACACACATTAGGGAACACTTAACCCATTTAGCGCTCCCTACAGCTTAACCCCTTCACTGCCAGCGTAATTTTCACCGTAATCAGTGCATTTTTATAGCACTGTTTCCAGTAAAATTTACAATGGTCCCAAAATAGTGTCAAAAGTGTCCGATGTGTCCGCCATAATGTCGCAGTCACGAATAAAATCGATAATTGCCGCCATTACTAGTAAAAAAATAAATAAATAATAAAAATGACAAAACTATCCGCTATTTTGTAAATGCTATAACGCGCAAACCAATCAAACACTTCTTGCAATTTTTTTACCAAAAATATGTAGAAGAATACGTATCGGACTAAACTGAGGAAAAAAAATGTTTTATATATATTTTTGGGGGATATTTATTATAGGTAAAAGTATAAAAATATAGCATTATTTAAAAAAAAAAAATCGATCTTTTTTTGTTTATAGCACAAAAATCAAAAACCGCAGAGGTGATCAAATACCACCAAAAGAAAGCTCTATTTGTGGTAAAAAAGCACGTAAATTTTGTTTGGGATCCACGTCGCATGACAGCGCAATTGTCTGTTAAAGCGATGCAGTGCCGAATTGCAAAAAGGGGCCTGGTCCTTTAGCTGCATAATGGTCTGGGGCTTAAGTAGTTAAAGAGTCTTCGAGACTGAAACGCACATGGACGTGCCATGGCTCTGGACCTGGAAAGTGTTTTGTAGCGAACACAGTACTCGAAGGTTGGTAAAGTGCCACAAGATGAAACTCAGTGCCGAAAGATTATATTCCAGACAGGTTAGGTTCTGTAATATCCACTGCAGTGGGGTCTGGGTATAACCTCCAAAGATATTGCAGAGGGTGCACCAATCCTTATGGCTGCATAAATAGTCCAGCTCAGCAGCATGTTGGTAGGTACAGTGTGATGCGGTGGGCAGAAAGCACAAGGAGTCCAAGTGCAGTGACTAAAATATATTGTAACAAACGTTAAGCAGTACACAACATGCTGGCAGGGAGTTAACCCCGCTGGGGATGCTTACCAGGTGCAACAGGGATGAGACAATAGACTGGAGACCTGGAGATGCCGACAGCTTTTGGTTGCAGAGTGTGGTCTGGCCGGTCAGTACCCAAAGGGGAGCCTATCCAGAGGGTTAGCGGGGTCCCTGCGCTTTCCTTACACCTCCAGAACCTTTCCCTGGCTCTAGATACTGTCCCTGTTAGATGGGTGACCGGTCCCTACACCTAGCCGCTCAGAAAATGCATGCCAAACCGGGGACCAGGGTCTCAAATAGACTAAAGACGTAATGAATAAGCGCAGCGTCGCTGTGTGAAACGCGTCTACCTGTACCTGTTTTTCTGTCCTGTGGTGTTATTCATGTTACAGATTAAGAAGAGACTTATTACCTCAGTGTGCAGCCATCCATTCCTTCCTATTCAATTGCACGACAAAAGCTCACCTGGAGTGGAATTTTCTTTTTCCATTGCTCAAATAGTCTGCCTGACCCAAGATGGATGCCAAAGTCAGATGGGGTGCCAGCATCCAATTGGATAGCTGCTTCCCTGTGACCGTGGAAAACATAGAGCAGTGGTTCTTAATCTGGAGGTCAGGACCCCCTCGGGGGTCAAATGATGATTTGCCAGGGGTCACCAAATCCTGGGCTGTTCCTGAAGCCCACACCGCTCTCCCAGTCTTTTGCGGCCCCCCAGCAGGGCTGTCCTCAGAGCCTGTGGCCACCCAGCTGGGCTGTTTCTGTGGCCCCCCACCAAGAAGTAAGTCAAGGAATAAAAAAAGAAAATACATGGAAGGGAGAGGAAAAGGGGGAGGAACCAAGAAAAAGGGAGAGAAAGAATACAAGAAATAACAAGAAAGACGGCTAGAGAGATGGATGGGGGAAAAAAACAAAGAAATTAGGATAGAGAGAGATACAAGGGAAAGAAAGGAGAACAAAGAGAGGTACATCCTAAAATGTACCATAAGGGGTTTTAACACTGTACGAGTGGAAGGGACTCAGGGAGCGCTAAATGTCTGTGGGTTAGGGGCACAAACTACTTGTTTTGCCACCCAAATAATTTTACTGTTAGGGGTCCCCACAACTTGGGAAATTTTATCAAGGGGTCACGGCGCTAGAAGGTTAAGAACCACTGCCATAGAGAAACTAGGTTCCACTTGACTTCCTGAGCACTACCTGCAGTGGGCAAAATAGAATGCACAAGCATGTAGAGGGAGAAAACGATGCCAAAATAGAAAAATGTCTAGTAAAATAGCTAAACTTTTCTCAATAGAGAAAAGACCTCCATCCTTCTATGATACTAGCAAAATCCAAAGCATGCTGACAGTGGAAGTGGTTATGCTTGGCTAACGAATGTTTTTTTTGTTTGCCAGTGTCCAAATCCTCCTGTAGGGTGCAGCAGAACTCGATCTCTGAATAACTGAATCCTGTGCCCCTTAAAAAATAAGAAAACAAAATGTTTTGTGCCAAAAAAAATTCCATTAAGCACTGGCCGCATGTTATGCTCAAAAGATTCATAGTGGTCCAGTAAGCAGAAATAAATGTGTTTATTTCCTTTAGCCCCTTGGTCAGCGGCAGCTGGTGCTCCATTTTTTGGGGGGAGGCGACAAACAAAACACCCGCCACCAGGGCTGTCTTAATGAGAGAGCACACTTGGGCACAGCCCAGGGGCCCCAGCTGCATGGCGGGTCCCTGCACTTTCCCCAAAGCAGCTGGTCATCAACCCCACGCTGCCCCGAAATTGGGGGCCCCATGATGACAATGAGTGATAGATGCAAAAGGGAGGCAGTTTGCCTCCTACCTACTTAATGTCTGTTTGCCTGCAATGTCATCTTTGTAGGGGCCCCAGAGCATTAATTTGCCCGGGGGCCCAGGGTGCTATTAAGATGGCCCTGCCCGCCACCCTCCCTCCCACACCGCTTGCTTGGTTGATTAATTTGCTATTATCACACAACTGGGTGGACTCAAAGCACAGTGCTCTGCTCCCCGAGCATACCCTTTTTTGAAGTCAATTGGATCCTCAGGCTCTAATCATGTGCTTCCAAAAAAAAAATCCTTGCATCCGATGCCCTGCATGTAGATTAGGGATGGGGCCTTTGTGCCCCTTATGGACAGGTTGCCACTTCCCTTGGTTATTTAATTTATTTAAGTATATGTAGGAGTTTCTTTTCATTTTCCCTCTTATTCTGAAACCAGCATATACATTGGCGTGTTTTTAGTCCATTTGACACTGTTGACTAGCCACAAAGTGCATTTTCTTCCTAGCATGTGATATATATGCAGCTGTTTGACAGTTAGAAGATCTTTTGGCATGCTGCTTTTTTGCCATTGGTAAATAAATGAACCTTTACCATTTCAATGGATTATGGTGTTCTGTATGGATTTAATTCTAGAATCACTTTATTAAATTATTGTGCTCAGCTTTGCTTATCCAGTGTTGCTGCATCATCTACACTGGCCCTGCATATAAGCTAACAGAATTTGCCTGTAAGAGCTATTTTTTGCCAAATTTCTGTTTAATGTGTCATTTGACCTGTGTCTGAATTTCCCATGGTATGTCCTTGCCGGCAGTGAGCCTCAGAGACATTGCTTCCTTACTGTCATTGTTATTTACAAAATCTTCCTGTAAGAACTGGTCAAACAAGTGTGACTATAAATACGAGGAGCTAAAAATAAAAATATCTTCATTCATGCCATCAAATAGGTGAGGATAACTGTCATATTTTTCCTTGTTTATTTTGACCAGCAATTCCGGTTTGCACAAAATAAATGCTGCTTGGGTATTTTGCAATTATTAAGTGATGTGAACTTTGCTATAGTTCTCCACAATGTATGTATATACATGGTGCTATACTGAAAGCACACATGTTCAGAGGAAAATTTAAGCTGTAATGACCCTGGGTGACTATTATTCTGCAGAGAAAGTTGTTCACCCTAATAACAAACTAATCATTTATAAAGTTTTGCTGAACCCATATACATCCACCAAGTGACATGACGCTTATTTTAACCACTTAAGACTCTAATTAGCCAATCTGAACAAAGATAATTTATACCAACACTAAACATTTCTGCTCCTAGGGGGTACCACATCTCAGTAGCTGCTTTAGGTTTACCTTCAAAATCATGGCCAAATCCACAGGCCAGACTCGGATTTAATATTCTCTGTTCCCGTGCCAAAAATAAGGTTCAAATTCCAAGGATGGATTTGTGCAGACTAAAGGATTTAATATTCGAGAGCAGGGCCACCATCAGGGGGGTACAGGCAGTACACCTGTAAGAGGCCCGGGGGTCCCCAGGGGCCCGGATGGGAACCAGGGCCCCAGATGGCAACCCCTTTTTTTTTTTTTTCATAAAAAATATATATTTAATATATTTTTCTTTTATTTTTTATTAAAAGGCCAATTTTTTTTTCTTTTATTTTTTTTAGAGGTCCCCAGGGGCCTGGAGGCCCCCAGGGCCCTGGATGGCAGCCCCCATTTTTTTTTTTTTTTATAAAAAAATATATATTTTTAATATATTTTTATTTTATTTTTTATTTCAGAGCCGATTTTTTTTATGGGTCTGGAGCTCCCCAGGGGCCCGGAGATCCCCAGGGCCCCAGATGGCAACACCCCTTTTTTTTATAAAAATTTTATATATATATATATATATATATATATATATATATATATATATATATATATATATATATATATATATATATATATATTTATTATTATTGGGCCCAGAGGTCCCCAGGGTTTTACAATTTTTTAATATTATTTTATTTCTTTTTTTTTTATTCTTTTTTTTTAGATATATTTTTATTAAAGGGCTCAGAGGTCCCCAGGACCCCATGTGTCAAACCCTCTTTTTTATATATTTTTTTTATTTTTGTTTTATATATATATTTTTTTTTTATTAAAGGGCCCAGAGGTCCCCAGTGCCATGGAAAGCAACCCCCTTGTTTTTTTTATAAATGTTTATTTCTTTTTTATATATACATTTTTTATTTCTTTTTTTATTAAAGGGCCCAGAGGTTTATTTTTATTAAAGGGCCCAGAGGTCCTGGATGGAAAGCCCCCTTTTTTTGTAATTTCTTTTCATTAAAAAAAAAGATGATTAAAGGGCCCAGAGGTCCCCAGATGGCAACCACCCATATATATATATTTTTCTTTTTATTAAAGGGCCCAGGATGGCTACCCCACTTTTTATATATATATATTTTTCTTTATTCTTTTTGTAAAGGGCCCCCTCGCTTCTCAATTTGTGGCAGCACCCCCCCCCCCCCGGTTCTCTGCCCTAGGGGGCCCATGCCTGAAGCTGTGTAAGGGGCCCCAAAATTCCTGGTGGCGGCCCTGTTCGAGAGTATAGTTTTTTGGATCCCCAGAGTTAAATATTTTTACGTTTTTAGTCAAAATAAAATTCTTTGTGAGCCTGTTTACTTCCAAACTGCGCTTTATGTCATCAGAGTATTGTTCAGTTTAGCTGTTTACTTGCATCTGTTTTTTTACTTCATCTGTGTTAGAGGAAATGGTTTTCCTTTCTGGCAAAAATATACCTAAATCTCATCTCACCAACGGTCTGTAAAGTATTCTGTAGCAATTGTTACAAGTTTAGCAGCTAAATGAAATTATATGGAAAAAGGTGATTCCTAATCGGGTTATTTTATTAAAGTGAATGTAAACCCAAAACATTTTTTTTTTTTTTTATGTCACAATGTAGAGTATAAGATTTCCTATCATCTGTGCCCAGTCTTGCCACACAGAGTTAATCCAGCTATGAGCAATACTCTTTTCTTAAATAAAGATCATATAAAGAACAAAATAGTCCAAAATGAATTTATGCCTCTAGCTGTCATTTGACTGATCGATTTTAAATAGCTGCTATTCTGTTTCCTTTTGTTGAAATAGGAATCTAGATCTGAAAATTTAATTTTTGCTGCATAACTAACTGATTACATTTGTGATTAATTGGTTTATATTCAGAAGTCACTCTGCACTGAGGCGCTGAGTTGTGACACTAGGCCTGGTGTTACATTATTTTGCTAATACTCTTTTATTGTTCAGTGAAAATTAAGACTTCCAGATAAAAACCTGTCTAAATAAAATGTCTGTTTCTTTCTTCTTGCTTTGAGTGACAGGTTATTTACATATATAGCTTTGACATGTTTATCATATGTTATGTTAGGTGTATCATAATATGAGGTGATCCAAAGTTCATTGTATATTACCAGGATGTGTTATGTGGGGGGGGGGGGGTGGATTTCTCACTTCTATACTTTGGATCACCTCATATTATGATAAACATAACATAACTTATGATAAGCTAGATATGTAAATAACCTGTCACTCAAAGCAAGAAGAGAGAAACTGACTTTTTATTTAGACTATTATCTGGAAGTCTATTAATTTTCAGTGAACAATAAAAGAGGATTTCTCAGATCTGGATTAACTCTGTGTGGCAAGACTGGGCACAGATGATAGGAAATCTTATCCTCCACACAATTTTTTTTACATCCACTTTAAAATATATGTCTAGCCATAACGTGTGCTAATTTTGGATAGAGTGGAGAAGGCTAAAGCCCTGTACACACGATCGGTTTGTCCGATGAAAACAGACCGATGGACTGTTTTCATCGGACAAACCGATTGTGTGTGGGCTCCATCTGAATGTTTTCCATCGGTGAAAAAAAAAAGAATATGTTCCTATTTTTTCCTATGGATAAAAAAACGATAGCAAAAAAACGATCGTCTGTGTGGAAATCCATCGGTCAAAAATCCACGCATGCTCAGAATCAAGTCGATGCATGGTCGGAAGCATTAAACTTCATTTTTCTCAGCACGTCGTAGTGTTTTACATCACCACGTTTGGACACGGTTGGATTTTTGGCTGATTTTTGGCTTCATCGGATATCTGACGAAAAAATCCATCGGATTAGATTCCATCAGATTTCCGATCGTGTGTACAGGGCTTTAAAACTTCTGTTGGCCATCAATCTAGTCATGTACCCTTACCCCATCTGATTGGGGCTATCCAATAAAATGTGCAAAATCTGCTATAAAAGAGAGACTTTAGTTTGATTTTAACTACTTCCATAACCCTGTTTTATTTCTATATTTAACTTCGGTCTTCATATCCCCATCTTCCAACCTCTTAGACCGGCCATACACAGTTTTTAAATTTCCTGCTAAACCGGCCGAGATTCAAACCAATAATCTGCAGGCTAAATGTATCAAGTTGTCCAGTCTGCTGCATTCTCTTGCGATTGTCACTTGTGGCTGCTATAGCTGCTAGCGATAATCAATGTCATCTTCTAGCCCTCTTTCTCCTCTGCCCCCCCCCCCCCCATCGTGAGAAGACAATGGCCTGGCAGAAGGAATTCCCGCTTCAACACTGGCTATGTTGATGGGTGAATCAAACATATTTATTTACTGCAACCTGTGGTTGCAGGAAAAACTCACTTTGCCTATTGCTGTTCTACCGCCTTTTCTTTAACCACTTTAGCCCTGGACCATATTGCTGCCCAAAGACCAGAGCACTTTTTGCGATTCGACAGTGCGTCGCTTTAACTGACAATTGCACGGTCGTGCGACGTGGCTCCCAAACAAAATTGGCATCCTTTTTTTCCCACAAATAGAGCTTTCTTTTGGTTGTATTTGATCATCTCTGCGATTTAAATTTTTTGCGCTATAAACAAAAATAGAGCGACAATTTAAAAAAAAATGCAATATTTTTTACTTTTTGCTATAATAAATATCCCCCAAAAATATATAAAAAAGCATTTTTTTCCTCAGTTTAGGCCGATACGTATTCTTCTACATATTTTTCGTAAAAAAAAATCACAATTAGCGTTTATTGATTGGTTTGCGCAAAAGTTATAGCGTTTACAAAAGAGGGGTTCGTTTTATGGCATTTTTCTTAATATTTTTTTTTACTAGTAATGGCGGCGATCATCGTTTTTTTTTCAGTACTGCGACCTTATGGCGGACACTTCGGACACTTTTGACACATTTTTGGGGCCATTGGCATTTTTATAGCGATCAATGCTATAAAAATGCATTGGATTACTATAAAAATGCCATTGGCAGTGAAGGGGTTAACACTAGGGGGCAGGGAAGGGGTTAAGTGTGTTCCTGGTGTGTTCTAACTGTATGGGGGGGGGGGGTGGCCTCACTAGGGGAAATCACTGATCTTCTGTTCATACATTGTATGACCAGAAGATCAGGGTTTCCCCCGCTGACAGGAACACACATACCTCCCGTTCCCCGCTCTGTAACGAGCAATCGCAGGTGCCCGGCGGCGATCGTGCCCGCCGGCATTCGGGGGGCGAGCGGGGGGCGCTCGCGCCGGCTGCCGGCGGTGCGCATGCGCCCCCTAGTGGCCGCAGAAGTCCCAACGTAGAGCTACGGGCTCTCGCCCAGGGGAGCCAACCTGCCGCCGTAGACCCTACACACACTGATCCCTTAACACACTACACCTTACACCATCCCTGAACTGCAGACTACTGTAACACACACACACACATATTCTTGTATACCTATATGTATCTTACTAACGCCACCTATACCACCACCAATAAAAAGAAAAATTCTGTAACATCACTGGACTGTATCCATATACAGCAGTTTACATTCACACAGTAGTATACCTCACACTTTTTTAAACTTGGAGTAGTGAGACAAAAGCTATTTTTTTTTTTTTTTATGTAAATGTACATGTATTAACTTTTATCACTGCTATGCTATACTCCATGCTTCTTTTATTATTATTTTCTGTGTATGCTACACATAAATGTGCATGTACTCCTAGCATGTCTAAACAATGCAGAAAAGAACAGACAAAACGTAATGGGAAATTTCTACAACGGGAACACAGACAAAAAATGTTTTGTACAGTGGAGAAGGGATTAAACTTCTTTGTTTTCATTTCTGTCTGTGTCTTCCTGTCTTTTTGGCTGCTTCACTTCTCGTTTCTTGTATGTGTATCAAAGTGGCAGGAAGTAAATATTGCTTATGAAGTCCATGACAAGTATAAAATTCTTGCAGAAATTTTAAAGCGGAGGTCCCACGAAAAAAAAAATAGCAGCTACAAATACTGCAGCCAAAGCTGAGTAATCGATTGTCTCTTGGCTGCCCCTGCCGCATCCTTGATGAGGGAATCAGGAAGTGAAGCTTTGCGGCTTCACTGCCTGGTTCCCTACTACGCATTCGCAAGCGGCATGGCCCGGCCCTTCCTCACTGGTCCCTGCTGTCTCCTGGGAACAGTGTGTTTCCCACAAGACAGCGGGAGGGGGGGGGGGGGGCGTAACTCCTGAGAGCACAACCTGCCTGTCCCTCAAGGGTCAAGACTACTGCTGATGCACCCTTATATACAGCTTTTTAGTGGGAAGATCAGTGTATTGCTGTTTCTCTGCTTCCTGCTGACATGCACCCCCCAGCATATGAAGATTACGTTTTTTAGTAAACAAGATTTCTTCTAATACCTGCAGTTAAGGCATTAGATAGAAACTCTTACCGGGTACAAAACTTCCTTGCTAACTTTATAATTTGTTAATATAATGCATAATTCTTCTTTTAAGTTTTATCTGCAGTTCCCAAAGTTACTCCAAATGCATAGGATGAGATGGGTGGAGGACATGTAAAACTATTATGCCGCGTGCACACGATCATTTTTTGGCATAAATAAAAAAAAGTTGTTTTTCAGCATGTCCAAAAAACAACGTTTTTCTAACATCATTAAAAAAGACGTTGCCCACACACCATCGTTTAAAAAAAATGATGAGCAAAGCGCGGTGACGTACAACACGTACGACGGCACCCTAAAAGGGAAGTTCTATTCACCTTTGGGCTGCTTTAGCTGATTCTGTGTTAGTGAAAAGACGATTTGTGCTTTTCTGTCTGTAACAGCGCGATGAATGTGCTTACTCCATTATGAATGGTAGTTTTACCAGAACGAGTGCTCCTGTCTCATAACTTGCTTCTGAGCATGCGTGGGTTTAAAACTTCATTTTTTTTTTTTTCTTTTTTCAGAACCTGAAAAATTATGTGTAGCCCACACAGGATCATTTTAAATGACGTTTTTGAAAAACGTTTTTTTTCATGCCTAAAAATGATCGTGTGTACGCGGCATTAGAATCGGATAGAGGGGAACTGAGGCTTGTTGCAACCAAGAGCTTTATCACTAAAAAAGCTTTGGAAAATGCAATAGAACCTTATGTCAGCCTAAATGACGTTATAGCTGCTTATTCTGCAAGTGGAAAATAATACATTGTGTGGACAAAGTGCTATAATCCTCTTAATTTGGTTCTACGTTGTAACCTGCTTACAGATTCTGGGTTCCTACCAACAGCAACATTTCTGGCTTTTCCTGCAGAAAATGTAAATGTATTGTACAAGTCCCCAGTCTCAGTTATTTATCAAATCAACACTTATTAAGCACATAAACAATATAGCAGGCATCATGATCAGTCAGAAAAAAAATCAACTATTGGCTCTCTTTAGAACATTTTGAGGTCTAATTGGCTGGTCTTGCTTCTCCTAGTAATACAGCGAACAACTGATGTAATGGTCTTGCTCTTTGCTTCCCCATGGTCTCATCTCTGCCCTACCCTTTTTATGCTTTTCTCTTTGTTCTATATTTTTGTCCTTCATTCCTCTTCTTCCTTCTCCTATATATTTTATTCATAATTTTTTTCTTTCTTTTTTTCTTCTTTCTACAAATGGCTGCTCTGCATAGAGAATCCTCATTATTATCCTTGATAGAGAAATGGTAGCTATTCTGAAGCCGCGTACACAGGACCATTTTTCATGACATGGGAAAAACAATGTTTTTCTCAATGTGATTCTTGTCGAGCCTGCCTTGCATACACACGATCGTGAAAATAAAATGCTCGAGCAAAGCACGGTGACGTACGATGGCACTATAAAGGGGAAGTTCCATTCAAATGGCGCCACCCTTTGGGCTGCTTTTGCTGATTTTGTGTTAGTAAAAATTTGGTGAAGATACGCTTTGTGCTTTTCAGTCTTCGTGTTTTTCAGTCTGTTACAGCGTGACAAATGTGCTATCTCCATTACAAATGCTAGTTTTACCAGAGTGCTCCCATCTCATAACTTGCTTCTGAGCATGCGTGGTTTTTTTCCCGTCGTTAAAGCCTTCACACGTCCGTTTTTCACGACGTGAAAATTAGAGAATGTTCTAAATTTTTAATCCCCATTTTTCTTTCTTTTTTTCCATTCGAGTTTAAGTTTATTTTCAGAAAAAAATCAGTACATCTAAATGAACATCAAGGAAAATATCAGTGTGACAAACAGTCATAAACAATAGGGTACATTTAGTTCTTCACCTCCCCTTCCAATTCCGCTCTAAACAAGGTACCATCCATATATAAAGGTAATAATGAACAACTAAAGAAAATAAACATATTGAAGATAATAAAATTCAGTTTAAATGACCCCTCCAATCTCTAGAAATTCCATAAATCTTATACAGGCATACCCCACTTTTAAGTACACAACGGGACCAGAGCATGTATGTAAAACGAAAATGTACTTAAAGTGAAGCAATACCTTTTTTCACTTCTAGGCTGTAGTGGGGGTGCCAGAGGCTTTAGTGGGGGCGTCAGGGGCTGTAGTGGGGGCATTGGGGGAACACTCACATGTAAATAAGCTCATCTGATGCAAGGGGGGGGGCCGCTCCAATCCATCCCCTGGATATCGCGCTGCACACAAAGGACAGTGCTATGGAGAGGCTGGATGGCATTCTGTGGCTGACAGGCTAGAACTGGGCAGGCTAAGTGCTCAGAACTTCAAGAGGAGCTCCAGCCACAATTTTTTTTTTTTTTAAAGTCAGCAGCTACTAACAGTGTAGCTGCTGACTTTAAATAAGGACACTTACCTGTCCTAGGCGCCCGCGCTGACGGCCCCCCCCGATGCCGGTCCCACGATCGCTCCGGGTCCCGCGCCGCCATTCACACTATGGGAAACAGGCAGTGAAGCCGTACGGCTTCACTGCCCGTTTCCTACTGCGCCTGCGTGAGTCTCACGCTGGCTTGTAAATGGGCGGGCTGCTCTCTGAGAACACACACAGTTCCCAGAAAGCAGCGCGCCCCATTCACAAGGAGAAGGACAAGAAGAAATCAAACGACGGAGTGGAAGAGGCAGATTACGGACTTCCGCATAGCAACAGCTATTTCGGGTGAGTATTTTTTTTTTTAGGTTTTTTTTTTTTTTTTTTTTAAACATGGCAAAATTTTGTTTTCCTGGGTGGAGCTCCGCTTTCAGTTCCGTCTAATGCAGGTGCACGGCGCGGGAATATTTGTACTTGTGAGACACTTTACATACACTCGCGGGTATGTCCCTACTCGCGAGTGTACATAAAGTGAGTGTCCGTAAAGCGCGGTATGCCTGTAATGTTTTTCAGTTTCACAAAAGGGTAATAAACACAATAGACCATTCATTCAGGTCTATTAAGAAGGTGGATGTCTAGGAAAAACCCCACCCCCCTTGACACCCCTAATGAGATCACTCTGCGTCTTAAGAGGTAGAATATCCCTTTCCACCCAACCTCCTCTAGTATAGCTAAATAAAAACAATCTATCACCAAGGAAGACCAATTTAAGACCATCTTCCATATTATAGACCTAAGAGGACTCAGGCAAATCAATAACTATTTTCAACCAAACCATACCCACCTAAAATGAAACCTATGGAAAGAACAATAGATAATATATATAATTCTCATCAAAATAATGGAAAATAATTACTCCAGTATCTAAAGCATGTTTCCTATTCAAAAAAAAAGAATTAACAAAAACAAAAAAATAAAAAGAGAAGTAGGAAAATAATGATAGATAGAAAAAGATAGCAGAATAAGAAAAGGAAAAAAGAGAAATATAAAAGGATCAGAGAAGAGATGAAAGAAGAAAGATAAAGAGCCAACCTGCCAAAAGCGTACATTAGTCCTAAGCGAAAGCACATTTTAGTCCCGTGAGGAACAAGGGATTTTCATAAATTTCAACCAGGGTTCCCAAATTTTGTTAAATTGGTCAAATTTATCTAACATGGAGCCAAGTCTTTTTTCTTGTTCCATTATCCACGTAACTTTTCTTATCATTTGTAGAACAGAGATTGATGGTTTCTTCCATGCAGCAGCTAAAGTAATTCTAGCTCCCGTCAGGATAAATAATATCAGTTTTCTGGTAACCTTCGGAATCTGTGGTATGAATCCATTCAGTAAGGCAATCGCCGGGGACTGATGCAAATTATAACCCGTAACCCGTCTAATAATATGGAATACCTTGTTCCAATATCCCCGTATCCTTGGACATTCCCACCAAGTGTGAATCATAGAACCTATCAATTGGCAACCTCTAAAGCACAGGGGTGAAGAGGTGGGATATATAGAGGCTAATTTTAGAGGGACCAGATATTTTCACATTGGCCTCTACTAATGACATACTCAGCCTTTAATGGATCTAGTAAAATTTCCACACCAATCTGTCAAGTCCCATTCATCCTGATGTTCCTTTTCCCAAGCAAGCATATGAGGTAATTTTAACATTATTTGTCGCAAGTGATTTATAAATAACCGAGATTTAATGGCCATTTTTCACAATGAGAAAAATGCTCTGGAGCCCACACAGTCGTTTTTAATGACCAATTTAAAAAATTGCATTTTTTTCGTCATGAAAAACGGTCGTGTGTACGCGGCATTAGACTATTTTATTGTTCATTTGGAAATCAAAGCAAATTGGTCTATTCTCATCGTTGGATATATTACTCCAAGAAATTGATGAAATCCCCAGTCTTTACTACTTTCAGATGTATTTATTATTTTGCAGTTTGGTGGCATATTTGAATGTATGGGTATGATATGTGATAACAATTATTAAAGAGAAATGGTCACGGTTGGTCTGTAGATTCAACCCTATATCCTACAATGATGTGGGATTACTTATTAAAGAGTTATATTTAACCCACTTGCCACTGCCACTCTGAACTTTTACTTTTTAACACATGCTATTGTCCACCTCCTAACTTTACTGTACATACTAGAGTCTTGCAAAAACCCAATCATGACTGTTACTCTTTAAGACACTAAAATACATTATTTGACAGCCATTTGATCCACCAACTTTGATCCTATATCTGGGGGGTCTCAAACATGCGACCAACCAGTGGAGAGAATGGACAGTCAAGTACAGTAGGCAAGAAAGACGATCATAATTGTTGTTCTCAGCTGATAAGAAATGGTGCAAATCTAAAAAAAAAAAAGAAGTTAATAGTTTCACACATTGCACAGAAGTTAATAATTCTCAGTTTTCAAGGTAAAAGCTGGCAACCACCTGTAGCAAATTTTAAGTGGATTTAATTTTTTTTTTTTATTGGTGTGTTTGAGTTTAGTGCTGTATATGTTTTTGTTGCGCTACTCCAATATAACTATATTTGAACTGCTTTATCATTTTCATTTTGGAAATAGGTGTTCAGCAGCTTACAACACTCTGTTTTGCACACATGATTTACAGAGACGCAGAGGTTCATTGTATTCTATTTAGTATTCCTTTTTATTTACATCTTTGATATGATTTCTTCATTGATTTGTGTTATCACAGAAAAAATCGGCCATAATGAAGTCACAAATTAATGAAAATGAAAAATTAGAGGAACGAACTATGGAAATTTACATGAATTGGAAAGAAGCTCAGGAGATCAAACAAAAAATGGAAAAAGAAGATTCTGAGTGGCAAGAAACATGTAAGGATTTTTTTTAAATGATTCCATGTGTAAATGATCAGAACTTTATATAATTTTAATATTGTGCATATATTATAAAAAAAAAACTGTATTTATCATGGAAGCAATTTGAAGAGTCTAAAACGTCTGACTACAGGACTATTTGAATAATGAAGCAATCCTTTTACTAATAAAAGAGTAATCTGACATAAAGCTCAAAAATACACAATGCCTTTGTAGTGCTACCCCCGGAGGAGCCGCTGGTTAGATTTGGGATCGACGTATTTAAGTTACCTCTGTGATGTCTAGGGGTGATGAGTGATGAGAGCAGTAATAGAATGTCCAGACCGTTGGCTGACTTTTTCAATGCTTTATTTCTGGTCCAACACGACCAACAGTCAATTCTAGGTAAATGGAGTAGATTGGTGAAAAAGAGTAACCTTGCAGATACAGGCTGTGGATAATAGAAGCAGTCCTGCCTCCAACGAATGTGTTTGTCTCGTCGCCACTCCAGCCAAAGTGGGTATAGCGCCCCTGGACAGGTCCCTCTCACAGGCCTGGCAGCCAGAAAGTCACTAAGGATTGCTGAGAAGGAACAGGTCTCTGCCACCGACTTGGCTCTAATAGAATTTGGTTTAGTAAAGGGTCTCTGCCACAGGCCCAGTACTCGGGAACATGAACGTAGAGCGAATCCTCTCAGTCAGTAATTTTGAGGCCACCGACTGACAGTTTGCAGCAGACAACCTGTCAGTGTTCGGTACCCAGATCCCCGATGGTTCGTCTAAGCCCTATTGGTTCACCTGCCTCCGGGCTCACCTCAGACCGACTCCCCACCGAACAGCACATCCAGCTTGGGATCTTTTCGGTGTCGAACCCCAGTAAGTCCACGTAGCACGTGTGCCCCAACCAGGTAGGCCATAGTGGTGGGGCCCGTGATATGCGCACACCCTGAAGGTGGGTGCCGCACCTGGAACCAGGAACCCGCAAAGAACCTGGAAAATGGCGTCTGCCGCAGAAAAGCAGCTCTGCCTGGACCCCTCTGGCGCCACCTGTCGTCCAAAGGCTACACCTCCAGAGTACAGAATGACCCACAGGACAGCCCAGAACTGACAGAACCCAATTTAGTAAAACATGGATGAGAGCACGGTAACGCTCTCATTCCCCAACTAAATTTAGCGTAGCACCTGTACACCCCTTGAAATTTTTCAAATTTTGTCATGTTACAACCAAAAACATAAATGTATTTTATTGGGATTTTATGTGATAGACTAACACAAAGTGGCACATAATTGTGAAGTGGAAGAAAAATGATAAATGGCTTTTAATTTTTTTTACAAATATGTAAAAAGTGCGGCGTGCATTTGTATTCAGCCCCCCTGAGTCAATACTTTAGAAAACCACCTTTTGCTGCAATTACAGCTGCAATTCTTTTTGGGGATGTCTCTACCAGCTTTGCACATCTAGAAAGTGAATTTGCCCATTCTTCTTTGCAAAATAGCTCAAGCTCTGTCAGATTTGATGGAGAGCGTCTGTGAACAGCAATTTTCAAGTCTTGCCACAGATTCTCAATTGGATTTAGATCTGGACATTGACTGGGCCATTCTAACACATAAATATGTTTTGATCTAAACCATTTCATTGTGGCTGTTTGTTTTTAGGGCCGTTGTCCTGCTGGAAGTCTTTTTTGCAGACTCTAAGGCCTCGTACACACGATCAAATCTGTCTGCTGGAAACGGTCTGCTAGACCGTTTCAGCAGACAGATTCGATCGTGTGTACGGGCAAACAGACGGATTTGGCCACCCGACAGATTGGAAAGCATGCTTACCAATCTGTCAGCTGGGAACCCCTCCGCCCGACATGTCTGCTGGTTAGTATGCTAACCAGCAGACATGTCTTCTCGCACACGCGCCAAATGATTTCAACGCATGCGCGGAAGTGTTTTACTTCCTGGTGCGGTGACGTGGCGGCGTCAACGTCACCGCCACGTCACCGACACGTCAGTGCGCTGTCTGCTGGCGGGGATTTTGGTTTGCTTGTGTGTATACGCGAGCAAACCAAAATGCCAGCAGACAGATCTGTTCAAATCGGTCGGTCCGACCGATTTGAACAGATTGCCTCGTGTGTACGAGGCCTAAGAGGTTTTCTTCTAAGATCGCCCTGTATTTGCCTTCACCTATCTTCCCATGAACAGGATGATGTGCAGTGTTAGTTGTCCGCCACACATGCAGTTTTGATTTTAGGCCAAAAAGTTAAATTTTGGTCTTGTCTGACCAGAGCACCCTCTTCCACATGTTTGCTGTGTCCCCCACATGGCTCCTCTCAAACTGCAAATGGAACTTCTTGGCTTTCTTTCAACAATGGCTTTCATCTCGTCACTCTTCCATAAAGGCCAGATTTGTGGAATGCACAACGAATATCTGTCTTGTGGACAGATTCTCCTACATGAGCTTTGGATCTCTGCAGCTCCTCCAGAGTTACCACGGGCCTCTCGGCTGCTTCTTTGATTAATGCTCTCCTTCTCCGGCCTGTCAGTTTAGGTGGACGGCCATGTCTTGGTAGGTTTGCAATTGTGCCATACTCTTTCCATTTTCTGATGATGGATTGAACAGTGTCTGTGAGATGTTCAAAGCTTGGCATATTTTTTTTATAACCTAACCCTGCTTTAAACTTCTGCACAACTTTATCCCTGACTTGTCTGGTGTGTTCCTTTGCCTTCATGTTGCTGTTTGTTCACTAAGGTTCTCTAACAAACTTCTGAGGACTTCACAGAACAGCTGTATTTATAATAAGATTAAATTGCACACAGGGGGCTCTATTTACTAATTAAGTGACTTCTGATGGCAATTTGTTCCACTAGATTTTAGTTGGGGGTATCAGAGTAAAAGGGGCTGAATACAAATGCACTCCTCATTTTCCTTCCACTTCATAATTATGTGCCACTTTGTGTTGGTCTATCACATAAAATCCCAAATAAATTTTTGGTTATAACACGACAAAATGTGGAAAATCTTGAGGGGTATGAATAATTTTTCAATGCACTATACCTTCCACTTTGACACGACAACACTGTGTATTTTCAGCTCTGAGCTCCTAAGTATGTGCTGTCATTCTGATATTTTATTTGTAATGGATTGCAAATCACATGGACCTTCTCATGCCCATTATTATTTTTTTAAATATTATTTTTATTATACAGGATTGTAGCACCAACATTTTGTGCTACAATTTACAATATAAAGGGAGACAGGTCAGTTTCAATCCAATTTAATGCAAGATGGTTAGAAGGGCCATGCTCATAAGAGCTTACCATTTCAATAACCCCTCCTTGTGCATAGGCAGAGAGCAGCAAGATTTCTGGAAAAATCAACAGGTAATTTTTGATATTTATCGAACAGGTTGAACAAAAAATATTTTCAATGGTAGAGAAAGGAGAGAAAGGGAGCAAAGAAGAGAAATTCATTGTTGGGGTTACATATTTTAACCGCTTAAGGACCGCCTCCTGCACATTTACGTCGGCAGAATGGCACGGCTGGGCACATGCACGTACAGGTACCTCCTCTGCTACTGCCCAGCCGTGGGTCGCTGGTCTGAAGCTCCAGGACCGCGGGACCCGCGGACCCGATCGCTGCTGGAGTCCCGCGATCGGTCCCCGGAGCTGAAGAACGGGGAGAGCTGCGTGTAAACACAACTTCCCCATTCTTTACTGTGGCGGCTTCATCGATCGTGTGATCCCTCCAGGGAGGTCCCGAGTGCAATCATGGATAAATCCAGGTAAATATGGGTGCTGGCAATGCACTAGGCAATGGAAGTAGCAGAAAACGAATGGACAGCCGCACACCAAAGAACTCTTGAGTTGTCTTTATTGAAGAAACATAAGCAAACACCGCAAATACACAGCAAGAATCGTAAACAGCCGACGCGTTTCACACTTGGTCAGTGCTTATTCATTAAGTACATTTTAAATGCATTTTTTGCTGTGAAAATGACAATGGTCCCAAAAATGGGTCAAAATTGTCTGAAGTGTCCGCTATAATGTCGCAGTCACTAAAATAAATTGCTGATCGCCGCCATTAGTAGTAAAAAATGTTTTTTTATAAAAATGCAATAAAACTATCCCCTATTTTGTAAACGCTATAAATTGTGCGCAAACCAACCAATAAATGCTTATTGTGATTTTTTTTTTTCTTCCCAAGAATCGGTAGAAGAATATGTATCGGCCTAAACTGAGGAAAAAATATTTGTTTTTATTTATTTTTGGGGGATATTTATTATAGCAAAAAGTAAAAAAACATTGTATTTTTTTCAAAATTGTCGCTCTATTTTTGTTTTTAACGCAAAAAATAAAAACCGCAGAGGTGATCAAATACCACCAAAAGAAAGCTCTATTTGTGTGAAAAAAAGGACACCAATTTTGTTTGGGAGCCACGTCACACAACCGTGAAATTGTCTGTTAAAGCGACGCAGTGCCGAATCGCAGATTAGCTGCCTAAAGGTTCGGGTCTTAAGTGGTTAAAGAAAACTTCAGTTCCAGTACGAAAATGTTGAACATATTATAAGAAATGCTGGCTGTCACTATAAACAAATTGTTAGCAGGCTTTTAACAAGATTCAAGTAATGCTGAAGTCTAAGCGCTTGTTTAAAGTGAGTCATGCTCCTATTACGATCTGTGTTTGAACTCCCCAAATTGCAGCTGAATTGTACTTTAAAGTGTAACTAAAGGATCCTGCACAGCAAAATATATTCCATATACAGTAGACAAAAAACATCCTTTACCTTCACCTACTGAGCCAAATCCACCTTAATTTATGTCTTGCATGCTCCCCCTCTCAGGCACTGCAGCTCACAGTGGAACGGCTACAACAACAGAGGCAGTGCTGCCAATCCAGAAAGCAGTGGCCAGCAGTAGGTGAGGCCAAGTGCTGTCTGACAAATGCTGCAACACATATTTTAAATAAGAGGCCATAATTCTACTATAAAGGTTTTGTTAAAGAGGAACATCTGTTCCCTTCCATTAGGCCTTGCCCGCCCTCCAACACAGCCACGTATGTTATTTTTGCAAGTGTGCAGATGAGTCAAAAGGCACTGCCTGGCCTTTAAACATGGCAGAACCCTACAGCGCGTCTGTGCACACGCAAGGGATTATGTAACGCATGTACAGACACACCAAACTTTGGGACTTGAATCCCAGCCCATCTTTGCACATGTATGTGTGCGTACATGTACCGTAGGGCTCTGTGGGGACCCAAAGCCCTGCAGCACATCTGAGCATGTGCAGAATTGAGGGGGGGTGGGCAAACCTCGTTGCTTAGACAATAAAGACCGACGTTATTTTGCTCTGCCAATTAGATGCAGCTGTTTTTCAGCTGACAACTTTTCCAGTCGCATCCTTAGATATTTCAGTTGAGGGTGGGGGGCACCTGACAAGGCCACTCACCCACTAATTTCTCATGAGGAAATTTGTACAGTGTATGGCCAGTTTTAGTGCTTAGGTCAAAAACATCCTAAAGTAACTACAGTGAGGGAAAAATGTATTTGATCACCTGCTAATTTTGTAAGTTTGTCCACTGACAAAGAAATGATTAGTCTATAATTTTAATACTAGGTATATTGACACATGTAGTGCCCCCTTGCGTTTAGCGCGCTTTAAAAAGAATAGTTGATTGGGAGAGTTACTTTGCTTTCAATCACAATTGTTGAGTTACTGGCCTGTCTTACTCTGGGAGGTTTCACTGGCTCAGACTGCATTCTGGGGATGTAGGTTCATCCTTGGCCGGCAGTGGGAGCTAGAGGGATTCCCGGCAGTTCGAGTCTTCCCTAGCAGTCAATGGGAGAGTTTTTTCCTCCCGCTGGGAATGCTGGGGAGGGGTATATCTGGAAGGGAGGTCAGGTGTTCTGGGTCCTTTTGGTGTTCCCTGCGGGGGGTTCTGGAGTCGGGGTGCGGCATCCACCTTGAGGGTGTGCGCACCCAGGGACCCCGTCGGTGTGGCCCATCTGGCCAATGTCCTGGCCTTGCTGAGTCTCGGTCGGAGACGAATCTGAGAGGGACCCCAGTGGATGGCTGGGTTCCTGAACGTCGCCGGGAAGATCCGGCACTAGAGCCAATGACAGGTACTCTTTGCTGTCGCATGGTGCCGGACGCACAGGAAATAGCTGGGAGCATTTGCTCTGTTCGGGTGCTGGCAAATTATTCAGATTACATTGGCCTGTGGCAGAGGCCTAGAGCCGCGTCAGAGAGAGAAAAGACCTGTTCCTCCTAGCCTGCATTGTGATGGTGACGCGTGTGAATTGGCGCTGTCTGCTACTGAGTTGCTCTGTGTGATAATCCAGGCCTGACATCAAGAATCTCTATCTCTTATTCATCAACCTATCCTTCTTCATCGAGTTGATGTTTGGCTATGTTGGCCTGGAATTAAAGCATGAGAAAATCTTTATTGCCTGTCTGGACATTCAAGTTATTGCAAAGTGTTCTGGTGCATCTCTAGACTAAGCAAGGGTAACTTCAACATGCCGGTCCCATCATCAATCCAGCGGCTCCTTCAGGGGTGAGCGCTACACACATTTAAAAAAATTGATTTTCATTTTAATGAGTGAAATTAGTATTTGAACCCTTTGCAAAACATGACTTGGTACTTTGTGACAAAACCTTATTGGCAATCACAGAAGTCAGAAGTTTCTTGGTTTCTTGTAGTTGGCCACCAGGTTTGCACACATCTCATGAGGGATTTTGTCCCACTCCTCTTTGCAGATCCTCTCCAAGTCATTAAGGTTTTGAGGCTGATGTTTGGTAACTCAAACCTTCAGCTTCTTCCACATATTTTCTATGGGATTAAGGTCTGGAGACTGGCTAGGCCACTCGGACCTTAATGTGCTTTTTCTTGAGCCACTCTTTTGTTGCCTTGGCTGTATGTTTTAGGTCATTGTCATGCTGCAATACCCATCCACAACCCATTTTTAATGCTCTGGATGAGAGAAGGAGGTTCTCACCCAAGATTTGATGGTACATGACCCCATCCATCGCCCCTTTGATGCTATTAAGTTGTCCTGTCCCCTTAGCAGAAAAACACCCCCAAAACATGTTTCCACCTCTAACTGTGGGGGAGGGGGGGTGACCGATCTGTGTCCCTATGTACAAGGAACACAGATCAGTCTCCTCCTCTCCAGAGACAGGACGCTGTCTCTGTGTAAAACGGCAATGAGAGATGATCTATATGAGATCATCTCTCATTCGCTGCACAGATCGCATCGCAAACGGCCACTCTGATTGGCCGTTCGCCATGATCTGTGATTGCCCGTGTCCAAGGGACACGGCCAACACAGAGCTTCCCCACTGCGCGCTCTGGAGCGCGCGCTGGGAACGCCCAAAGGGGCGGCCGTCAAAAGACGGCAGGTTGGATATTCAGACCCGCACTGTAGCTAAATCATTTTGAACATTTATTATTAAAAAATAAGCAATTTCTTAGATTTTCAATATAGTAATGAAACCAAGTGGTACTAATTCACAAAGCTAAACACACACATGCTGTGTACTAATTCTTGGGCAGTAAAGCTACAATACACCTACTCCCTAAACTACTCATGATCAGCCATGAGGTCAGGCCTGCTGCTGTTACAGGTTAATATAGGAGTATTTCTTTGTGACAATGTAATTTCAAAACAATTATGTTATGACTCAAAAAGTCTACATTATAATTTAAGTCTTACACGTGTGATTGCAGAATTGAAAGTATAATTGGCCCAGGTATGACATGGTGTGTCACCTGACTGGGAAAAAAGGGAAAAGTTTATTATGACTCACACAGGCTTCAAGTCTGTTTATAGTATACAGTATCTCACAAAAGTGAGTACACCCCTCAAATTTTTGTCAATATTAAATTTTTATGTGACAACACGAAGAAACAAAACTTTGATGCAATGTAATTAGTGAGTGTACAGCTTATATAACAGTGTAAATTTGCTGTCCCCTCAAAATAACTCAACACAGCCAATAATCTCTAAACTGCTGACAACAAAAGCGAGTAGAACCCCTAAGTAAAAATTTCCAAATTGGGACAATTAGCCATTTTCCCTCCCGGTGTCATGTGACTTGTGTTACAAGGTCTCAGGTGTGAATGGGGAGCAGGTGTGTTAAATTTGGTGTAATTGCTCTCACTCTCTTATTGGTCGCTGGAAGTTCAACATGGCACCTCATGGTAAAGAACCCGGAGGATCTGAAAAAAAAAAAAATGTTCTACATAAAGATGGCCTAGGCTATAAGAATAATGCCAAGACCCTGAAACTGAGATGCAGCACGGTGGCCAAGAGCGTACAGCAGTTTAACAAGACAGGTTCCACTCAGAACAGGCCTCTCCATGGTAGACCAAAGAAGTTGAGTCCACATGTTCAGCGCCAAATCCAGAATTTGTCCTTTATAAATAGATGTTCGAGTGCTGCCAGCATTGCTGCAGAGGTTGAAGGGGTGGGGGGGGGGGGGTCAGCCTGTTGGTCAGACCATATGCTGCACATTGCATTAAATTGGTCTGCATGGCTATCGTACCAGAAGGAAACCTCTACTAAAGATGATGCACAAGAAAGTCCGCAAACAGTTTGCTGAAGACAAGCAGACTAGGGACATGAACTAGTGGAACAATCTCCTGTGATCTGATGAAATCAACTTATTTGGTTCAGATGGTGTCAAGCGTGTGTGGTGACTACCAGGTGAGGAGTACAAAGACAAATGTGTCTTGCCTAAAGTCAATCATGGTGGTGGGGAGTGTCATGGTGTGGGGCTGCATAGGTGCTGCCGGCACTGGTGAGCTGCAGTTCATTGAGGGAACCATGAATGGCAACATGTACTGTGAAATGCTGAAGCAGAGCATGATTCCCCCCCTCCCGCTTCGGAGACTGGGTCACAAGGCAGTATTCCAACATAACGACCCCAAACACACCTCCAAGACGACCATTGCCTTGCTAAAGAAGCTGAGGGTAAAGGTGATGGACTGGCCAAGCATGTCTCCGGATCAAATCCCTATTGAGCATCTGTGGTGCAACCCCAAAGGAAGGTGGAGAAGCGCAAGGTCTCTAACATCCACCAGCTCCGTGATGTTGTCATGGAGTAGTGGAAGAGGACTCTAGTGGCAACCTGTGAAGCTCTGGTGAACTCCATGCCCAAGAGGGCTAAGGCAGTGCTGGAAAATAATTGTGGCCACACAAAATATTAACACTTTGGGCCCAATTTGGAAATTTTTCACTTTTGTTGCCAGAGTTTTAGGCCCCTTTTACATGGGCCCACTAACACACAGCTCCTTTCTCTATCTGCAAAGAAGAGAGCGTCCTGACCCTCCTGCTCGCCCCCTCCCCCCTCAAGAGGCTTTCTCCACACCAGGAAGAAAACCGTGCATTACTGTGTGGAGTTACAGACAGAAGAACAGGAAGTGAGGATTTCTCAGAAGAAATAAGGACATTTAAAAGCAAAACCGAAGGATGAGGTAAGTGAAGGAGGACTGCACTAAGGTAAAGGAAGCTATTTAGGGAAAACATTTTTAATCTTTACAACCCCTTTAATTAAACAAGCTGAAGTTAGAAGCTGATTGGCTACCATGCTCAGCTGCAACAGATTTTGCAATTTCTAGTTTTAGTAAATCGACCCCATAGAGATATTAACGTCATTGTAAACCTCAGACATATAATGTGAACGCGTTGGCTTCTCGGCTCTTCTCGGGTCTCTTTGATTGATAGCAGCGCAGCCATTGACTTCCACTGCTGTCAATCAAATCAATGACGCAGGGGGCGGGGGCCGAGTGATCCAGAGGGGGGTTATCGCTTGCTGGGAGGAGCTGAGACAGCCGCCGAAGGACCCCAGAAGACGAGGATCGGGGCCACTCTGCAAAACTAGCTGCACAGTAGAGGCAAGTATGACATGTTTGTTATTAAATTTAAAAAAAACTTTACAATGTCTTAAAGTCAGCAGAGTTTTTGAAGTTTTTTTAAGTACCACTAACAGATAAAAGGTTTTCCCATTTAAAAAAAAAAAACATGCTTTGTGAAAAAAACTAATTGAGGTTGATGTACTGTAGAAGCAGAAAACATTTACTTAGCAAAATGAATGTTCTTTAGCTTAGTCAATAGGGTAAAGCTGTGTTCACATTAAATAACCAGATACATTTAAAAAGAGCCCTGCACATGGCTGCATGATTGTAGTGAGTACAACTTGACTAAACTAGGTGAACATTTACTTTGCTAAGCGAACACACTCTACTCCTTTAGTAAACCAACAATCCCATACTTTATCTAAATACACATCTAGAAGAATATGTTCAGGTGACATTACAGGAGAAATATGTGTTTTACTATGGGCGCAATGCAAAAGAAGAATGAGGAAAATATATTTAACAGGGTGCATCAGCGCTCCGTTGGTTTGCAGACTGAGGAAGGTGAAATTAAATTTTTCCCTTTTAAAAAAAAAAAAAAAACCCTTTGACAAGGGGAAGTAACTAACACCAGGGCAAATAATTAACATTTTTCTGCAGCCTCAATGCGTCTCTATCTCTTGTGGTTTATATTTCTAACAAAGTAATGCGGAAGTACCACAGAGTTTTCTGTCCCTAATTAACATAGGACAACAAACTTTCAAAATGTATATAGGAATATTTCCAAAGACAAAGAGACATAAGAATGTGTTGGGGGAGGGGTAAGCTTCTCAGACAAGTCTCCTGTTATTTTAAGGCTGCTGTTTTGCAGGCTGGCACTCATCTATTGTGATAAGTGTTTAAAATATCACATTTTACTGTATTATTAGGTCTGGTGCTGTCCCCGGAAAAGACTTACAGAAATATGAATGCTTACAAGAACCAAGTTGTACAAATGTTGTAGTCATTACTCTAAGGATTCTAATTTAAAATATATTTTATCCACACCCACACAGTATCCATTTCACTATTGATGCTGGTTTAGAGCCTTTCCAATATTTCGGAATTGGGCTTAGGGAGAAATGCATTGTAAAATAAGTGTGTTAAAGCGGATGGCTCATTAAAAAAATATATTAAAAGCCAGCAGCTACAAATATTGCAGCTGCTGACTTTTAATATTAGGACACTTGCCTGTCCTGGAGTCCAGCGTCGTCTGCCGGAGAGAGACGAGCGTTCGCTCGTCTCTGCTGCTCCCCCCTCCATCCACGGTGAGGGAACCAGGAAGTGAAGCGCTCCGGCTTCACTGCCCGGTTCCCTACGGCGCATGCGCGAGTCGCGCTGCGCCCTCTGGCTCCCGCTGTATGCTGGGAGTCTTTAGACAGGTATCTGCACCCCCCCTCCCCCCTGAAACGTGTCAAATGTGACACCGGAGGGGGGGAGGGTTCCGATCAGCGCGACTCCACTTTAGGGTGGAGATCTGCTTTAAGGTGGTGATTTCTGCTATTAAGTTGGACATTTAATCTGAGTAAAGCTGTCCATATACAGTTTTTTTTTTTCAACCTGCGTACTGATTAAAAAAAAAATATATAACTGATTTCTTTATCCACTCAGCACCCACTCGGTGGGTTTCGATCAGCGCATGTGGCCAGCTTTAGACTTAATTAGTGTACATTGCCACCAAATGGAGGAAAGGGTGCCCGGGGGCCTGGCTAAATCTTCAGTACAGTGAAGAATCTTGACACCCCACCTACTTAGATATCCAAATCTATGCACCACTGAGCTAGGACCTAAACATTGCTCCCGGAAATGTGCGTTTGTAAGTGTGATAGTGTGAGATTAGTCCTGTCCCAAGTAGGCTGGGGGTTTTGCATGTGCAGCCACTAGGAGCACCTTATGTAACAATGAAATGCTGTAAGATAGGTTGATTGTGAGCAAGAAGACAAGTTCAGGTAGATGGTTATAGATGCACCACCAAATTAATTTGGGGTCTAACTTTAATCTTCTGGAATATAATTTCTTTGATTTCATTATAGTGGATGCGACATGGCATATTTTGTGGCTTCTTGGATGGCAGGCTATGGGGTTGCATGTTCTAAAAAAAAAATCTAAATTTTTAATGCCCATTTTTTACGTCATGAAAAATGCTCTTGAGTCTACACACGATCGTTTTTAATGACATTTAAATTTTTTTTTATTTTTCACGTCATGAAAAACAGTCGTGTGTACGCGGCATTATAGTTGTAATGGTCAGGTATCCATAACCCTTTTTAGCCATGTATTATATTTTACTTTTAGCAACTGCAAATTGAATCCTTTAAAGCAAACCTGTCCACAGGTTCTCCTGAATACATTAATTGCACCACATACTGAGAGGAAGCAGAAGAGGTCACATACCGAGAAGTACCAGGCATTTTCAAAAGTTCCAGCAGGGGAATGAGGAATTGGCAACAAGTTTACTGTCCAAATAATGTGCTATAACATCTAGATGTACTGCCAAAATGGTTACTAAAAACAAGCATGAATCCTCTATTTTGTAAATCTTGTCTTATTTTGCAATCTAAGATGCTGGCTGCTTGATGCAGTAAATGTATCCCAAACTTTTTTACTGCCCATCCAATTTTTTGTGTTAACTATCAATATTTATTGCCAGAATTCTGTGTTGTTTATATCATGGACAAGCTTGCATGCTATTCCATCAGGATAAGCACTTTAATCCTTGGCAGTAAAACAAAATTTGTATTTAAGTCAGCTGAAGAAACTTTTTTATTTTTTGTGGTTGAACGGTTGGAACCTTTGTCAGGTATCTGTGTCCCAAAAGATTTCCCCTACCTTCTAGTGACAGGGAATCGGAGGGAAAGGGAGTGACACAGGCATCAACAGTTATTGTTTGTTTATTTTAATTTTAAGTAGGGTGGAGAAAAATTAGAACCTGTTTGAAGTTTTTATTGCTTTTGTGCCTACTGTTGCAGTGTTTCCAGCTTTCTCCCATGTCTTGACCTGGTGTCACAGGGAAAAATTTCCCAGCGCAGTCATGAAACAAACAGAAAGGAAAAAATAATCACCCCCTTCCTTGTACTACATGAATATGTACATATTTGTATTTGGCATTACATTTTTAAATAAAATCATATTACTTCCCAATTTTCAGTAAGAAAATCAAAGGCAGCTGATCAGAGACGGAGCTCTATGGCTAAACAGGCCAGGGACGACTACAAGAGGCTGTCAATGCAGGCCATCGAGAGAGGAAGTGTGGCACAGAGGGCCAAAAATTTTGGAGAAGCTAAACGGCCCCCTTTACCACCAAAACCAAAGCCAACTTCATCTACAAATAGCAACTGTGCTATCAGCAGGTACAGTGAAACATATTAAATTTAGCAATATTAATTTTATAATGTTTAATGTAAAATTGTTTGGTAAAACCCAAGGCTGTGACAAAACAGGTGACTCTCTACTGAGCCAATAAAAATGTAAAGTTTTGAAAATGGTAGTTGATACAATAATCTGTTTTAGGTTGGTTGTCACTTTTGTAAATTTGTGGATAAGTGTTATAAAAGAGTCTAAGCTAAAGGTGCTGGCGTACTTCAGCAGTTCTTTTCCATGTCTTAATTATTCTGAAAAGGTTTATATCTTTCTAAAGAGTGTAAATGCTTGCCCCACCCCCTGTTGCATCCTTCACATACCTGATATCCCCATGTTCCAGTACAGCAGCACATCATGGTCTAGGGCCATTAAGAATATGAGGTGGGAGGGGCAAAGAAATTTGCGCTGTCCACCTATGGGACCGTGGCAGACTTTCGATATTTCTGGAAGTTAATTGGTGAAAGTTAATTTGCATTATTACCGTTTAATTGATTTGTTGTCACATGTTCCAATTAACTGTAATGGCATTTTCAGGTACCTATATAAGAAACAAATGGCATAGTAAGCTACAGTCAGTGGTTGACAGCTATGTGGTTTTCGCCCCTTTCTTCTGAAAGGGAACTGCCCCCCCCCAATACTTTTTTGTGCTATCTTGAGTTGTTATGGCTGAGTTAAAGTTATATATGTAGTAACGGTGTGTATATAGGCATTATGGTGTATTTAATTATATTATGAAATGGTTATGTATTTTTTTTTCTAGTTATTTAAATACCAATAATAAAGGGCCACAAACCAGTTCAATCCATTTGAAATGAAATGTGTTAATTCTTTAAGTCAGTTTTATTTATTCTGGTGTTTCTGCCAACAGTCCAATCAGAAGGGGGCAGGCAACGTTTGACACTTCCAGGGAATTTTCAATGTGAGAGCAGCCCTGAATTTAGGGTTAGAAAAAAATACATGGAGATGTATATATGTCAGTCTATTAAATGCAATGTTTTTTTTTTTTTTTATGTCTACTTTAAAGCCCAGTTCCAAACATTTTTTTCCAATTTAATCATAGTAAGGAAAGGTTAAAACCACTTTCATATATTTTATTGCTGTCTCTGTGCCCATTTAAGAAATTTTACATAAATTCCTGTGAACCAAAACAGTTTTGAAATTCTGTAATTTAATTGCATACCTTACTTTCCTGGTAGGGTAATTCACCCATTTACCCAATTTCTAGTTTCCTGGTGTCACAGAGACAAAAACATGAGGAGGAACCTCCCCAATGGAGTAAAGACCACAATGAGAGCATTTTCAGCCCTTTCTCGTCCTATTTTAAGACCAATAAAACATTTTTGGCTGTTTTGAGGGTTGTGCTTAATTCAGAGAGACAAATGTTCACTTTTGTGTTCTGTGCATTAAGAGGTTACCTTAGTTTCTATCAATTCCATCAACGTGCAATGCTCTTATGCTGTGTACACACGATTGGACATTCCGACAACAAAACCGTGGATTTTTTTCAGATGGATTGTTCGCTCAAACTTGTGTTGCATACACACGGTCACACTAATGTTGTCGGAAATTCCGAGCGTCAAGAACGTGTGACATACAACACTACAATGATCTGAAAAAAATGAATTTCAATGATTCCCAGCATGCGTCAAATTTGATTCCGAGGATGCATAGGATTTTTGTGCATCGGAATTGCATACAGATGATCAGAATTTCCGACAAGAACTTTTGTTGTCGGAAATTTTGACAGCAAATGTCCGATTGAAGAAGAGAGTAACCGCTCCGTAGTGATCAAAGAGCCTCCTCACCGAAACCAAACCATGGGTGCTGGCAATGCAATAGCAATGCAAAAATACGAAAGAAACTTGGACAGCGGTACTCCAAAAATGTTCCTTTAATTAAAATCGATCACAAAATAAACATGCTTTAAAGGAACATTTTTGAAGTGCGGCTGTCCAAGTTTCTTTCGTATTTTTGCAAATGTCTGATAGAGCCTACACACGGTCGGAATATCCTACCGAAAGCTCACATCGAACATTTGTCATCGGAAATTCCGACCGTGTGTACGCAGCATTAGGTGCAAAATTGTGCAGTGTAAATGTATTAAAAGTGTTAAATGTTAACGGAATTGCAGCTTTATAGCTTTACATACATACTTGTACTGTTGACTGAATATTTCTAAGTGTGTTATTACAGTAACTTCCGCAAATGTAATTTTGCTTCTAAATTTGATTAGTAAAGGTTCAAATCTGAGCCACA
Source organism: Rana kukunoris (assembly GCA_029574335.1). Lineage (NCBI taxonomy): Eukaryota > Metazoa > Chordata > Amphibia > Anura > Ranidae > Rana > Rana kukunoris. Next base: position 459,594,703 of record CM056049.1, read on the forward strand.
ATTTTAAGTTAGATATGATAAGTAATAACAAAAACCAGCAGTTTGAATTTTTTTTTGTAATGCATCAATTATTGTATTTTTTAAGGTCTGACAGAAGACCGGGTATAAGAAGATTAAATTCTAGCTGCACACGTGATAATATCATCAAATGGTATAAAGATGAGCAACTTCCTCTTTATGCTGGATGGGACAGATCTGGAACCAGCATTGCACCTTGGTTTCACGGTAAGCACTAGTCAGTACTAACAGGTGGTGTCCATATACTGAACAATGTCCTTGCTCTTAGAAGGAAAGTAATTAGCGCAGACCTTTATTCAACCCAAATGTCTGGGCATCTACACAACATGGGCATCTATAAATCATTTAGTGGTGTGTAGTGTTTTAAATTCTGGGCCTGCTGACAGTCTCTAGACAGTCACAAAGCATATCAATAACTAACACAGTGAACATATAAATTACCCTTTGAAAAGTAAAGGTTTGCTGCTAATTATGTGTATAGTTAGTCCGAGTTAATTTCAGCGAAAAATAAGCACAGAGATGATAGGTTTAATCCTTATTGAATTTGATGTACCACAATATTGCTACATTTGTACCCAATTCCCAATACCCAATTTCCAGCAATTTAACTTGTGTGGTAAAGTAAAATCTTAAAGTGTATCTATAGCCCAAATGTTTTGTTTTAGTTGGACTTACTTTCGGGCTCTTTATAGGCACTATAGCGCTAAAAATTGCGCCTGTAAAGCACCTCTTCTGTCACTCCAGTGTGAAAGCCTGAGGGCTTTCACACTGGAGTGGTGCGCTGGCGGGACCCTAAAAAAGTCCTGCAAGCAGCATCTTTGAGGCGCTTTAGGAGCGGTGTATACACCTTTCCTAAAGCGCCCCTGCCCATTGCCAGTGCCGCTGAAGCACTGGCAAAAAGCACTCTTGTACCTTCGATTTGCGGGCACTTTAAACCATATTTCGCAGAAAAGCGCTGGTAAAACCGCCCTAAAAATAGCGACACTTCACCGCTGACGCCCCAGCACATCCATTGTGAAAGTGCCCTTCATAGATAGACTTGAAACAGTTAACGCTCCAGTAAAATTTTCATTGCTGCCTCTGAGGCGATTCACTATTTTCAGACTAAAAAAAGCAGCGCTCTATGGGCAAAGCATAAATACTTGTAAACCTTTGGCTAAGTAAAAAGTTAATTTATTGCACTTCTGAGAAATAAACAGCAACTGTCAGTAATAAAAACTTACAGAGGTTGCAAAGACAGTCATAGAATCATATAGCCAATATAGAAACTGATGTTGTTATTAAAAAGAATGGTACCACTATAACCTCTGGGTGGGGAAGGGCTAACATCAACCGATCAGCTTGCAGGTAGAACATGGGAAGGAATGTGATCCATGTGAATAACGATGGAAGCCCGGTGATCAGAGGGCGATGGTTGTGTCACAGCCCTTTACCTCTGGCTGGTGGTCAGACTCTGCTGGTGTCCAGGATAGGAACCACAATGGCGGAGAGCCCTTATGGAACGCAGTAAGCTCTGTAGCTGGTCACAGTGTTAACCCCACTGAGCCGCTGGCTGTGTGGTAAGATGTCCACCGCTGAGGAATAGGACTGGGAGAGCTGAACAAGCTGGCTGTAGTCGGGCGCACTGGATGACGTCCGTGTGGCGCCGGAAACAAAGGAAAACGGGAAATCCGTCTGTTGTGGTAGACCGCAAGCTCTGGGTTACATGTTTCGCACACATGCGCTTTTTCAAAGTCACAGAGTGAGCGGCAACAACGATATTTAAGCACATTGAAGGGAATGGCGAGGGGGTGGAGATAACAAGCATGAAGTATAATGTTAACCCCTCACTCAACCCTGTAACTTAAGGTAAAAAATGCTGAATGCATATAAATCTACTTCATTCACAGATAAATATAATAGTAAGTGTGTGTGTGATATATATATATATATATATATATATATATATATATATATATATATATATATATATATATATATATATATATATATGTGTGTATATTAGGGCTGTGGAAATTAAAGATTAATTCATTGATTAATCGTTAATTTTGGAGCTCCGCTGCTGCCTCGGCCATGGGAAAGGCTGCGGCTTCGGCCTAACTCCAATAGCGGCGACCATCTTGGTCCACCCGGCGGCGGCCTAGCGTTATAATTAATCGATTAAAAAAACTATTAATTGAACAAAAATTGTAATCAGTAACAGCCCTATAAATAATATGAGAAATTAATAAATAGATTGGGTAAATACAAATGTGTATGTAATATGCAAAGTGGTTGGAGGGAAGGGAATTATGTGAGCAGACTATAATTCCTCTTTGAGGATAGTGGAGACATTTTAACCAGTTATGTAAAGCAACGCCTAAGGAGCCAAAACAAATGTTATTGCCCAAGCACAATTTTGCAACTTTGACATGTGTTAGTAAACCCATAATAGATCATCAAAACTACTTTGTGCATCCAGGTGGATTACACCTTATTTTTCCCCCTGATAATTTGGTCTTTTATTAGGTGGTAAATGTTAATAAGTATCTCCCCTTTTTATATATATATATATATATATATATATATATATATATATATATATATATATATATATATATATATATAAAAATTAAATTTTTGAAAAAAAAATGGGTCAAAATAGTAAACCTTTAGCTGTATGTTTATTTTTACTACCATAACCTGCCACCAAAGAACAACCCAAAATAGATTCTTCTACCCCTGACGATTGCAGAAATACCACATATGTGTATGTTAATTTGTTGTTTGTACCCATAGTACAGCCCAGAAACAAATGTGCACATTTTGCTTTTTTTTATCCTACCTAAAACACACTGATACAAATTAAATAAATAAAATCCTGCCTAGAATATACTGACCCTGACCTTTGACCCAAACACTAACACTAACACTGACACTGACCTAGATCAAACCTTGATCTAGGTATTTTTTCATTTTTTTTTTTTGTTTACACACAGTTGTTTGTATCGCTCTCTCTCTCTCCTTGCAGAGAGAATGTATCTTTTCTCTCAATTCAGAGAGTGAGAAACACATGGGAGGGCTTTACAGCGACTGATCACTGTGATAGCCAATCAGAGGCTATCGCATGGATTGGGTGACCTGGATCTAGGGGTTCTGGGTCCCGATCGTTGGTACGAGGTTAGTCCCCACTGAGCCCCGCTCTCAGCATAAAGACAGATATGCATACATGTGCTCCCACAGGAAAAAAGCCCAGTCCAGTGAGGCTGCATTTGTGTGTACTGTCGGCGTGAAGGGGATAAAATCTCTCTTTAGCCAGTAATTTTTTGGATTAAGACCTAATTCACACTATATGTTTTACTGCAGCGCAAAATGTCTGTCGCCACAGGGTTAAGCCTCATACACACGACCAGTTTTCCTGTCGGGAAAACTGCCATGAACGCCTTTTGGCCAGGAAAACCATCCGTGTGTATGCTCCATCGCAGTTTTTCCAACAGGAAAACTGACGGGGAAAAAAGAGAACCAGCTCTCTTTTCTTTCTCTTGGGATTCCCGACAGTTTTTAACCCAGCAGTTTTCCTATGGGAAATACACGTGGCCGGGATTCCGGAGCAAAGTTCTCATGGCAGTTTTTCTGTCAGGAAATCTGGTCATGTGTAGGGGAAAAAAGTTACCGAGCAGGTTCTCGGTTTTCCCCTCGGGTTTCCCAGCGGGAAACGCGTACGTGTGTACGAGGCTGTAACGGTCACCACCGCTTACGACTTTCCATCCAACCACGACAAGCTTATCTGACACACTCCGACAATATTGCATACACGATCCATATCCTTTCCCAGAATAAACGAGACTGCGCTCCGTTCTTGCTTCCAAAGATATGACAATTTATTAGTATTTTCTCAGCTTCTTATATCCAGTACAGCATAATACAGTTAATCACAGGACAATGCAATCTCCACCCCCTTCACACCATGGGGGGGCTTCAATCACACTCTAAAAGGCATTTAGGTAAGCTAACCATGTAGACCGGTCGGCACCGTATCTTCAATAGGGTTCAATTAACCTTGAATAATAACACAGACATCTAGTTGAATAAGTTATCTATACAGCTTTATCACACAATGGCAGTGAGAGTGGGTGCAATCCACACCTTCAGATTTCAATAGCCTATTATACAAAAGGTATGACTCACTGACTGGCTGACCTGGTCATGTCATCATGAACTCCTTGTGATATCTCAGTCCTGAAATATGAAGTATTATTAATGTCCCATCTCATGTAATATATGAATTATGATTCACTATTAGCCACCCTACACCCAAAAGGGCACAGGGTGGATTTCGACCCAAGAGTTATTGTTGCTGCTGGCACAAGAGTATCTCTCATCCTTCCAACGTCTCTGGGTGTCACGGGCCATTCTGTTACATCTCTCCCCTTTCGGTGGGAGACGGACACAGGAGGGAACCCTGAACGGGTTGACTCCGAAGTCCGTCAGTAGTTCCAGTCCTCCAATGCTGGTATCCATACTGTACCCCAAATAAATGGCTCCAAATTTATCATTACTCACCCCGCCAACCTCTGCCTCTCTCAGAGAACACGCCTGCCGCTGGGGAGAAGGCAGGGTAGCTGGGCTCAGTCCATCATGCTGTTGGGGGTCTGGGCCAACTGCCCCCCTTCCTGGGGTATACCAGTGGAGACTGAAGTCCCATCCACTGGTGCTTGGTGAAAACCCCCCGGTGCTTGCAAAGCAAAGCAGACATCCTCCTGTCCCAGTCCTGTACCATTTTCTGGGGTTGTGCCAGTGGAGACTGAAGTCCCATCCACTACCCCAGGAACCCCCTCTTCTGTTAGTGAGGAGCAGAGGCCTATGACACTCTGCTCTGTTGCCAGCTCTTCCGCTGGGTTGCTGTGAGTGGAGACCACAGTCCCATCCACTACCACAGTGTCCCCCTCTTCTGCTAGTTGGGAGCAGAGGCTTGGGGTACCCTGCTCTGTTGCCAGTGATTCAGCTGGGGGTAAAAGCTTTACCACCTCAGCTTGTTGCTGGAGAGGGGGGCCAACCGCCCCGGCTCCCTGGAACTCCACACCATCCGCTTCGGCTTTAGGGATAAAAATCTCCATATTTTCCACTGCCGATTCATCAGCCAGGAGTTCACAGTTGTCATCTGAACTTTCCTAGTCAATGTGAGCCCCATCCTGCTACTGAGCCGAGTCTAGCAGCTGTCTGTAGGCGACCTCCAGCTCCCATTCCCGAATGGCCAGAAATTCGAAATCTTCCTGTGGCCTCCTGAGATATTTAATTTTTCTTCTCTGTGCTCCATTATGTCCTCCAAGCGCCACTCCCGATCATCCCCGAAGTCTGGATCACTGGACATCCTCCAATACAATAATCCCAGGCCATCATAGTCATAGCCTTCTGTGGGGCCGTCATCTGCTGACCATGGGCACTCTTGGGCTACATACCACCGAAGGGCCTGTAGCTCTCATCCAGCTGCATCTCTGCCCGGAATCAGTCTGCTTAATTCCGCTGTCCACTTCTGCTTCTATCCAGTACAGCATAATACAGTTAATCACAGGACAATGCAATCTCCACCCCCCTTCACACCATGGGGGGCTTCAATCACATTTAAAAGCAAAATGGAAGGATGAGGTAAGTGAAGGAGGATTGCACTAAGGTAACGGAAGCTATTTAGGGAAAACAACCCCTTTAACCTCATTCACTAAGCTCTGGGGAAAATTTCCTTGCAAAGTGAACAGTCTCTTTGCCTTTAGTAAATCGTCCCCACTAAGTAAGTTATCTACAGTACTTTAAGCATTAATCTGTCTTCTTGTTCTTCCCAAAATTAATATATATATTTTAATATCCAAAAGATAATTTTGTATCCCAGCCCTTGAGATATCAAATAACCTCATAGGAAACCCTTATCAGCCAGCTTCCCTTAATCAACTTCTACCGCTTGTTTGCCTTTTGTTATGAATCATACTTTGCGTTGCCTAATGAAGAGTATTGTTTTTTGTGTGCTGATATAGCAAGTAAGCAACTTAGTAAAAACACAGTTCACTTCCTGGAACACATTGTAGTGAACAAGGAAGGTTTACTGAGTTTTATGTGCCTTTAAAGCAAGCCTGTATAACTGAAAACATTTTAATCACTTCAATATGGGGCATTTTCAAGCCCAGGATGGGCCCATATGATGCCTGCCCAGGATGGGAGATTCCTCCTGCGGACGTCATATCACTATGGGCAGGTAAAGAAGTGGTTTAGGTAAGCCTGATTTACCTTAGCTGAGTATGGCTTTGACCCTGATTTGCAGAGGGAGGGCCCCCAAATGTTCAATACCCAATTAACCTCCAAAAGATTTACCCCCCTTCGTGACCAGGCCATTCTTTGCGATACTGCACTGCGTTATTTTAACTTACAACTGTGCAATGGTCATGTGACACTGGATCCAAATAAAATGTGTGTACATTTTTTTATTTTATTTGATCACCTCTGCGTTTTTTATTTGAAAAAACAAACAAACATTTTTTTACTTTCTACTATAAAAAATGTCTACAAAAAAATTTTAAATCAAATTTTTTCATCAATTTAGGCTGCCTGTCTGTCCGATGATCGGCGGGTGCCGGGGGACATCAAGTCCGTGTGATCACATCGGGAGCGAGCCGCAGGAACTTATCCTGGAGCATCGGATCACTTATATATATATATATATATATATATATATATATAATATATATATATACATACTGTATATATATATATACGTGAATCCAGTGCAGAGGTGCCACCCTGTAGCAGTAAAACTGCATCCCCTTTTACTTACCTGAACCCGGTCTTTCGAGTGACTGGGACAAGCACACCAGCTGGTGTCGCTGGGTCCTCATTGGATAGATCCATTATCTCCCACGGCTGTCACTCAAATCCAATGGCGTGGGGGCGGGGGTGGGTCCTGCTTTCTGTGTCCATGGACGCAGCAGCAGGACACGGGAGCGTGCCCGCACGGGTGAGCCCCGGGAAAGCGCCTCTCTGTCGGGGCATTCAAGAAGAGGAGGAGCCATGAGCGCCACGGAGGGACCCCAGAAAAAGGGTATCGGGCCACTCTGTGCAAAACCCTTGCACAGAGGAGGTAAGTATGACATGTTTTTCATAAAAATAAATAAAACAAAAGACTTTACAACCCCTTTTAGAATATTCTAACTAGCTGGCTCTCATGCTGCCCCTCTTACTTTTATACTAGAACAAACATACACATAGGATCTATTGATATTTATTTAATTTCCTGATCTGGATACATGTTTTCATTTAATACTTTCACCTTCTTTCCTTGAAGAAGATGATCATCTAATAAGCAGTTTAGTACTTCACACCCTAAATAATTTTATATCCTAGCCAATCCCTTCAATCACACCTCACAAAAGGATGTGGCTGTTGAGTCATTGGAATATAGGTATTTATTTTGATTTTTAATAAATATTCCACACTGAGAAGTAGCCATACATTTTAGCTAAGATGTGTTAATTCATTCCTGCATTAAAGGATGACAGGGCATACCATACTTGTATACTTGTTTGCAAATTATGTCTTCTACTATTTTCTTTGATATTTTATGTATTTTATTTTATTTTATGTTTTTGGCCTTACACATTACAATCTGACCAATCATTAATAAAATCTGTTTTACCTAGGCAGACAGCTCAGCGAAGCTGGCCCCCCTACAATCAGCACAAATAAAAACTCAAGTGTGTTTCTTTAGTGCTACGTTTGTGCCGCAAAAAATTACGTTTGTGCTGCTTTTATTTTGAAGATATTAGCAATTGTTTTTTCCAGACTATGACATCATCTAGCCCCCGTACAATGCCCAAATGACACAAAACTGGTCTCATTAGTTAGTGCTACGTTTGTGCTGTTTTGTGCTGCTAATATTTCCGTTCTATCTTTTATCGTTTTTGCGTTATTAATGATTTATTAAAGGTCACCAAAGGTCACACATCCCCCCTACAATGCCCAAATGACATGAAACTGGTCTTGTTGGTTAGTGCTACATTTGTGCTGTTTTGTGCTGCTAATATTTCCGTTCTATCTTTTATCGTTTTTGCGTTATTAATGATTTATTAAAGGTCACCAAAGGTCACACAGCCCCCCTACAACGCCCAAATGACACGAAACTGGTCTCATTGGCTAGTGCTACGTTTGTGCTGTTTTGTGCTGCTAATATTTTTATTTGTGCTGTTATGCTTTTAAAGTTATAACAGTTTATTTTTTTCAAACCCCACTCACTTTGCCCACCTTACAATCAGCACAAATAAAAACTGAAGTGTGTTTCTTTAGTGCTATGTTTGTGCTGTTTTGTGCTGTTTAAATTTCTATTCTATCTTTCATCGTTTTTGCGTTATTAATGATTTATCAAAGGTCACCAAAGATCACACAGCCCCCCTACAACACCCAAATTACATGAAACTGGTCTCATTGGTTAGGGCTACGTTTGCGCTGCTAATATGTCCGTTCTATCTTTTATTGTTTTTGCGTTATTTATGTTTTATTAAAGGTCACCAAAGGTCACACAGCCCCCCTACAATGCCCAAATGACACAAAACTGATCTCGTTGGTTAGTGCTACGTTTGTGCTGGTTTGTGCTGCTAAAAAATGTATTTGTGCTGTTATGGTTTTTATTTTATAAATGTTTTTGTTTTTTTAAAACTCCACTAACTCGCCCCCCCTTACAATCTGCACAAATTAGGGTTGTCCCGATGCCACTTTTTTAGGACCGAGTACAAGTACCGATACTTTTTTTCATGTACTCGCCGATACCGATTACCCATACTTTTTTTCAAATGCAGCCAAGTGTCCCCAAATGCAGCCTTGTGTCCCCAAATTCAGCCATGTCCCTTAATTCAGCCATGTCCCTAATTCAGCCATGTCCCTAATTCAGCCTTGTGTCCCCTAAGACAAAGCCAAGTCAATCCCCCCCCTCCCCCGCCGCTGTCAACATCTAGTTACTATGCGCTGGGACACAACAGCTATCATTTGCATTTGAATACCTGTGTTCCCCTGCCGCGCCATCATTTATAGCCCATCCCCCTTGCCCAGAAACTTTGATGGACGGTGATCTGTCTATCAAAGTGTCCGGGCAAGGGGGAGGGGCTATACATGTCGGCAGCGGCGGGGAAACAAAGCTATCCAAATGCAAATGACAGCTGTTGTGTTCCCCCAGCGCATAGTAACTAGATGTCGACAGCGGCGGGAGGAGGGGGGGGATTTACTTGGCTTTGTCTAAGGCGGCAGCAGCTCACCTCTCCCCCATACAAGGAATGCTCTGCTCCGCTCTCCGCCTCCTCTCCACCTGCACTCCACCCCCTCTCCACCCGCACTCAAAAAAAAAAAAAAAAGTATTCTACCAGGCATCGGGAATATTTGCGCGAGTACAAGTACTAGCGCAAATAATCAGTATCGGTCCCGATACCAATACTAGTATCGGTATCGGGACAACCATAGCACAAATCAAAAAGTTTTTTTTTCAAATATTTCTTTAGTGCTATGTTTGTGCTGCTAATATTTTTATTTGTGCTGATTGTAAGGTGGGCAAAATGAGTGGGGTTTAAAAAAATAATAAACTGTTATAACTTTAAAACCATAACAGCACAAATAAAAATGTTAGCAGCACAAAACAGCACAAATGTAGCACTAACCAATGAGACCAGTTTCATGTCATTTGGGCGTTGTAGGGGGGCTGTGTGATCTTTGGTGACCTTTAATAAATCAGGTAATAACACAAAAACGATAAAAGATAGAATGGAAATTTAAACAGCACAAAACAGCACAAACATAGCACTAAAGAAACACACTTGAGTTTTTATTTGTGCTGATTGTAAGGTGGGCAAAGTGAGTGGGGTTTGAAAATAAATAAATAAACTGTTATAACTTTAAAAGCATAACAGCACAAATAAAAATATTAGCAGCACAAAACAGCACAAACGTAGCACTAACCAACGAGACCAGTTTCGTGTCATTTGGGCTTGTTAGGGGGGCTGTGTGACCTTTGGTGACCTTTAATAAATCATAAATAACGCAAAAACGATAAAAGATAGAATGGAAATTGAAACAGCACAAAACAGCACAAACATAACACTAAAGAAACACACTTGAGTTTTTATTTGTGCTGATTGTAAGGTGGGCAAAGTGAGTGGGGTTTGAAAAAAATAAACTGTTATAACTTTAAAAGCATAACAGCACAAATAAAAATATTAGCAGCACAAACCAGCACAAACGTAGCACTAACCAATGAGACCAGTTTTGTGTCATTTGGGCGTTGTAGGGGGGCTGATTGACCTTTGGTGACCTTTTAATAAATCATTAATAACGCAAAAGCGATAAAAGATAGAACAGAAATATTAGCAGCACAAAACGGCACAAACGTAGCACTAACCACAGAGACCAGTTTTGTGTCATTTGGGAGTTGTAGGGGGGCTAGATGATGTCATAGTCTGGAAAAAACAATTGCTAATATCTTCAAAATAAAAGCAGCACAAACGTAATTTTTTGCGGCACAAAACAGCACAAACGTAGCACTAAAGAAACACACTTGAGTTTTTATTTGTGCTGATTGTAGGGGGGCCAGCTTCGCTGGCAGACCCCTGCATTACATGCAATGGTGATTGTCCAGTTAGATTGTAACATGTATAAGGAGCTTTATTGTGTTACAATATTATTGCTTCAAACATTTTTAATTATAGATGAGTTCATGGCCAGGAGATAGAGGATAGTGTGGGAATTAAAGTAAGGATTATGTCATTTGCAAAAAGGTGCAACTCCCTCTCTTGGTGACTGGTAAAGCAGTCCACTGGATTCATCCAAACACATGATGAGTAAAAAGGATATGTCACTTTCATGCTCAACTCTATTATTATGGGTTAAAAACTGAAATGGGGACATACTAGTCTTGTCTTGGTTGGCAATTTAAACAGTATTTTCTCAAGAATGGGTTGTTAAGAAAGGAGAACCCAACTTCTGGTTAGGATGTTGCAGTGAAATACATGGAGCAGAAAGTCTGCACTTTTGTGAGTCTCTTGCAGTTGTGATATGAGCCCTGGTGTCTCAGGGCAGAAAACACTCTTTTATTTTCTTAAAGTGGTTGTATACAGCTGTATTTTTTTTCCCCTGCAAGTTAAAGACATAATGTGCTAGTATGAATCGCTTACTAGCACATTATGTGAAATTCACCTTAAAACATATCTGTTCCTGCGCCGTAGCTGCAGCCGCTTCCATCTTCACCCATCTTGCTTTGGGGTTCGTGGGCTGCAGCTCTGTGACTGGCAGGAGCTGCAATAACATTACTGCCAACTTATGGCACAGGGCTTGAAAGGAACGGCACGGGTGGCCGTTCCTTCAGAGCGCATTAACCAGTAATGTCATAATGTCACTGGCTGTAAATATCTCCTAAACTGTGCAGGAGACCCAGGTCCTAAGGAATAGGGGCTCATCCAATTTTGTTATTCCTATGACTTTGCAAGATGTCAATTTCCTAGCTTCCAAAGGCCAACATGCATATTTCTCATGGTGCAAAGCAAGGAAATTCTATTCCGGGAAAAGCTCTATGGGATGAATCCTTTCTTTTCCCCAGTCTGGCCTGGATCAACATCTGGCTCTGAGTACCATCAAGGGTCAAATTTCAACCCTAGTAATTCTCTTACAAAGACTGCTTGCCTCGCATTCCTTAGTGAAAACCTTTATACAAAGTATTGTGAAGATGGTTCTCCTGTACGTTCTTTAACGACACTGTGAGATCTCAACCAGGTTTTGTCTGTTTTTCAAAAACAGAACCTATCAGCGATGTTTCTTTGTTTACGCTCACTCACAAGGTTTCCTTCTTTGTCTCCACCACTTCTGCAAAGTGATTTTCTGAGGTTGTGGCTTTAACCTGCAAAGAACCTTTTCTTGTGATGCAAAAGACAAGGTTGTGTTGAGGCCTAGGGTCTCTTTGCTTTCAAAAGTGGCTTATTCCTTTAACCATACCTCCCAACTGTCCCGGTTTCCACAGAACCTTCCTGCGATTTGAAGTAAATCCTGGGGTCCCGCAGATCTGGGCTGAAGTCCCGAAGCCAGTGGCTCTGTGCCCCCCCCCAATTAAAATAAATTTAGTAGTCTGGAGTGCAGGGGACATTGACAGACTGCGCCACTGTAGCTCTGGCTCCACCTCCACCTGTCCTGACTCTACTCCTGGTAACTGGTTGCTAGAGCCGACTGGAGTCTAGCAACCAGTGACGTCACGGCTGCGACTCCCTCACTGCCCAGCACCTCAAGCAGCTGCCCTTTGAGTTGAGTCCCGCCACCACTCCCCTGTCATGGTTCCACTGGTCCAGTGGCAGCGGGTGCAGGGCATCGAGCAATATCCAGAGCGGTGGCAATCTTCAAATGGTGAGCAGCACGAGGCTCAGCTGCGGAGGCTGGCTAGAAACAGGGAGTAGGAGAAGACCTTAATGGCAGCCACCCTGACCTGAGCAGCAGTGGGCAAAGCATCCCCCGGCACTGAGTCCCAGAGCCTGCCTGCACTCCTCCAAAGTCCGCTCCCAGCTGACATTCTCATTAAGAAGACAGGCTGACCAAGGACTCGGAGGATGGACGGGACGTAGGTGCATCACAGACGCACACTTACCCACAGACAGGGGAAACAACAGGGACCACAGGCATGGCTAGAGGGTCTCACCCACCCCCTCTATCCCACCCCCTCTCTCTCTCTGTCACCCACCCCCTCTCTCTCTCTGTCACCCACCCCCTCTCTCTCTCTCTGTCACCCACCCCCTCTCTCTCTCTGTCACCCACCCCCTCTCTCTCTGTCACCCACCCCCTCTCTCTCTGTCACCCACCCCCTCTCTCTCTGTCACCCACCCCCTCTCTCTCTGTCACCCACCCCCTCTCTCTCTCTGTCACCCACCCCCTCTCTCTCTGTCACCCATCCCTCTCTCTCTGTCACCCACCCCCCCTCTCTCTCTCACTGTCACCCACCCCCCCTCTCTCTCACTGTCACCCACCCCCCCTCTCTCTCTCTCACCCCACCCCTCTCTCTCTGTCACCCACCCCCTCTCTCTCTGTCACCCACCCCCTCTCTCTCTGTCACCCACCCCCCTCTCTCTCTCTGTCACCCACCCCCTCTCTCTCTCTCTGTCACCCACCCCCTCTCTCTCTCTGTCTGTCACCCACCCCCTCTCTCTCTCTCTGTCACCCACCCCCTCTCTCTCTCTCTCTGTCACCCACCCCCTCTCTCTCTCTCTGTCACCCACCCCCTCTCTCTCTCTCTCTGTCACCCACCCCCTCTCTCTCTCTCTCTGTCACCCACCCCCCTCTCTCTCTCTCTCTCTCTCTCTGTCACCCACCCCCTCTCTCTCTCTCTGTCACCCACCCCCTCTCTCTCTCTCTGTCACCCACCCCCTCTCTCTCTCTCTGTCACCCACCCCCTCTCTCTCTCTGTCACCCACCCCCCTCTCTCTCTCTGTCACCCACCCCCTCTCTCTCTCTGTCACCCACCCTCTCTCTCTCTCTGTCACCCACCCTCCTCTCTCTCTCTGTCACCCACCCCTCTCTCTCTCTCTCTGTCACCCACCCTCTCTCTCTCTCTGTCACCCACCCTCTCTCTCTCTCTGTCACCCACCCCTTCTCTCTGTCACTCTCTCTCTCTCTGTCACCCACCCCTCTCTCTCTCTCTCTGTCTCTCTCTCTCTCTGTCACCCACCCCCTCTCTCTCTCTCTCTCTGTCACCCACCCCCCTCTCTCTCTCTGTCACCCACCCCCTCTCTCTCTCTCTCTCTCTCTCTGTCACCCACCCCCTCTCTCACCCACCCCCTCTCTTTGTCACCCACCCCCTCTTTGTCACCCACCCCCTCTCTCTCTGTCACCCACCCCCTCTCTCTCTGTCACCCACCCCCTCTCTCTCTGTCACCCACCCCCTCTCTCTCTGTCACCCACCCCCTCTCTCTCTCTCTGTCACCCACCCCCTCTCTCTCTCTCTCTCTCTGTCACCCACCCCCCTCTCTCTCTCTCTCTCTCTCTGTCACCCACCCCATCTCTCTCTCTCTCTCTGTCACCCACCCCCCTCTCTCTCTCTCTGTCACCCACCCCCCTCTCTCTCTCTCTGTCACCCACCCCCTCTCTCTCTCTCTGTCACCCACCCCCTCTCTCTCTCTCTCTCTCTCTCTCTCTCTGTCACCCACCCCCTCTCTCTCTCTCTCTCTGTCACCCACCCCCTCTTTCTCTCTCTCTCTCTCTCTCTCTCTCTCTCTCTGTCACCCACCCCCCTCTTTCTCTCTCTGTCACCCACCCCCTCTCTCTCTCTCTGTCACCCACCCCCTCTCTCTCTCTCTCTCTGTCACCCACCCCCTCTCTCTCTCTCTCTCTCTGTCACCCACCCCCCTCTCTCTCTCTCTCTCTGTCACCCACCCCCTCTCTCTCTCTCTCTCTCTGTCACCCACCCCCTCTCTCTCTCTCTCTCTGTCACCCACCCCCCTCTCTCTCTCTCTCTCTCTGTCACCCACCCCCCTCTCTCTCTCTCTCTCTCTCTGTCACCCACCCCTCTCTCTCTCTCTCTCTGTCACCCACCCCCCTCTCTCTCTGTCACCCACCCCCTCTCTCTCTCTGTCACCCACCCCTCTCTCTCTGTCACCCACCCCTCTCTCTCTCTCTGTCACCCACCCCCTCTCTCTCTCTCTCTCTCTGTCACCCACCCCTCTCTCTCTCTCTCTGTCACCCACCCCCTCTCTCTCTCTCTCTCTGTCACCCACCCCCCTCTCTCTCTGTCACCCACCCCCCTCTCTCTCTCTCTGTCACCCACCCCCTCTCTCTCTCTCTGTCACCCACCCCCTCTCTCTCTCTCTCTGTCACCCACCCCCTCTCTCTCTCTCTCTGTCACCCACCCCCCTCTCTCTCTCTCTCTGTCACCCACCCCCCTCTCTCTCTCTCTCTCTGTCACCCACCCCCCTCTCTCTCTCTCTGTCACCCACCCTCTCTCTCTCTCTCTGTCACCCACCCCCCTCTCTCTCTGTCACCCACCCCCCTCTCTCTCTGTCACCCACCCCCCTCTCTCTCTGTCACCCACCCTCTCTCTCTCTCTGTCACCCACCCTCCTCTCTCTCTCTGTCACCCACCCCCTCTCTCTCTCTCTCTGTCACCCACCCTCTCTCTCTCTCTGTCACCCACCCTCTCTCTCTCTCTGTCACCCACCCTCTCTCTCTGTCACCCACCCTCTCTCTCTGTCACCCACCCCTCTCTCTCTCTCTCTCTCTCTCTGTCACCCACCCCCTCTCTCTCTCTCTCTCTCTCTCTCTCTCTGTCACCCACCCCCCTCTCTCTCTCTCTCTCTGTCACCCACCCCCCTCTCTCTCTCTCTCTCTGTCACCCACCCCTCTCTCTCTCTGTCACCCCCCCTCTCTCTCTCTCTGTCACCCACCCTCCTCTCTCTCTCTCTCTGTCACCCACCCCCCTCTCTCTCTCTCCCACCCTCTCTCTCTGTCACCCACCCCCTCTCTCTCTCTCTGTCACCCACCCCCTCTCTCTCTCTCTGTCACCCACCCCCTCTCTCTCTCTCTCTCTCTCTGTCACCCACCCCCTCTCTCTCTCTCTCTGTCACCCACCCCCCCTCTCTCTCTCTCTCTCTCTCTCTGTCACCCACCCCCTCTCTCTCTCTCTCTCTCTCTCTGTCACCCACCCCCTCTCTCTCTCTCTCTGTCACCCA
The DNA here is from genome assembly GCA_029574335.1 of Rana kukunoris. NCBI lineage: Eukaryota > Metazoa > Chordata > Amphibia > Anura > Ranidae > Rana > Rana kukunoris. Next base: position 459,610,415 of record CM056049.1, read on the forward strand.
CCCCCCTCTCTCTCTCTCTGTCACCCACCCCCTCTCTCTCTCTCTCTCTCTGTCACCCACCCCCTCTCTCTCTCTCTCTGTCACCCACCCCCTCTCTCTCTCTCTCTCTCTCTCTCTGTCACCCACCCCCTCTCTTCTCTCTGTCACCCACCCCCTCTCTCTCTCTCTCTCTCTCTCTCTGTCACCCACCCCCTCTCTCTCTCTCTCTGTCACCCACCCCCTCTCTCTCTCTCTCTCTCTGTCACCCACCCCCTCTCTCTCTCTCTCTCTCTCTCTGTCACCCACCCCCTCTCTCTCTCTCTCTCTCTGTCACCCACCCCCCTCTCTCTCTCTCTCTCTCTCTCTGTCACCCACCCCCTCTCTCTCTCTCTCTCTGTCACCCACCCCCTCTCTCTCTCTCTGTCACCCACCCCCCTCTCTCTCTCTCTGTCACCCACCCCCCTCTCTCTCTCTCTGTGTCACCCACCCCCTCTCTCTCTCTCTCTCTCTCTCTCTCTCTGTCACCCACCCCCCTCTCTCTCTCTCTCTCTGTCACCCACCCCCTCTTTCTCTCTCTCTCTCTCTCTCTCTCTCTCTCTCTGTCACCCACCCCCTCTTTCTCTCTCTGTCACCCACCCCCTCTTTCTCTCTCTCTCTGTCACCCACCCCCTCTCTCTCTCTCTCTCTGTCACCCACCCCCTCTCTCTCTCTCTCTCTCTCTCTCTGTCACCCACCCCCTCTCTCTCTCTGTCACCCACCCCCCCTCTCTCTCTCTCTCTCTCTCTCTGTCACCCACCCCCTCTCTTTGTCACCCACCCCCTCTCTTTGTCACCCACCCCCTCTTTGTCACCCACCCCCTCTCTCTCTGTCACCCACCCCCTCTCTCTCTGTCACCCACCCCCTCTCTCTCTGTCACCCACCCCCTCTCTCTCTGTCACCCACCCCCTCTCTCTCTCTCTGTCACCCACCCCCTCTCTCTCTCTCTCTCTCTGTCACCCACCCCATCTCTCTCTCTCTGTCACCCACCCCCTCTCTCTCTCTCTCTCTCTCTGTCACCCACCCCCCTCTCTCTCTCTCTCTCTGTCACCCACCCCATATCTCTCTCTCTCTGTCACCCACCCCCTCTTTCTCTCTCTCTCTGTCACCCACCCCCTCTTTCTCTCTCTCTCTGTCACCCACCCCCTCTTTCTCTCTCTCTCTGTCACCCACCCCCTCTTTCTCTCTCTCTCTGTCACCCACCCCCTCTTTCTCTCTCTCTCTGTCACCCCCCCCTCTTTCTCTCTCTCTCTGTCACCCACCCCCTCTTTCTCTCTCTCTCTGTCACCCACCCCCTATCTCTCTCTCTCTCTGTCACCCACCCCCTCTCTCTCTCTCTGTCACCCACCCCTCTCTCTCTCTCACCCACCCTTACTCTTACCCACCCCTTTACTAATGGGTGGGCATTAGTAAGAGAGGAAGGGGGAATTGATGAAAGAGCTGTGGGTCATTTCTACGAGAGAAGGGGGGCATTGGTGAGAGAGCTGGGGGGGTTGCCAAAAAAGCTAGGGTGGGGGCATTGGTGAGAGAGCTAGGGGGACATTTGTGAGAGAGCTGGGTTTTGTTTAACTACCCCCTTATCCCCTCCCACCATTAAGACATTGGACACACCCCCATTTTACCATTACGCGTGCTGTAGCTCGCTTACTCCCTCATTTGCAACCTGGACTTCAGTTTACACATTCATTTCTACCGAGTTCCCTCTGTTCATCTGCTCTTACGTGTGTGCCCGATAGCATTTTGCTTACTGTGTTGCCCACACCTTAGATGGGCTACTTTTGAACATCCTATTCCCTTAAAATAACTTTACCAGGATTCCCTAGTGAATTAATATAAAATAGGATTGTTTAATAAGGAACACAGGTCTCACCTTTCGGTTTTTATAGTCTACTCCTACTATTGCTTTGCCTCAAAACTGAACTATGATGGGAGTGGGAGGGGTCAAACTTGGTCTTACAGCTTGGTTTTCCAGTGTCCAATCTCCTGAAGACAACAGCATAACTCTGTGTTTCAGAATTACTTCACCCAGTGTCCCTTAATAAACTGCAAGAACGGGATTTGGGAGGAAGTAAAACAATTCATATACCAACATGTGTAATCAGTGCTAGAATAGATAGATGGATAAAACATGTATATAAAATGATTTGGCTTTAGGTTGGCAAACGTGATAGTAGCTGCCAGCAAATTCTTCTTTGATGAGTCACGCCTTTTAAATGTGACATTATTTGTCTAGGTGCGGAGGGCAAAAACCTGATTTGGAAGTAGTCTAGTTTTTGAAGCTAAAATCCTCCCTCTGGGTTTGTTAAAGTTTAATTGGAACTAGGAACAAAACTAATAACTGATACTTGTCTATGAGCTAGAATTCTGTCTGGAGTTGGTTGTTTTTACTGTAGAAAGAGACTATAGTTTCACTTTAGTATGAGACAGTGGCAGCTGGTAAAGTTATAGGATAGGGGGAGCTAGACCCTGCCCTTCTTTTTTTGACCTATCCCACTTCTCATAAGCCCCACCCCTTATATAATCCACCCACTCTGTCCACTGTATTCCGCTTGCTTCTACCCATATGGGACTCTAACAAGATGAATCCAGGGGTATACAGCCCCAGCATCTCAGGACAGAGTATACAGCCCGGCATCTCAGGACAGGGGTATATAGCTCGGCATCGCAGGACAGGGGTATATAGCTCGGCATTGCAGGACGGGGTATATAGCTTGGGATTTCAGGACAGGGTATATAGCTCTGCATTGCAGGACGGGGTATACAGCTCGGCATTGCAGGACGGTGGTATACAGCTCGGCATTGCAGGACGGGGTATATAGCCCCGCATTGCGGGACGGGGTATATAGAGCGGCATTGCGGGACGGGGTATATAGAGCGGCATTGCGGGACGGGGTATATAGAGCGGCATTGCGGGACGGGGTATATAGAGCGGCGTTGCGGGACGGGGTATATAGAGCGGCGTTGCGGGACGGGGTATATAGAGCGGCGCGGGACGGGGTATGTAGAGCGGGCGGGACGGGGTATATAGAGCGGCGTTGCGGGACGGGGTATATAGAGCGGCGTTGCGGGGGGGGTATATAGAGCGGCGTTGCGGGACGGGGTATATAGAGCGGCGTTGCGGGACGGGGTATATAGAGCGGCGTTGCGGGACGGGGTATATAGAGCGGCGTTGCGGGGCGGGGTATATAGAGCGGCGTTGCGGGACGGGGTATATAGAGCGGCGTTGCGGGACGGGGTATATAGAGCGGCGTTGCAGGACGGATATATACAGCGGCGTCGAAGGACAGGGTACACAGTATAGATAATCATGACAGATAGGACTGATAGCACTGCCCATCCCCCACCACTCGCGGGGGCTCGAGACACTGACAGGGTCCTCTCCCCCTGTGTCTCAGTGCGGGCAGGGTCGGAGGAGTCTGATCCTCATATTTCCTCCCCTGTGTGAGAGCGCTGGGCATCCAACCTGGTGCTTTGGCCAATCGAGAAACAGGTCTCACTGACCTACCTACTGATTGGCAAGGAGTCACTGTGTTGTCAAAATAGCGAAAATTATTTTGCTATGGTCACACAACAGGGTGGGATCAGGGCGCACTCTCTGTGCCCGAGCCCACTTTTTTTTTGAAGCCTATTAGAGCCTCTGGCACTAATCACCTGCTTCAATAAACCCCCCCCCCCGCCATAGGAGTCCATGTGTCCTGAAAGGGGCTGGGCGCATGAATGGGGGGGGGGGGGGCGCACGTGTACCCACAATCCACTGGTCTGAGAAGTGAAAACATGAACAATATTAATAATTGAATATTGTGGTGTTCAGGATCAAGATTTGCATAATGTGCTCCTTACTTCAGTCAGGTTAGAGGTTTTTCTTTGAAGTGGATTTTGGTTTAGGTGACAATGTTAGTTTTTTTTTTTTTTTTTTTAATATTAAACATGGTCTATTTACCTGCTCTGTGCAGTGGTTTTGCACAGAGCAGCCATGATCGGGTCCCACCAATGCTCCTGGCCCCTCCTTCCTGCCAAGTGCCCCCAGAGCAAACAGCTTGCTGTGAGGGCACCCAAACAAGCTTGCTCCAAAGCTGCTGCTCTGAGTGTCCCCTGTATCAGCTAATAAAGAGGGAGAGTCCCCGGAGAGCCGAGACTCCCGTGCACATAGCTGGATCGCAGGTAAGTATTACCTGGGGGGGGGGGGGTGGTTCTGCTGCACTCCGGAAGGTTTTTTACCTTCATGTATTCACACATAAAGGTGAAAAACCTTGAGCCTTTAGAACCACTTTCAATATGTTTAATCCTTATGCTGCTAGCATTACTAAATCGATATAAGGGTATAATATATTTACTGGTTTTAAACTTTTTTTTTTTTTTTTTGCATTTATTCAGTTGCTTCCTAGCTTCTGGCCTAGGCCAAAATGTCATATATCCCATGATTCCTCATAGGCATTTTTGTTTCATCTGAGCGAGGAGGGGCTTTCTTGGCTAAACACACCCTCCTGCCTGCATGCCTGTGCTATGGGCAGATGGATTTCAGGAAGTAATTGCTAAAAAAAAGTTAGGGAGGTGTAATTTCTCAACTAAATAAAGCATGGCGACATGGATGGATCAGTGAGTTTGCTCAGATACAGTTGAGTTCCGTTTTAAAAGAGAAGTATTTTTTTTTTTTTTTTTTTAGAATCGTACTTGCCTAGGGGATGCAGTGTTCCACCCCCCCCCCCCCCTGCACTGGCTTCAACACTGAGAACCGAGCGCTTGGTTCTCAAGGCTCCCTGAGCAGGACTGTTGACCACCCTCGCACTCACTGGAGCACTGAGCTGTGGAGGGGGCGGGAGTGGCTGGCTCAGCCTCTTAGTGGCGGGTCCCGACTTTATTGTTGCAAACTTACCTGAGCATGGCCTGGCTCTGTGACATCAACCGACTGCTAAAAACGAATCACAGGATTGCAAAACAAACTGCACTCATGTGATCCATAGGAGAAGTACAGCCAAACATGTTTCTTTATCGTACATCACGGGACACAGAGCGCATAGCCATTACACTTGGGTTATATGGGTACCTTCAGGTGATGGACACTGGTGTAATCAATTTCACAGGAAGTTTCCTCCCTATATAACCCCCTCCCACTGGGAGTGCTTCAGTTTTTTCGCCAGTGTCTTAGGTGTTGGTCAAGTCTAGCTGTCCCTCGGAGGTCTCGGGACCCAGGATAGCTAGCCGGACCCGTCCGAAGTGCTTCAAAGCCAAGGTGTACGGTACCCGGGCCCTGCTTGCGTGGGGTTTTGCCTATAATGCCTCTCCTTGGAGGGCTGGATTCTGGGCTCCAGTGCCTTAGTCTCTTCCAAGAACTAAACGCTACTGATGCCAGGATGCTATATAGGTCCAGGTGTGTGGGTTCCTTAACACAGGACCCCGGTCCCTGAAGGTCCAAGACAATACCCACGGAGATGGGGGAAGATTGGGCCTCTTGCATTTTGCAATACCCTGCGGCGTGGAGCAGGTAAGAGGGAGCCTGCGGGACTTGGTTCGACAGTAGGTATCCCCCTGGGGGTTCTGGGTCGGCTAATGGTATGCTTGTGCATCAGCCACTATGTCTTTTGAGGCAGGATGGGATGTACTAATGTTTACCCAGATAACATGTAGGGATATGTATGCTTTTAAAGATATGTATTTGCTACTCCCCCCAGATCTGCCTGTTAGCATGATACTGCAGCCCCACGTGCTATAAGGAGGAAATGCTGGCAAAATTCCCGTTTCTTAGGAAGCCTATGGGGACAGCTTCCTCTATGTGTGCACTACAATAAGATTAGTGTCTTGCCTGGTGTCTGTTGGGTTGCTAGCGCTGGTCCAGGCTTCTCCTCTGCTTTCTGCTTCCTCCATGTTGGTTTCAGCGTCAGTGTGCGTGGGGGGGGCGGGCCAGCAGCGTCAGGTCTCAGTTAAAGCAGCAAAGCATTTCCTGGCTGGTCATTCCCTCCTGAAAGCAGAGGAGGCTGAGGACACAGAGCGCGCAGCTGAGCCATTTCTGGCTATACAGTGACACCCAGTGGGGGTTTGTGGATCTTCAGGTCTGGACTTAGCTCCATACTGACCAGAGAAAAAAAAAAAAAGATTTTTTTCTTAAAGGGACTCAGCCTTAGATCTGGCAGTATCTGAGTCGGTGCAACCTTGGGCTCCAGCTAACGGGCATTGGTGTGGCAATACTCACAGGACTTCCTCGGTATTGCCGCCTTCTCAGGCGTATGGAAATTTGGAAAATTTTTACTATAGCCTGTTCTTATTAATGGTTCACTTCTAGCTACAACAGTTGGGTGTTGGCTTTAGGGGTGTCTCAAGGTTGTGCAATGGCTCCCAAGGGATCAGGACCAGCTAAGGCTGCAAAAGGTACCAAAAAACTAAAGGGGTCTCCGTCGGGGTCAGAGGATTTGCGCCAGGCTCCAGCGGTCCCACCCTCACCAGATAGACCACCGAACAGCATGTTGCAGGAGCCATTGAGGGTGCTAGGGGCAGAGGCGGCCCCCAATCAACCCATTCCCGTTTACGTTACGGAAGAAATGCTAGTGACCACCCTGGGTGGGCTAGAGGAAAGGTTAACTGCTTTAATTGCCCGCTCTTTGCCAGGTGGCAAGCGGGCTAGATCCCCGTCACCTAGATTGGTGTTTTCAGATGCAGAGGTCCTCTCTTCGGAGGAATTGGACCCACAGGGGGATCAAGCGGACCCGAGTCCCGACGGTTCAGACATTGAGGGTTCCACTGTAGATGAATTATTTTCGGCTTCTCAAGCGGAGAGCCTGTGGATCCAGTCTCTGACAGATATGGTTCGCACTGCTTTTAAACTTCCAGTGTCAGAACAATTAGCCGCCACGGTATCCTCTTTAGGTTCCTTGAAGGCACCGTTGAGTTGTGATTCTTTTCCAGTTCACCCCCTTCTGGAGAGCGTGATTTTTCAGGATTGGACTCGACCTGATAGGATTTTTATCCCTCCTAAAAGGTTCACTATTCTCTATCCTATGGAAGAGGAATTTGCAAAGAAATGGGCACTCCCTACCGTGGACGCAGCCATTTCCTGCGTGAATAAATCCCTGACCTGTCCGGTTGAAAATGTCCAGATGTTTAAAGATCCGGTCGACAAAAAGTTGGAGACCCTACTGAAGGCTTCTTTTACCACAGTAGGTGCCGTGGTTCAGCCAGCGGTGGCAGCCATTGGCGTTTGTCAGGCTTTAAAGGATCAGACTAAACAAACATTAAGGGACATACCGGCTCAGCAAGCTTGTGAATTGGCTGACCTCCCAAGGACTCTCTGCTTTGCAGTAGATGCTATTAAGGACTCCATTCAACAGGCGTCCCGTTTATCTCTGCTATTGGTTCATATGCGTCGCCTTTTGTGGCTGAAGAACTGGTCAGCAGAGGCACACTGCAAAAAGCTTTTAGCAGGATTTCCCTTTCATGGTGGGAGACTATTCGGTGAAGACCTAGATAAATATATCCAGACCATATCAAGTGGTAAAAGTTCTTTCTTACCTGTCAAGAAAAGACCGCGTGGGCCCGCGTTTAAGCGACAGGCCTTCGCAGGCTTGGCCCCTTCAACTTCCCGTCAGTATCGACGGCCTCCCGAGCGTTCAGCATTTAATAGCCGCCCACAAGGACAAGCCACGGCAGGCAAGAGGCCATGGTCTCGCAAGCCGGTTAAACCAGTCATCAAGTCAGATTCATGAAGGGGCGCCCCCACTCTCTTGGGTGGGGGGAAGGCTTCGTTTTTTCTCCGACGTGTGGGAGGCCAGAATTCCCGACTCTTGGGTACTGTCCGTGGTAGCCACGGGCTACAAGCTAGAGTTTCGGGAAGTCCCCCCTCCTCATATTTCAGGGGTCAAGTCTTCCAAGAGACCCAATGGCGACGTCAAGCCTATCTTAGACCTCAAACGCCTAAATCGCTTTCTAAAGATTCAGACCTTTCGTATGGAGGCCATACGTTCGGTGGCAGCCAGCCTACATCAAGACGACTTTCTAGCATCTATAGACATAAAGGATGCATATCTACACGTGCCGATCTACCCGGCACATCACAAGTTTCTTCGTTTTATGATAGATCACCCTCATTACCAGTTCGTAGCCCTCCCTTTCGGGTTGGCAACAGCTCCGCGGGTATTCACAAAGGTGTTAGCCCCGGTGCTAGCCGTCCTAAGGACAGAAGGCATTTTGGTCCTGGCATACCTGGACGATCTTCTGGTTATCGACAGATCAGCTTCCAACCTCAATCATGCAGTAGTTCGCACAGTTCGGCATCTAGAGGAATTCGGATGGATTGTGAACCAAGAAAAATCGATATTGCAGCCCATAAAGCAGTTGGAATATCTAGGCCTTCGGCTAGATACAGACTGCCAGAGGATATTTTTACCTCAAGCAAAGGTCAGATCAATAACTCAAGCAGTTAAAGTGGTCTTAGGCAAGAGGAGGCCGACTATTCGCCTATGTATGCGACTGCTGGGGAAGATGGTGGCCGCCTTCGAGGCAGTGCCCTACGCCCAGATCCATACCAGATATCTCCAGGCAGCCATTCTCTCTGCTTGGAACAAGTCCATTCAGGCGTTAGATCGTCCGTTAGTTCTCTCCCCAGGGGTCCGGCGCAGCCTGTTCTGGTGGCTGGTCCCTCAAAATTTGTCAAAGGGGAAATCCTTTTGCCCCATCACGTGGAAGATAGTAGCCACGGATGCCAGCCTGTCAGGTTGGGGGGCAGTTCTAGAAGGACAGACCCAGCAAGGGCAGTGGTCGGAGGCAGAAAAACTGCTTCCCATCAATATCCTAGAGATCAGAGCTGCTCGGCTGGCCCTGGTCGCCTGGACTCTTCCCCTTCAGGGTCTGCCAGTAAGGATACAGTCCGACAATGCCACTGCGGTGGCATACATAAACCACCAGGGGGGCACGAGGAGCCTAGTGGCCCAAAGGGAAGTAAACCTGATTTTCTCATGGGCCGAAGCCCATGTACCCTGCATCTCGGCGGTGTTCATCCCAGGGATAGTTAATTCTCAAGCAGATTTTTTGAGGCGTCAACAGTTACTCCCGGGGGAGTGGTCTCTTCACCCCCAGGTATTCCAAGAGATTTGCCAAAGATTCGGAGTTCCAGATGTGGACATTATGGCAACAAGATCCAACAAAAAGTTGGACAAATTTATATCCCGAGCCAGGGATCCCTCGGCCTACGGGACCGATGCGTTGGTTTGCCCCTGGCACCAGTTTTCTCTCCTGTATGCGTTCCCTCCACTGCAGATGATTCCCCGCCTTCTACGGAGGATCAGGGTGGAGCGCAGGCCTGTGATCCTGGTGGCCCCAGCCTGGACCAGGAGGGCTTGGTACGCACTCATCGTGAGGATGTCAGTAGGGGCGCCGTGGCCGCTCCCCCTGCGCCCAGATCGGCTGTCTCAGGGCCCAATCTGCCACCCTGCTTCACAGCAGCTAAATTTGATGGCTTGGCGGCTGAATCCCTAATTCTTAAGGGCAGAGGCCTCTCAGCTCAGGTCATATCTACGTTGATTCAGGCTAGGAAACCAGTCTCTAGAAATATTTATTACAGAGTCTGGAGGACCTATGTGGAGTGGTGCGAGTCTCAAAAATGGCATCCTCAAAAGTTTTTTATTGACAGGATCTTGCGATTCCTCCAGGTTGGCGTTGACAAAGGGTTGGCTCTTAGTACTCTAAAGGGGCAGGTGTCGGCTTTATCGATATGGTTTCAAAGACCCTTGGCCACCCATTCGCTTATGAAAACCTTCTTGCATGTGAATCCCCCTATTAGAGCTCCCCTCTGCCCCTGGAATTTAAATCTGGTCTTGTCAGCTTTACAAAGGCAGCCGTTTGAACCTCTGACAGAAATCCCTCTTGTGCTACTAACCCGAAAGTTGGTTTTCTTGGTGGCTATGGCTTCGGCCAGAAGGGTTTCCGAGCTGGCAGCCTTGTCATGCAGGGAGCCATACCTTATTCTGCATAAGGACAGAGTGGTTCTGCGGCCTCAACCTTCTTTCCTTCCTAAGGTCATATCCAGTTTTCACTTGAATCAGGACTTAGTCCTACCATCCTTCTTTCCTACTCCCCAGTCCAGAGAGGAAAGACTGCTTCATACTTTGGACGTGGTTCGAGCCATGAGGGTCTATCTCAAGGCTACAGAGAAGATTCGGAAAACAGATGTGCTTTTTGTTCTTCCCGGATGGCCCCAAGAAGGGTCAGCCGGCTGCCAAGTCTTCCTTGGCTAGGTGGATTAAGCAGCTGATTTTTCAGGCCTATGGTCTGAAGCGCGTTCCACCTCCCTTATCGGTTAAAGCCCATTCTACGAGGGCCATGAGTGCCTCCTGGGCGGCACACCATCAGATCTCTATGGCACAGGTTTGCAAGGCGGCAACCTGGTCTTCCGTACATACGTTTACTAAATTTTATAAGTTGGACGTTGCAAAGGGTACGGACGCAGCATTTGGGCAGGCGGTCCTACGGGCAGCAGTATAGAATCCTCGGGCCCGGGTCACGCCCCCTTTTCTCTGTTGGTGGAGCTACTTTACTTCCTGATAATTTTTTTGTTTGGCTATTCTTGGCCTTTTGGTCTCCCTCCCTTCATAGAGAATTGCTTTAGGACATCCCAAGTGTAATGGCTATGCGCTCTGTGTCCCGTGATGTACGATAAAGAAAAAAGGATTTTTAATAAACAGCTTACCTGTAAAATCCTTTTCTTGAAGTACATCACGGGACACAGAGCTCCCACCCCTCTTTTGGGGAACATTGTGTAACCTCGGAGGAATTGCTTGCTACAAAACTGAAGCACTCACAGTGGGAGGGGGTTATATAGGGAGGAAACTTCCTGTGAAATTGATTACACCAGTGTCCATCACCTGAAGGTACCCATATAACCCAAGTGTAATGGCTATGCGCTCTGTGTCCCGTGATGTACTTCAAGAAAAGGATTTTACAGGTAAGCTGTTTATTAAAAATCCTTTTTTTGGCTCTACTTCTCCTTTAAAGGAGAAGTACAGCCTGAGCTTTTTAGGCTGGGCTTCTCCTATGGTTTACAGGAGTGCAATTCGTTTTGCACTCCTGTGACCCGTTTTCAGCAGAGAGTGGTCTGAAGTCCGCTCTCTGCTGACATCAGTGCCGTCAGTCGAGGCAGCGCGTCATCACGTCTTCCAAGTCGGGATCCGCCAGCTGCCCTAATTGACTGTCAGTCTCAGCAAGCCGCTGAGACGGCCACTTCCTGTCCCTCCATGGCTCAGCGCTCCAATGAGCACTGAGAAGTAGAGCAGGGGGGATGCTGACAGTCGGCATCGCTCTGCTTGGGGAGGAGTGAGAACCGAGCCATCGGCGGTGTTCATTGCTCGGTTCTCAGTGCAGAGATGCCGGTGGGACAGATGCTGCATCGGTCTGATGCTGCATCCACCGGGGCAAGTATGACTAGCAAAAAAACAACAACGCATACTTCTCTTTAAAGTACAGAGCATTGGACTTGCATTGTTTTTCTTTTAAAACCACAAAGAACCATCCTGTCTTGGCTTTCAGTTTTTTGGAAAACTTGCTTTGCTTAACATGGCTTTGGGGTAGAACAGGAAAAAAGGAATCAACTATGTTTTATTTTTATTGCTCATAGGTATCATCTCGAGACTAGAATCGGAAGACTATTTAAAAGGCCAGGCACCAGGAAGCTTTCTTGTTCGTGTCAGTGAGAAGATCCAAGGCTATGTTCTCTCATATGGCCATGAAGATGGATACATGCATTTTCTTATAGATGCTTCTGGCACCTCTTATGGCTTTTTGGGAGTGGATCAACTACAGCATGCAACTCTGGCTGACCTTGTAGAATATCACATGGTAATACTATTGTAATAACACATGTTGTTTACTTGGCTCCATGTACAGGCTTGTTCATATCTTATTGGACGAATATTTGTTTCAATATTTGCAAGTCACTGTTTAGTGAGTATATCACAAATGGCAACACCACTCAAAACTGGTTTCTCTATTTTAGGCAGCAGGGAACACGTATCAGGCTCCTGCTAGGTGCTTGAAACAAAATCCATCTCCAGGCCATTAAAAAATAGAATTGCTTACCTAAAAAATAATAATCATACCCACCTAGTTAGCTGCAGCACCAATCCCAGCTGCAGCTGACACCCACCACCTCTAAGACCCGGTTCACACTGGGGCGACACGACAGGCGGCTCAGCCGCCTGATGAGTCGCCTCCCATTGAATGCAATGGAAGCGTTCTAATAGGAGCGACACAAATCGATCCGACTTAGAAAATGCTCCCTGTACGACTTTGGGGGCGACTCGGGGCGACCTCCATTGACTTCTATACAGAAGTCGTTCTGCAGGTCGCCTCTGAAGTCGTTCACAGGACAACTTGCAGAGCCGCCCCCAAAGTCGGATCGCTGTAGTGTGAACCGACTCTAAGACAGAGAACTTGGCAATTAAACACCGCTGATCACTCAGCTCTCGGTTCTCAGCCTGCAGAAAGCTGGCAACTGTTGTCACTGTCTTTTTGCTCTGCCCCTCAAGTGCTCACTGGAATTCTGGGCTGTGGAGGGGGTTGGAGCGTAAGAGGCTGGCTCAGGCTCTCAGAAATATAGTCAAAAAAGCTTTGGCCATACTTGTTTAATAATAACAAAGCCAACTTTTTCCATTATTACCTTCTGTTGAAAATAATGCATCAAGCCTATGACTATACTTACAGAGCAATCAATATTTTGCACAAGAATAGTGTATGTGTGTGTGTATATATATATATATATATATACTGAAAAAAAATGAGAGAGACAGAGACCGACCATATTTGGTGGCGTTCATGTTTTATTCACTGCAGAAAAACAGGCAATAAACATTCAACTCCTTCGACTGGCAGAGGTGGTGGTATGTCATGGCATCATTGTGATTTGTTAATTTCATTACAAAGACTGCCATCATGTAAGTGAGTGTCATCTTTTGAATTATACAAAATCACATAGCAATTTAGACCTGAAATATTTCTAATTTGGGCAGGAGCTTTGGTTGTCAGTTTAGATGAGTTAGCTGACACTGGGAGAACCGGTTCAGGAAAAGACAGAGTACCTGAGGGCTAAGAGCAGGTTGAACAATGGAGAAGTCTATTTAAAGCTGATATTTAGGCTGCCAAAATTATAACTTGCCTGATCCCAAACTTTACTCCCAAGAAGAAATGGGATCCCCCGGCCAGGCACACCAAAATTCCACAGTTTCCCAGAATCAGAAAACAGTCCAGTACTTTTATTTTGTATTTTAACCACTTCCATACCAGGCACTTACGCACCTTCCTGCCCAAGCCAATTTTTAGCTTTCAGCACTGTCGCAATTTGAATGACAATTGCGCGGTCATGCTACACTGTACCCAAATGAAATTTTTATAATTTTGTTCCCACAAATAGAGCTTTCTTTTGGTTGTATTTGACCAACCCTTGCGATTTTTTTATTTTTTGCCTAACAACTAAAAAATGTTTTTTTATTTTTTTTTGTTAATTTTTTTTTGTAAATAAGTAATTTTTCTTCTTCAATTATGGGCACTGATATGGCAGCACTGATGGGCACCGATGAGGTGGCACTGATGGGCACCGATGAGGTGGCACTGATGGGCACCGGTGAGGTGGCACTGATGGGCACCGATAGGCGGGCTGGTATGCGGCACTGATGGGCACTCATAGGCGGCACTGATGGGCACTCATAGGCGGCACTGATGGGCACTCATAGGCGGCACTGCTGGGCACTCATAGGCGGCACTGATGAGCACTCATGGGTGACACTTATGGGTGGCACAAATGGGCACTGATAGGTGGGCACTGGGCATAGATGGGCACTAAAAGTTGGCACTGATGGACACTGGGTGGCACTGATGGACACTGAGGGCATTGCTGGGCATCATTTCAGTCAGTGCCCATGTTGCCAGTCAGTGCCCATTTGTGGGCACTGATTGGCATCGATTGTGTTGTTGTTTTTTGTGCATATTTTTGCTCTACTGAGCATCAGGGGGCACTCCCTGGTGGTCCAGTGTTGGCATCCGAGGGGGGATGCGCTGATAAACAGCGCAAACCCCCCCTGTCAGTAGAGCCGCCGATCGGCTCTCTTCTACTCGCGTCTGTGAGACACGAGTGAGGAAGAGCCGATCAGCGGCTCTTCCTGTTTACATCGTAATCAGCCGTGGTTGGACACGGCTGATCACGTAATAAAGAGCCTCCGCCGGAGGCTCTTTACCGAGATCAGAGATGCAGGGTGTCAGACTGACACTCCGCATTATGATCACCGCGCTGTGCGCCCCCAAGGGCGTGCGCCGACATGTATTCCTGCAGGACGTCAATAGACCTCCAGTCAGGATTACAGAACCACTACAGAACCACTTCCCAGACGACAATTGACTATTGACCGGACGGAAGTGGTTAATGAGGGGGTACAATTTGGATGGGGATAGGGGTATTATGGGATGCCTACTTGACTGTGAACAACTCTTCAGGGACAACTTTCCTATATACAGTCTATATACACAGCGCTTCTTGCAGATATCCCAGCTGGCACACTGATGGTTAATCCAACAAAATGTAACAGTCAGATTTTGAAGCAAAAGCCTGTTGCAGGCAGGGACTGTAGGCTCCCTCAGTGGTTTAGTAAAGTTCAATGTCCAGCTTACATTCCTGTGGCTACTGATCCCAGCACTAGCTCTTCAGGCACCGGCAGCCCACATGGCTGCAGCTGCCTCTCTTAGTAACCCTCCTGGCTACTTCCCGCAGTCCTCCTAGACTGTACATTCACCAGCCCACCCAGCTGACTTCTCCTGGAGAACTCCAGGATGAGCTGTCCTCACACCTGCTCCCATGCGTCCAAGACAGGTTTCCTTTGTGTGTTGTAGAGGATACCTCTAGCACAAGAGTTCCAGACCTAAGGTGCACCCTCAAGGGCCACAGATGGCCTCCTCAGCACTTGTTCTCCATCTTCCACCCAACTGCTCATGCTGGCCTGACTCGGGCCCTCATTAATACTCTAAGCATTTTAACCCCACACCCATTCTTCCGGAAGCTTCTCCAAGGTTCCAGCAAGTGGGGGTGGGGGGGGGTCAGAGGTGCTGCTTGCTGAGTCATCCAGCCTCCCTGAGGGACTCAGCCCTGTCCCAGATTCAATGAAAAACAATAAAAACATCCATGAATACAATATACTGTTATAATAGCATGGCTATTATAATGAAGAAATAACGGTTTCCTCGCAAATGGACGGGATACCTCCAGAGCAAAAATCACAACTGAAAAAAAGAGATAGAGATGGGGCCAAGTGAGGACCCCTAAAAAGCCCTTGTGTAGAATCAGCCACGGTATTCACTAAATTAATTATAAACGTTATTTTCTTTATCGTACATCACGGGACACAGAGCGCATAGCCATTACACTTGGGTTATATGGGTACCTTCAGGTGATGGACACTGGTGTAATCAATTTCACAGGAAGTCTCCTCCCTATATAACCCCCTCCCACTGGGAGTGCTTCAGTTTTTTCGCCAGTGTCTTAGGTGTTGGTCACGTCTAGCTGTCCCTCGGAGGTCTCGGGACCCAGGATAGCTAGCCGGATCCGTCCGAAGTGCTTTAAAGCCAAGGTGTACGGTACCCGGGCCCTGCTTACGTGGGGTTTAGCCTATAATGCCTCTCCTTGGAGGGCTGGATTCTGGGCTCCAGTGCCTTAGTCTCTTCCAAGAACTAAACGCTACTGATGCCAGGATGCTATATAGGCCCAGGTGTGTGAGTTCCTTAACACAGGACCCCAGTCCCTGAAGGTCCAAGACAATACCTACGGAGATGGGGGAAGATTGGTCCTCTTGCAGTTTGCAATACCCTGCGGCGTGGAGCAGGTAAGAGGGAACCTGCGGGACTTGGTTCGACAGTAGGTATCCCCCTGGGGGTTCTGGGTTGGCTAATGGTATGCTTGTGCATCAGCCACTATCTCCACTATGTCTTTGAGGCAGGATGGGATGTACTAATGTTTACCCAGATAACATGTAGGTTTATGTATGCTTGTTTAAGATATGTATTTGCTACTCCCCCCAGATCTGCCTGTTAGCATGATACTGCAGCCCCACGTACTATAAAGGGGGAATGCTGGTGAAACTCCTGTTTCTTAGGAAGCCTATGGGGACAGCTTCCTCTGTGTGTGCACTACATTAAGTATTGGTGCTTACCTGGTGTCTGTTGGGCTGCTAGCGCTGGTCCATGCTTCTCCTCTGCTTTCTGCTTCCTCCATGTTGGTTTCAGCGTGGGGGGGGCGGGCCAGCAGTGTCAGGTCTCAGTTAAAGCAAAGCATTTCCTGGCTGGTCATTCCCTCCTGAGAGCAGAGGAGAGAGAGGACACAGAGCGCGCAGCTGAGCCATTCTGGCTATGCAGTGACACCTAGTGGTGGTTTGTGGATCTTCAGGTCTGGACTTAGGTCCATACTGACAAAAAAGTTTTTTTCTTAAAGGGACTCAGCCTTAGATCCGGCAGTATCTGAGTCGGTGCAACCTTGGGCTCCGGCTAACGGGCATTGGTGTTGCAATACTCACAGGATTTCCTCGGTATTGCCGCCTTCTCGGGCGTGTGGAAATTTGAAAAAAAAAAAATATATATAATTTTTTAACATAGCCTGTTCTTATTAATGATTCACTTCTAGCTACAACAGTCGGGTGTTGGCTACAGGGGTGTCTCAAGGTTGTGCAATGGCTCCCAAGGGATCAGGACCAGCTAAGGCTGCAAAGGGTGCCAAAAAACTAAAGAGGTCTCCATCGGGGTCAGAGGATTTGGGCCAGGCTCCAACGGTCCCACCCTCACCAGATAGACCACCGAGTAGCATGTTGCAGGAGCCATTGAGGGTGCTAGGGGCAGAGACGGCCCCCAATCAACCCATTCCCGTTTACGTTACGGAAGAAATGCTAGCGACCACCCTGGGTGGGCTAGAGGAAAGGTTAACTGCTTTGATTGCCCGCTCTTTGCCAAGTGGCAAACGGGCTAGATCCCCGTCACCTAGATTGGTGTTTTCAGATGCAGAGGTCCTCTCTTCGGAGGAATTGGACCCACAGGGGGATCAAGCGGACCCGAGTCCCGACGGTTGAGACATTGAGGGTTCCACTGTAGATGAATTTTTTTTTCGGCTTCTCAAGCGGAGAGACTGTGGATCCAGTCTCTGACAGATATGGTTCGCACTGCTTTTAAACTTCCAGTGTCAGAACTATTAGCCCCTGCGGTATCCTCTTTAGGTTCTTCAAAGGCACCATTAAGTTGTGCGTCTTTTCCAATTCACCCCCTTCTGGAGAGCGTGATTTTTCAGGATTGGGCTCAACCTGATAGGATCTTTATCCCTCCTAAAAGGTTCTCTATTCTCTATCCTATGGAAGAGGAATTTGCAAAGAAATGGGCACTCCCTACTTTGGACGCAGCCATTTCCTGCGTGAATAAATCCCTGACCTGTCCGGTTGAAAATGTCCAGATGTTCAAAGATCCGGTCGACAAAAAATTGGAGACCCTACTGAAGGCTTCTTTTACAACAGTAGGTGCCGTGGTTCAGCCAGCAGTGGCAGCCATTGGCGTTTGTCAGGCGTTAAAGGATCAGACTAAACAGATATTAAGGGACATGCCGGCTCAGCAAACTCGTGATTTGGCAGACCTACCAAGGGCTCTCTGCTTTGCAGTAGATGCTATTAAGGACTCCATTCAACAGGCGTCCCGTCTATCTCTGCTGTTGGTTCATATGCGTCGCCTTTTGTGGCTGAAGAACTGGTCAGCCGAGGCACCCTGCAAAAAGCTTTTAGCAGGATTTCCCTTTCATGGTGGGAGACTATTCGGTGAAGACCTAGATAAATATATCCAGACCATATCAAGTGGTAAAAGTTCTTTATTAGCTGTCAAGAAAAAAACGCGTGGGCCCGCGTTTAAGCGACAGGCCTTCGCAGGCTCGGCCCCTTCAACTTCCCGTCAGTATCGACCGCCTCCCGGGCGTTCAGCATTTAATAGCCGCCCACAAGGACAAGCCACGCCAGGCAAGAGGCCATGGTCTCGCAAGCCGGTTAAACCAGTCATCAAGTCAGATTCATGAAGGGGCGCCCCCACTCTCTTGGGTGGGGGGAAGGCTTAGTTTTTCTCCGAAGTGTGGGAGGCCAGAATTCCCGACTCTTGGGTACGGTCCGTGGTAGCCACGGGCTACAAGCTAGAGTTTCGGGAAGTCCCCCTCCTCATTTTCAGGGGTCAAGTCTTCCAAGCGACCCATTAAACAGGGCCTCTCTTGTAAAGGCATTGGATCGCCTCTTGCTCCAAGGAGTAATTGTAGAAATACCAACCCAGGAATGGGGTCTGGGATTCTATTCCAACCTTTTCATAATACCAAAGCCCAATGGCGACGTCAGGCCTATCTTAGACCTCAAACGCCTAAATCGCTTTCTAAAGATTCAGACCTTTCGTATGGAGTCCATACGTTTGGTGGCAGCCAGCCTACATCAAGACGACTTTCTAGCATCTATAGACATAAAGGATGCATATCTACACGTGCCGATCTACCCGGCACATCACAAGTTTCTTCGTTTTATGATAGATCACCGTCATTACCAGTTCGTAGCCCTCCCTTTCGGGTTGGCAACAGCTCCGCGGATATTCACAAAGGTGTTAGCCCCGGTGCTAGCCGTCCTAAGGACAGAAGGCGTTTTGGTCCTGGCATACCTGGACGATCTCCTGGTTATCGACAGATCAGCTTCCAACCCCAATCATGCAGTAGTCCGCACAATTCGGCATCTAAAGGAATTCGGGTGGATTGTGAACCAAGAAGAAATCGATGTTGCAACCCACAAAGCAGTTGGAATATCTAGGCCTTCGGCTAGATACAGACTGCCAGAGGATATTTCTACCTCAAGCAAAAGTCAGGTCATTAACTCAAACACTTCAAATGGTCTTAGGCAAGAAGAGGCCGACTATTCGCCTATGTATGCGACTGCGGGGGAAGATGGTGGCCGCCTTCGAAGCAGTGCCCTACGCCCAGATCCATACCAGATATCTCCAGGCAGCCATTCTCTCTGCTTGAAACAAGTCCATTCAGGCATTAGATCGTCCGTTAGTTCTCTCCCCAGGGGTCCGGCGCAGCCTGTTCTGGTGGCTGGTCCCTCAAGGTTTGTCAAAGGGGAAATCTTTTGGGCCTGGACTCTTCCCCTTCAGGGTCTGCCAGTAAGGATACAGTCCGACAATGCCACTGCGGTGGCATACATAAACCACCAGGGGGGCACGAGGAGCCTAGCGGCTCAAAGGGAAGTAAACCTGATTTTCTCATGGGCCGAAGCCCATGTACCCTGCATCTCGACGGTGTTCATCCCAGGGATAGACAATTCTCAAGCAGATTTTTTGAGGCGTCAACAGTTGCTCCGGGGGAGTGGTCTCTTCACCCCCAGGTATTCCAGGAGATTTGCCAAAGATTCAGAGTTCCAGATGTGGACATTATGGCAACGAGATCCAACAAAAAGTTGGACAAATTCATATCCCGAGCCAGGGATCCCTCAGCCTATGGGACCGATGCGTTGGTTTGCCCCTGGCACCAGTTTTCTCTCCTGTATGCGTTCCCTCCACTGCAGATGATTCCCCGCCTTCTACGGAGGATCAGGGTGGAGCGCAGGCCTGTGATCCTGGTGGCCCCAGCCTGGCCCAGGAGGGCTTGGTACGCACTCATCGTGAGGATGTCAGTAGGGGCGCCGTGGCCGCTCCCCCTGCGCCCAGATCTGCTGTCTCAGGGCCCAATCTGCCACCCTGCTACACAGCAGCTAAATTTGACGGCTTGGCGGCTGAATCCCTAATTCTTAAGGGCAGAGGCCTCTTAGCTCAGGTCATATCTACGTTGATTCAGGCTAGGAAACCAGTCTCTAGAAATATTTATTACAGAGTCTGGAGGACCTATGTGGAGTGGTGCGAGTCTCAAAAGTTTTTTATTGACAGGATCTTGCGATTCCTCCAGGTTGGCGTTGACAAAGGGTTGGCTCTTAGTACTCTAAAGGGGCAGGTGTCGGCTTTATCGATATGGTTTCAAAGACCCTTGGCCACCCATTCGCTTATGAAAACCTTCTTGCAGGGGGTCTTGCATGTGAATCCCCCTATTAGAGCTCCCCTCTGCCCCTGGAATTTAAATCTGGTCTTGTCAGCTTTACAAAGGCAGCCGTTTGAACCTCTGACAGAAATCCCTCTTGTGCTACTAACCCGGAAGTTGGTTTTCTTGGTGGCTATGGCTTCGGCCAGAAGGGTTTCCGAGCTGGCAGCCTTGTCATGCAGGGAGCCATACCTTATTCTGCATAAGGACAGAGTGGTTCTGCAGCCTCAACCTTCTTTGCTGCCGAAGGTCATATCCAGTTTTCACTTGAATCAGGACCTAGTCCTACCATCCTTCTTTCCTACTCCCCAGTCCAGAGAGGAAAGACTGCTTCATACTTTGGACGTGGTTCGAGCCATGAGGGTCTATCTCAAGGCTACAGAGAAGATTCGGAAAACAGATGTGCTTTTTGTTCTTCCGGACGGCCCCAAGAAGGGTCAGCCGGCTGCCAAGTCTTCCTTGGCTAGGTGGATTAAGCAGCTGATTTTTCAGGCCTATGGTCTGAAGCGCGTTCCACCTCCCTTATCAGTTAAAGCCCATTCTACGAGGGCCATGAGTGCCTCCTGGGCGGCACACCATCAGATCTCTATGGCACAGGTTTGCAAGGCGGCAACCTGGTCTTCCGTACATACGTTTACTAAATTTTATAAGTTGGACGTTGCAAAGGGTACGGACGCAGCATTTGGGCAGGCGGGCCTACGGGCAGCAGTATAGAATCCTCTGGCCCGGGTCACGCCCCCTTTTCTCTGTTGGTGGAGCTACTTTACTTCCTGATAATTTTTTTGTTTGGCTATTCTTGGCCTTACGGTCTCCCTCCCTTCATAGAGCATTGCTTTAGGACATCCCAAGTGTAATGGCTATGCGCTCTGTGTCCCGTGATGTACGATAAAGAAAAAAGGATTTTTAATAAACAGCTTACCTGTAAAATCCTTTTCTTGAAGTACATCACGGGACACAGAGCTCCCACCCCTCTTTTGGGGAACATTGTGTAACCTCGGAGGAATTGCTTGCTACAAAACTGAAGCACTCCCAGTGGGAGGGGGTTATATAGGGAGGAGACTTCCTGTGAAATTGATTACACCAGTGTCCATCACCTGAAGGTACCCATATAACCCAAGTGTAATGGCTATGCGCTCTGTGTCCCGTGATGTACTTTAAGAAAAGGATTTTACAGGTAAGCTGTTTATTAAAAATCCTTTTTTTGTATCAAAAGGTGTGCTATAGTTCTTTTAAATGCTAAATGTTACATATGAGGAATATATCATCACCATACATACAAAACAGTAAAAATAGATAACGTTGTCACACTAAAGGCGCCAGACCTAAGGGCCCCACACATACACATCCACATGTAAGTATAGCTAAGGACACTAGATGGTGCTGCTATGTATCAGGTAAACTAACTCAAAAGAGATATTGCTCTGAATGTCTATTAAAGGCCATTTTCATCGTAGCTAGACCATGAGTAGTTTTCCTGATGATGATATATTGATGACTGCTGACCATTTCTGAAGCACAACCAATGGTTAATATTTTAAACACATTTGCTTTAAAAGTCTATGGAAACAGTTCAGGGGGGTGTATAGTGGATTCACCTTGTTTAGAGCACAAGTCCCATATGATTCACCCCCGGTTTCCTCCCAGAAGAGGCTGGATAAGAGGATACATATAGCAACACCATCTAGTCAAATGGGACTTGTGCTCTGAGAACTACAGCCAAATAAGCTTTGGTTATACTTCTCCTTTAGGTTGGCCATAGATGGATAGAATTTCAAATACAAATATTCTTAGGAAAAGTCTAAGAAAAATTTGCACATAATTCTCAGAACATTTGGTCAAAAGATTTTGTTTGCTTTTAACATTTTATTTTGGCATGAATGGACTTTACAGAACAAAAACCACATACACTGTTAAGCCTCGTACACATGATCAGATTTTTCCAATGGGAATTGTTGTGATGGCAGGATGTTGTCAGATAATCCGACAGTTTGTATGCTCCATGGGACAATTGTCGGATTTTCCGACAACAAATGTGGGATAGCATGCTTTAAAATTTTACGACAAAAGTGTGATGTCTGATTATCCGATTTGTGTGTACACATATCCGTCGGAAAGAAATCCAAAGTACAAACACGCGTGCTCCAAAGCAATGCTAGCCATAACACAACGTTGGCAGAATTTGCCCAAAGGGTGGAACTAAAGAGCTACAAAACCACGTTGTTTCATGTTTGTTGGCCAACAATTCTTTGCCTTTGTATACAATACAAGTTCACGGCCAACGCCCTTCGGACAAAAGTCCTACGATTTGTCTGTGGAAAATCCGATCGTGTGTACGAGGCTTTACTCACCAGAGAAATGTTTGTTTCCCAGAAGCCACACAGCAAAGACCTCTGTGGCAATGTTGCTGGAGTGGGGGGGGGCAACTAATGTACGCATGTATGTATACAATGTAAGTGTTGTATATGAAAAAGGTTTAAATCAAGGACTAAACCAGAAAAACAGTGAAGTCTTACTGGTTTCCTCGGTGTATGAGCAGGTAGAGCCATAAGAATGAGCTTTCTAAAGTCTCCAATTAAAAAAAAAAACTCCTGGTTTTAAATTAGTCTGATAAAAGCTCAGCTTTGAAGGGTGTAAAATGATCTATCGTATGCAGGAAAAAAAAGCCAGGTTTACTAATGCATTTACATTTTTTTTTTTTTTTTTTTACAGACTGAACCCATTACCTTATTGGGAAAGGAACTTCTACTGTATCCATGTGGTCAACGTAGGAACTCGTGTGACTATAGAGACCTCATACCATAAAGGACTGGACCTTGCCTTCTCATGACCAACTGCCTTGGGAACAAAATACTTGCTGCCCCTTGTTATTAGCCAGTATGCCAAGAAATCTATGGGAAAAAATTACTGCGCAGGTCAATGAAAATAAAATAAAATAAAAGTGGTAATAAAAAAATGAATTAGATAATGCTGCTGCTGCAATTCTAAGAAAAAGATTGGTAGAGAAGGGTTACGATCGCAACCACTTAGAACAAACTATAAAAGAAGTGGCTGAGACTGATCGCAAACTTCTTTTGGATCCTGCCCCTAAAGTTAATCAGACTGGTCCGGTGGTACCATTTGTTACATCATACTCTACACAACATTATGTCATCAAAAAAATAATCAAGAAGCATTGGCATTTACTTGAGAATGATAGGGTCCTCAAAACCTTTCTTCCCCCGAACCCTCAAGTTATCTTTAGAGGTGTGCCCTCGCTGCGAGACAAAATAGCTCCTAATGTAGTTGATCCTCCCACCAAAAAGGTCTCTTTTTTTCAGAGAGGCATCGTAGGGTACCATCAATGTCGGAGATGCCAAATATGTAAGTTAAATAAAGTGACCTCTAAGAAAACCCTCAAATTTGTTTCAACTAGTACCTCTAGGGAACATCTAATAGAGCCGTTTATTACCTGTAGTTCCACGGGTGTAGTGTATTTATTACAGTGCCCATGTGGACTACAGTATATAGGCCGGACTAAGAGGCAGATGCAAGTAAGACTGGGAGAGCACCTGACCAATATCAGGTCAGGTTTCTCTCAGCACTCTGTGTCACTACATTATGATCTGCATCATAACCGTAACCCAGAGGGGACCCTCTTCCTTGGCATTGATAAATTTGATGCTCATTGGAGAGGTGGATCTCTTGTAAGGGAACTGTCCAGGCTAGAAATGGCCTGGATTCATAAAGTACGGACTTATACCCCGTATGGAATGAATGTTGATGTAGATGTAAATGCATTCATAGATAACAGTTAGGACATCTATTTTACATTATGTTGGAATGAGACTATAAGTGTATATTATTAAAAGGTTGCTAATATTAGTGTGAACCAGCCCTGAGATCCGGGACTCATACTGTACATATATAACCCTTCCGATGTTTCGGAACATTTGAATGTGGTAGGTAGATTTCATTAGCACTACTACTATTAAATTGGCCCCCTCCTTTAGAAAACCAAGGGGTATATAGGGACTGCTATATACCGGTCCCATTAGCATATTTTTCCTAATTTATCTATTTTAGAATTGTTCTGTTCCTTTCCTAGCTTGCTGCCACAAGCTTCATAGCAAGTTCTATCATTGAGATTGAATCAGCTAACTTGTAGATAAAATAAATTTTAAGATCATTTACTTATTTATATAAAATCTTTTATTCAGTTGCGGAAGCATATATATAGTCCCCTATCATATTGATAGTGGAGGCTGTTTATACGAACTAATTAATGTTTGTATTTATCTACTAAATTGGCTTCTCATCATGTGCATGTCCTTGTTAATTTTTACTTAGTAGATATGCTATGTTACTGAGCACTGACAGCGATCGTAATATGTCGCTTTCATTTTTAACTTTAGAATTTAATCTTTAACCTTTATCGTCCACACTCAATGTACCATAAAGTCCCCGCTACTTTAAAACCTTGAGTTTTGGATCGGCTTGCATTTAATGCCAGTGTAGCCGCAATCTATTATTAGTAGGGGCAAGGATCCCTCTTTAAAGATGGAGGATCAGTGTCAATGACTCCCGGATGTCAGAACTGGGCGTTCCGAATGACACGCAGAATGTATAATTAGCGGTGGATCAGCGCGCCGCTCGTACCCCTGGAAGACGTCATCTGTGACGAAACGACGTAGGGAAGAGCGGCGTGCTGACGTCACCGCTTACCGACAATCCGAAGGACGAGCGATAATATTGAGCCGGCCGGCTTTACATAATACGCTTAATTTTACAACGAATCATGTGAGTTTTATTTTTTATTTTAATAAACGCGATTGCCTACAGTACTACTCTATGAGTTTTCTTCTCTCCATACCCTCGGATGTGGCATTGATCGTTACTGGTTCATCTGTATGAGGAGGTGGACGGCTGAGGACAAATGGGAGCAGCACAATTTATTAACAAATGCAATTTTTGAAGTTGGAGCTGGTAAGCAGGCATTTTATATAGAGGTGGAGGTGCCTTCGATTAATCTTCACTTGAAGATTTTTCTTCCAACACTTTTCGGGTGTTTATAGGACACAGATGGACTTTGGCTTCACATATGTGATTTTGATTTTGCTTGGACTTTTCTGTTTCACCCCATTAGCGTTTCACTTTATTTTAAATTTATACCATCCACCAATGAACTTGGTGTCCACATAAGTATATTTATTCACCTATATACTTTCTTTTTTGCAGCGCAGCATATTTTTTAGCTATAGTATGCCAAGAAACAAATGGGATCATATATGCAGTGGTTCAATGCCAAAGGATACATAAATGACTGAAATAGATATATGGCTTTATCTTTCAATGCCATGGTTTGATAGCAGATAGACTATTCATTGGACTTGCATTTTGCTATACTCAAACCCACACAACTAAAACAAAACCACTCAAGCTCTGGGTTTAAGTAAGGAATGTTGTGTCATCAGTGCACTGTAATTAAAATATTTCTCAGCAATAAAACAGAAAACTTTTACTATAGTTTTAATTACCTTTTCTTCTTGCATTCTATATTCTATTCTCATATGAAATTAGATAATATACTATTAATTGTTTAACTGTGTTAGTGTTGGGATACCAGAGGAGATCTAGATAATTTCTTAAGGCGTGCGTTATAATGCTAGTAAATCTGAGATTGAGACTATTGATGGGTTGTCAAGAAGCTCCATCATTTGATCAATAGCTATTATATTATTCCAAAACTTTCATTGGAAATTACTCTTTCACAAGACTGGAGGCTAGGAAGGCAGATATATATATGAATTTATTTATTCAAGTGTATGTAAACCCAAAAATGTTTTTCAGCATGCTTGGCAAAATGACACGATGTATACATTTTTCTTAAATGTGAGGCATAATTCCAAAAATACGAAAAAAAATTGATTTGAGATATATGTCAAGTAACATGGACACATCCATTATACTGCAACTTCAATATGTTAAGTGCATTGG
Source organism: Rana kukunoris (assembly GCA_029574335.1). Classification (NCBI taxonomy): domain Eukaryota; kingdom Metazoa; phylum Chordata; class Amphibia; order Anura; family Ranidae; genus Rana; species Rana kukunoris. The sequence continues at coordinate 459,636,480 of CM056049.1, forward strand.
AATTGAAGAAAGTACCTGCTTTAGTTATTGTTTTCATAGGAATGTTGTCTCATATTCGTTTCTTAAAATATGAATACCCGCATAACATACTGTATGAACACACGCAGCAATAATATTTGTGCAGCATCGGATTTATTCATAAAGTGTAGTCCAGCAATCTCAGTGTAAAAAGTATAGATTTACCTTTTTAACTGTTTATGTTGACTACACTTAACCTTATGCTGCGTACACACGATCGGATTTTCCGTCGGAAAAACCTTGGATGTTTTTTCCGACGGAATTCCGCTCAAGCTTGGCTTGCATACATACGTTCACACAAAAGTTCCCTGAACATTCGACAGTCAAGAACGCGATGGGGTACAACTCTACGATGAACCGAGAAAATTAAGTTCAATGCTTCCGAGCATGTGTCGGAATTTTGCGGTCGGAATTGCTACAGACGATTAAATTTTCCGTTAGGATTTTTTTTTTTCGTTGGAAAATTTGAGAACCGGATCTTTTGTTGGCGGAAATTCCGACATCAAAAGTCCGATGGAGCATACACACGGTCAGAATTTCTGTTCAAAAGCTCACATCGGACTTTTGCTGTCGGAATTTCTGTTCGTGTGTACGGGGCAATAGGTTTTTAACAAATGGTAATTTTTGAGGATGTACTTTTGACAGATTAAGTGTACTTTTGGAATAGTAAATGACTCTAAATTAAATTAAATATTTGTTATTTAAATACGTAACATACAGTATAATTCTGAAAAATAGTGAGTACTTGAGATAAGATAACAGACTTTTATAAAGGGGTGTACAGTCTTTAATAAAGGAGAAACAGTATTCCTTACTATAACATATAACCCAATAGCAGGTATTTTCACGCTCAAGAATTTAATTTTATTGAGAAAAATAGGTATGGTACAGAGAATTACACACAGGCATGTACTGGCTTTTGGGACTACAGGGAGTTTCCCGGTGGGCCAATGATTCAGTGGGCCAGTTTCAGTGACAGCTTGTCAAAGTAATGGCTGCATGGCTCGCCCTCCACTTCATGCAGTGATGCGAGAAGGATGAGAAAAATAGAGTAGAATAAGTGAAATAATAAGAGGTGAGTGAGGACTCCTTATGTTATGCTACTTATGTTCTTTTGCACAATTGTGAAATAGTTTATATACTGTTTTTATGCTTGTTTGCAAAATTAAAGTGGGCCGGTCTGGATGAAGTCCAGGGCCAAATTTTTGCTTCTGTCCAGCTCTGATTGAATGAATGAATGAAAACTTGTATAGCGCTGCACATGCGAACTGAATCGCCTCTGGGCGCTTGTTGTTCCTGTCTCCTTTGATATTAAAAGAGAAAAGTCTTGACCTTTTTCCTAAATGCTAGGTGGTTCTCCTCCAACCGAATGCTGGTTGGCAAAGCGTTCCATAGTCTGGGACCTTGGATTACACAGGCAGTAGTAGACACAGAGTAGTATAGGATTATTTACACAAGGTACAGTAAATCAGGCATTAAGAGCAAATACTGCAATTGGGTTCAAGAGGCCTTAAGTGCACATTACCAGGATTGCCAGTTGTTTTGGAATTTCTTCCAAGTGATCCACCTTTCAAGAGTGCCAGTATATGGGAGGTGGGGGGGGGGATAGATGGGGAGGATAAATGGAGTGGCAATACCAGGTATTTAGCTATTTCCAGTATCAGACTAGATGTTTGTGTAGCAGAGTTCACATTTACTCACAATGCCCAAATGCAGATGCAGGCATTTTAACTCCCTTTTCCACAACTGCCATTGTTCCTGGAAATACTCAAGGAAGTTGGTTCCTTAGCAACTCAGAGGCCAAACCTGATGAGGCAAAAGAACCTTGTCAAATACTCTGCAGCCAGGTAAGTTGCTCTCCACTGTTAGCATGCAGGCAGCCGGACAAAAGCCTAATGGCATACAACTTCTCCTGAAGACCTTGGCTACTATGAGGAGTACCTTCCCTGTTGCTATCAGAGTACCTTAGTTCATGTGAGGTGGTCCTTTGGTCCCTCCACCTCTCCAATGGCATTACCAGACATACCCTGGACTTGGGAAGGATGGTGTTTTATGAGTTTTTGTTCTGAATGGTTTTACTGAAGTAGGGATTATTGGCTAGACTCTCTGTTATGGAGTCTTATATAGACTACACTACACAGCCACATTTTACCTCAATTCAGCCTCAGAAACAAAAAAATCATGTTTGTGCAGCTTTCATAATCAGTTTTTTTTATTCTGCAATGAATGAAGGAATGCTCTTTGCCAGTTTTAACCTGTTTTACATTGTTGCGGCTAAGACCCCTTTCACACTGGGGTGGTTTTCAGGCACTTTAGCACTTAAAATAGCCTCTGCCAAGTGCCTGAAAACCGCCTCCCTTTAATTTCAGTATGTGTTTTCACACTGGGGCAGTGCGCTTGTGGGACGTTCGAAAAAGTCCTGCAAGCAGAATCTTTGGGGCCGGTTGGGAGCGCTGTATTTGGCCCTCCCAAAACCCCCTGCCCATGGGCAGTGCTTTCAAAGTGCCTGAAAAGTGCATTGAAAGTGCTGCAAAACTGGAATTTTTAACCCTTTTTGGGGTAAAAAGTACACCGCTAGCATCTGAAAAGCGGGCTAAAATGAACAGCACTTTTGCATGTTGAATGTTTTTCCCCATCTGATCATTGGATGTGATTACATATTTTATTTAAATATGTATTTTCATTTTATGCTACCTCTTAATGTACGCTACATACAAGCCTTTCTTTTACATGGAAATATCTTTAAAGTAACCATATGTTTTAATTATTTTTAAAAGGCAATTATGCCACAGGGTTTCTAAAATGACTCTAGTGATCATTAATACTTTTTTTCATAAAATCGTTTTTTTTTTAAGAAAAAAGAGGCCGTGAAGCGTCATTTACTAAAGGGTAGATTGCAGAACTAACTGGAGAAATATGTTAACATAATGTCAAAATGAAAAAGTATTCATACCCCTTTAAATTCTCCACATTTTGTGATATTACACCGATGGCATGTATTTGTAGTCAACCCCGAGTTAATACTTTGTAGAACCACCTATCACTGTAATTACAGCTGTGAGTATTTTTGGGGATATCTCTACCAGCTTTGCAAATCTAAAGAGTAACATTTTTGCCCATTGTTTGAAAAATAGCTCAAGCTCTGTCAGATTGGATGGAGAGGGTCTGAACAGCAATTTTCAAGTCTGGCCACAGATTCTCAATTGGATTTAGGTCTGGACTTTGATTGAGCCATTCTAACACATGAATATGCTTTAATCTAAACCATTCCATTGTAGCTCTGGCTGTAAGTTTAGGGTCAGTGTTCTGCTGGAAGGTGAACCTCTGCCCCAATCTCAAGGCTTTTTCCGACTTTTTCAGTACACACACTCGGTTTTCTCGACGGTTAAATGTCCGCCGAGAAAACCGAGGGGAAAGCCAAGAACCCAGCAGGAAAACTGTCATGGAGCTTTGGCCAGGAATTCCGGCCGTGTTTGTGCTCCATCGGCACTGCCTTGCAGTGTTTGCCATAGGTAAGTAGTAGATCTGGCGGAAAAAAAACGATTGGAATCACGGCGGGAAAATAGAGAGCAGGTTCTCTATTTTCCCGCCGGGATTCCCGGCTGTTTTCCTGACGGGAAAACCTGCGAGGAAACATACACGCCTCTGTTTTTTCTGGCCAAAAGCTCTCCTGGCAGTTTTCCTGCCGGGAAAACTGGTCATGTGAACGAGGCTTAACAGGTTTTGTTCTAAGATTGTGCCGTATTTGTGGTATCCCACATTATGGTGTGTTCAGGGTGATGTGCAATGTTAGTTTTCCACCACACATAGCGTTTTATTTTTAGGCCAAAAAGTAAAATTTTGGTCTCCTCTGACCAGAGCACTTCCTTCCACATGTTTGTGGTGTCCCCCACATGGCTTCTCAAACTCCAAACGGGACTTCTTATGGCTTTCTTTCAACATTGGCTTTCTTTTTGCCACTCTTCCATAAAGGCCAGATTTGTGAAGTGCACAACTAATAGTTGTCCTGTGGACAGATTCTCCCACCTAAGCTGTGGATCTCTGCAACTCCTCCAGAGTTACCGTGGGCCTCTTGGCTGATTCTCTGATTAAATGCTCTCCTTGCCCGGCCTGTCAGTTTAGGTAGACGGCCATGTCTTGGTAGGTTTGCAGTTGTGCCATACTCTTTCCATTTTTGGATGATGAGCAGTGCTACATGAGATGTTTAAAGTGTGGGATATTTTTTTTATAACCTAACCCTACTTTAAAACTATCTACAACTTTATCTCTGACCTGTCTGGTGAGTTACTTGGCCTTCATGATGCTGTTTGTTTAGTAAGGTTCTCTATCAAACCTCTGAGGGCTCCACAGAACAGCTGTATTTATACTGCAAAACAAATTACACACAGGTGGACTCTATTTACAAATTAGGTGACGTCTGAAGGCAATCGGTTCCACTGAATCTTGGTTAGAGATGTCAGAGTAAAGTAGGCTGAATACAAATGCACGCCACACTTTTTTCAGATATTTTTTTAAAACATTTTGGAAACCATTTATTATTTTCCTTCCACTTCAGAATTATGTGCTACCTTGTGTTGGTCTATCGCATACAATTCCAATAAAATAAATGGATGTTTTTGGTTGTAATATGACGAAATGTGGAACATTTCAAGGGGAATGAATACTAAAGCACTGCATGTGGCCTACTAATAGATACTCTTGGATTGAAATGTTTAAGGGTCAGGGTCTACAGCAAGGGCCTCAAACTGGCAGCCCTCCAGCTGTTGCAAAACTACAAGTCCCATGAGGCATTGCAAGTCTTCCCATTACAAGCATGACTCCAACAGGCAGATGCATGATGGGACTTTGGGTAGTTTCGCAACAGCTGGAGGGACGCCAGTTTGAGACCCCTGGTCTACAGGCTTTGATACTGCATGCTTTTGACGCCACTTTCTTAAATGATTTAGAATTAATTGCAGATAAAATTGACTGGCATTTGACTTCCTCCTGACCTGCATTAGACTTGTACAGGAAGAAAAGCCATTCCAAAGTGAACAGAGGACCGCCATTGCCTTACAGCAATACCTGTTTAAGCACTGGTAGCACACAGGGCTTGGATAGAGGGCAGTATTTTTTAAGATTTTCGGGCAGGGAGGTTTCAGGAGAGCATTGCATGCTTCTGTAGAGTGAAGACTAAAAACCTCTCAAGTTTTCTTGTGTTTTCTGTGACCTCCAACTGGGGAGACATCTCACACCTTCCTGTGTGTCGCATGACAGAAATTGAGGGGAATTTTGGAGCAGGGAATGTATGTAATTTGTCATTCTTATATTGGTGGTTGTGTTTACCCTTCACTACTATGCACTACTTTTGGTGCGGTCTGGTGCAATTTCAGCTCATTCAAAATGCACCTGGATCGTAATTGAATTTCAGAGGTACGCACAGCGCATTCCTGTGTGGTTCATGGTTTGAACCAGCCCTGAGTCCTGGATTCCAGTGTCGGTGTTTCATCTGATTTAGCAACCCGTCAGAATTTGTAACGGAAGTGACGTTCCGTTGTCGCCATCTTGCTACACCCCACACTCCTCCACCATAAGAATACACTGAGAAGGAGGCAAGAGGACCTTGTTACACCCACCAGAGTTTTGCATTTCACACTTATTTTAAACTGTAAACAAAGCTTATATGGTCAAATGCAGTATTTAGAAATCTGTTTGGCTGTTTACATGTTGAATTATAAAATCAGGTTTGCCGCTGCTTTTAAAATTGAACATGTGAACAGTCAGTTACATGTTTTGGATGTGGTGGTGGAGCCACAACACAGTAACCGCACACAGATACTCTTGTTGGGCGCAGGAACGGGCCCTGCTGTGAAATATTATATCAAAAATTGTAATTGCATATCCCCGTTAAACAGGGGCAGGAAAATTGGGCTTGTGGTGGTGGTGCCACAACAATGTAACCCCTCACAGATACTCTTATTGGGTGCAGGAACTGGCTCTGCATTAAAATATTATATCAAACATTTTAATTGCATGTCCTGGTTAAACAGGGGCAGAAAAATTTGGCCTTGGGGGGTGGTGGTGCCATAACACTGTAACCCCTCACAGATACTCTTGTTGGGCACAGGAATGGGTCCTGCTGTGAAATATTGGATCAAAAATTGTAATTGCATGCCCCTGTTAAACAGGGCAGAACAATTGGGCCTTGGGGGGTGGTGCCCTAAACCAAAAATATTGTTGGAAGCTAGCATCATCAAGATTGAGGAGAAATGGGATAATCAGCATAGGCAGTCTTCCCACATCTATAGAAAATTCAATCAGTTACATCAGCATCAGGTGTTTGTTAGCTGCTGATCCAAAATTGATTCATTTTTTTGAATGTGAGCCTATCAACAGAGTCTGTGGACAGGCGCACTCTGATCCGTTACAAACACTTCAGCATCACTGAATGTGCATCCAGAAATCACGCTGGATGCAAGACAGGCCAGTAGCTCAATTGCATATTGAGCAAGTTCTGGCTAGTGGTCCATCCTCAAGACCCAGTAACCCAGTGGATACTCTGTTGGAAAGGTTTCCAAATCTGCTCTTGCCCCTATATATTCCTGCACCATGTGATGCAGATGCTGGCGATGGCTGCTTGAACCAATCAGACTTTGCCACCGAGGACTGAAAAATTGTTTAACCACTTCAATACAGGGCATTTTCACCCCCTTCCTGCCCATGCCAATTTTCAGCGTTCAGCGCTGTAACATTTTGAATGACATTTGTGCGATCATGTGACGTGGTACCCAAATACAATTTTTGATAATTTTTTCCCCACAAAAAGAGCTTTCTTTTGGTGGTATCTGACAATTAAAAACAAAAAAAAACACAATATGTTTTACTTATTGGTATAATAAATATTCCAATAAAAAAAAGGTCTACATATTTTTGGTAAAAAAATCGCAATAAGTATATATTGATTGGATTAGGCAAAAGTTATAGCGTCTACAAAATAGGTTGATTTATGGCATTTTTATTATTATTTTTTTATACTACAAATTTTGGTGGCGATCTGCTATTAATCGGGAGTGCCACATTGCGGTGGACACATCGGACACGTTTGACACATTTTTGGGACCATTGTCATTTATACAGTGATCAGTGCTATAAAAATGCACTGATTACTGTGTAAATCTCATTGACAGGGAGGCGATCAAGGGGTTAAATGTGTTCCCTAGGGAGTGATTCTAACTGCAGGGGGGACTGACTAGGGAAAGAGACCGATCGGTATTCCTATATACTAGGAACACACGGATTGGTCTCCTCTCCCCTGACAGGACATGGATCTGTGTATTTACACACACAGATCCACGTCCCTGCTCTGTGATGAGCAAGTGCCCAGCGATCATTGCATGCACACCGGGACCAGAGTAATGTGGCGGTGGGCGCTCTCGCTCTTTACAATGCCGGGAAGCCGAGGACATCATATGATGGCCGTCTGGAGGGACAGAGGGTTACTGAGGCCATCATATTACAATGGCAAGTGGTTAAAGGCATCACTCAGCTGGCCACCTTCTCCACCGCTCTTCCTTTGGCTGAACGATGCCTCTGCAACACGTTGTATAGCACCAGGAAATTGTAACCTCCCAGGGCCTAGAAAATCTATGACACAAACGTTTCTTCAAGGTATCCTGACGATGTTTCATCCTGCTCCCTCTGTAATTGCAGGATGTGTTCTGCAATCTTACCCTTGTAACTTGGATCATGAAGGGTTGCCAGCCAGTAATGATTAATCTCCTTAATACCACAAATCCCAGGGTACTTTCTCAGGCTTTGCAGAATCAGGGAGGCCATGCAGCGTAAGTTTGCAGAGGCATTCATATCTGAGTCCTCTGGGTCACTAAGGATCACATGATTCATAACTACCTCCTCCCAGCCACGTACAACTCCTTGGGTATCTGGGGACTGAAAACTATCCCTTGAAGGCTGCTGCTGAGTGTTATCCTCTACATCATGGGTGCTCAACCTGTGGCCCTTCAGCTGTTGCAAAAGTCCCACGAGGCATGGGAAGTAGCTGACATTTACAAGCATGGCTCCCAAAGACATGAGGCATGATGGGACTTGTAGTTCCGCAACAGTTAGAGGGCCACAGGTTGAGCACTCATGCTCTACATCTATGCTGACACAATCCTCCTCCTCCTTTCTTCCTGTGTGTTTGGTGGGCCTGCTGGAATGCCATCTGAATAAAGGGGGCCTTGAAAGGTAAGGAAGTCCTCCTCTTCCTCCCGCTGTTTTGCCTCACGTGCCCTGTTCATGATTCCACAAAGCGTGTGCTCCAATAGGAATAGGACAGTGTCACTGATGCATGCATTGTCGCTGTTCACCATCCTTGTGGCCTCCTCAAATGGTGACAGGACAGTGCATGCATTTTTTATCAGTAGCCAATGGTGTGGCAAAAAGAGGCAAAGCTCCCCTTGTAGCTGGCCAGCTAGAACCTGTCCTAGGTAGCTAATATAACCTACATGTATATACAGCTAAGCCTGCTAAGAACCTAATGTGGTGCACATGTTTATATGTGAGAGACAAAAGCAGAGTTATTCACTGTGATTTTTTGCTTGAATGTCCTATAACATTTGTATGTTGTGTTCACAGAAGGAAAAGAAAAACTATGCCTTTAAGAGTCATTTGTTTGTATGGCAGCAGGAGGTAAGGAATAACCTAGTTGAATTCATGCCAGCAAGCATAGTGTTAAGCTTTTGTGACTCATTGGTAGCCTTGTCCAATCACATCTAATCTCACATTGAGCAGAGTCTTGACCAGTCACAGCCAGCTTCCTAATACTCCATGTGCTGCTAGATTATTCCACCACAGAGCCACAGAGCCACATGGAGACAGAGAAAGAGAGCAGACACACAATGCCAGAGTCTTGTTTTATGGAAGCCAGGGGATAAAAATAGGTATGTGACACAGTTATATATATGTTCTTTTTGTAAATAGTGTGGTTAGAACTGTATACGAATCTAGTTGTGTGTTCACTTGTAGTTCCACCATACCGAATCATACCTTCAAACAAACTCTTACCTCCAAATCATACCGAACCATACCTAACCTAATTCACAAACCAAACCCAACTAAGCTAACCCTGCAAAAGCAACCCTGCAAACCAAGTTGCAAACAGAGTTATACCCTTCAGAGAATGTTTTGATAACTTACACAGAGAGAGAGAGAGAGAGAGAAAGAGAGAGAGAGTGAGAGAGTAAACCACCACTTTCTGTTATACTTATTCATCACGTGTTTTTGTACATGCAGCAGCATTATATATGAAGAGAAGTGAAGTTAATAAAGAAGTTATTTTAAGCATTTGGTGTGCTTTTAAACCTACTGCTTCCATAGAACGGTGCTAGAGGAATTTCAGAGTAATAGACAGTCTTGTTGGACTGAAAAGTCAGAGATATCACAATTCTTCTAATGCCACAGCGCATGAGGCACTTCATAGTGCTGCGCCTGCCACACCCCTGACCCTGTCCTGGTTCCATACACTCACAGGTACTCATTGATGGCCCTCTGCTGTGTGTGCAGCCGCTACAGCATTGCCAATGCTGAGTTCCACCTGATGGGCACATCACAAATGAGGCAGCTAGTGGGCAGGTTGCATTCCCTTGGAATCTCAGCCAGCCAAGCACTGGCATTGTATGACTGGTGTAAATGACCACTGACTTTTCTGGCCTGCCTCAGGATATCCTGTAAGCCTTGGTACCTGCTCAAGAACCTCTGCACCACGAAATTCAGGACGTGTGCCAAACATGGGTCAAGTGTCCCTGTCGGAGGGCAGAGAGAAGATTGGTGCCATTGTCGCATACAACCATTACTGGCTGAAGATAGTGTGGCATCAACCACCTCTGAGCCTGCCCCTGCAGTGCTGACAGAATCTCTGCCCCAGTGTGGCTCCTGTCCCCTAAGCAGACCAACTCGAGCACTGCATGCCATCTTTTAGCCTGACTGCTTGCGTAGCCCCTTGAAAGCTTATGGAGCACCGCTGGTTCAGAGGACAAATCTGTAGACATAGAGGAAGAAGAGGAGGGGTGGAGGAGAGAGCTGTGGCAGAATCACAACTAGCATTTTGGAGGCGTGGTGGCGAAACAAGCTTCAACAACACTGAACCCTGTCCTGCATCCTTCCCATCTGCCAGCAGAGTTACCCAGTGCACTGTGAAGGAAGGGTAACGTTCATGCTCATGCCTGCTGGACCATGAGTCAGTGGTAATATGCACCTTACTGCTTACCTTTCTGTCTAACGAGACACTGAGGTACAGCACATTCCACAAACTTACAAAAGGGGGCAGAGTCTACCAGCTGAATAGGCAGCAGTTGCAGTGCTAGCAATTTGGCCAAGCTAGCATTTAGCTGAGCATGTAGATTTTTGGGGACCAAATTTCTTTTTGCGGTTTAGCAACTGGGGTATGCCTGCTAAAATCAGATGGTGGTGTACTGCTAGCAGATTGGCTGCAAGTACTTGGGACAACTATTGCTATACCTTCGTTCCTTTCGGTGCAAGTTTTTGAGAGAACTGGAAGTATAGTAGGGTTGGAGATCCCAGATGAGGAGCAAGGAAAACTCTGCTTTTTTCTTTGTGGGTCTTTCAAGTGCTGTTGCCAACGGACTGCATGGCAGGTAGTTGTATGTCTGGTTAAGCATGTGGTGCCCAAGCAGCAGCTGTTCTGGCCACGCTTGATCCGCTTCAGACTTGTGCCATCTGTGCACGTGTCAAAAAAGACCCACACCAAGGAACTTTTAAAAGTTTGTGAGGGAGTTAGCCGCGCCTTGCCCCTCCGGAGTTCTGCGTTGTGATGCAATAGGGAGGCTGCCCTTAAGCTGCCCCCTAGAGGCCATCCTGCCTCGTTGGAGTTATGCCTCCTTCCCCTGTCTTCTCTCAGGCACCCAAGTAGAGTGACCTCATCATCCTCTCCCTCCTCGTCAATGGAGCAAACTTGGCAGTATGCTGCAGCTGGGGGACCATGACTGACAGTTTATTGTCCTTCTTGGGCACCCCCTCTCTCTAGGCTCACGTTACTCCCTTCCTCAACCCGGGAACAAACATCAGAGCCTTCAAAACGCTGCGCATTCTACAGCAGCATGTACCCGATACTATGGTTGAATAATTCTGGGGACTCTTCCGTGCATGATGGTGGGGCTACAGAAGGAGTGAATGTGGACAAGGAGCCGGTGGAATCAGCTGCTTTGGCAGCTGTGTTGGTAGGCAAACTACTCTGAGACTGGGTGACAGAGGATGAGGACGGCTTTGTTATCCACTCCACCAACTCTTCTGCATGTTCTGGCTCAATAACATGGCCAGCAGCAGAAAAAAAGGACAAGCGTGCCCCACGGCCACCCACAGAGAATGCACCATGTTCACAACCAGCACTGTTGACTGTAGACACAGAGGCTGCTTGCCCACTTTTAGGGTCCTGTGAGCGTTTGCCTCTCCTTAAAGGCCTTCCGTACATGATGCATATTTTGTTTTGCAACACCACACTACACTGTATTAGATATGGTGTACACCACCCAAAGTGTTATAAAAACTGTACACACTATTAGATACTGTGTACACCACCTGCGATTTATTAGCAATTGTACTACGGCTGCACTGCATTGTGTACACCACTCAACGGATCCAAAACAGAACTACTCATCCTTCACGCAAATCGGAAATCATATTCTAGGACCACGTGGACACCAACTACCATCCTCGGACAAACCATCGTGCCAAGTAACAAAGTCAAAAGTCTCTGAGTCATCGTTGACTCAGACATAACGATGGATGCACAAATAGGATCAATCGTCAGCAGTGCTCATCATCTGTTCCGCATGCTACGTACACTCATTCCCTTCATCCCGGAAGAAGACACAGCAGTAGTGGTTGGAACAATCGTCAACTCTCGACTCGACTACTAAGGACTACCGAAATACCAGATTTCACGTCTACAAGTCGTCCAGAACTGGTAACAGGTAAAAAAATGTGGGAGTCAATCTCCCCGGTCTTGAGGTCCATCCACTGACTGCCCGTACAGGACCGGGTGACTTTCAAGACACTCTGCCTCACTCACAAATGTACACAAGGAAACGCTCCTCAATACTTAAGCGAGAAAATAAAACCTAAATCTAAGGGAGAACACAGATTTGCAGTCCAAGGACCTCGGCTCTAGAATGCTCTACCCACGACCATCCTCCTGGAAGAAAAACGAAAGACCCATCTCTTCTGAAGGACCAGGACGACACTGGAAGCAAAGCGCCTTAAGGCGATTATGTTCGCATTTGTTGCGCTATACAAGTTACTCACTCAGAAGTGTAGTAGAAACTGTACACACACTGTATTAGATACTGTGTACACCGCCTGCAATGTATTAGAAACGGTACTATGGCTGCATTGTATTGTGTACTGTGTACACCACCAGAAGTGTAGAAACTGTACACACTGTATTAGATACTGTGTACACCGCCTGCACTGTCATAGCAAATGTACTACGGCTGAACTATATTGTGTACAAGTATTTATGTACAAGTCAGTTGTAATCTGTAATCGTCACAAGATGGCAGGCAGTGGAAACCAAATGCTTAGCCAGCTGTTAACCCAGCCTCTCAAAAAGACTACATGCCACTGAGCTCAGAGAAAACCACATCATAGTGCTCACTGCTAAAATTGGTTAATTAAACCAAGAAATATCGCTCCGCCACAAAGTGTAGAGCCTTTGCTTGTGCATGGATGTGAGCAAGCAGCTTGCAGTGTGTGTGGGTGTCTCTCTCCCTGATAACTAAGCTCCACCCTATGCATTCGACAAAGTGATGCAACTTTATGCATTTATTTTTAAACATACTCCCCTGCTTAGGGGCGGACTGACCATTTGGGCACTCGGGCAGTGGGGGGCCCCATCAGGGTGGCCAGCCTCAGTAAAACCAAGGACAGTATGTAAAAATCTGTATATTTTTACATCTGTCCCTAAAATGTCCCTTATTGACATCGTACCAACATCCGATCCGGAGAGCGCGGCCTACAAAGCTGTGGAGAGGAACATCCAGTGATCCCATTTCACATTCCTGAGCTGAAGAGACAGAGGGACGGGATCAAGAAGGATCCAGAGACATCTGCGGGTTCCAGCCATCCTGTGAAGCTAAGCGGCGTGCTTGTGCTGACTGAAAGCAGGATCCAGGGACAGCCGGAGCGGAGGTTTCCAGTTCTTCCTGGCCCAGTGTGGTGAGCAGGGCAGCCGCCCACAGTTGCTTGATACACTCTTAGGTCCCATACACACGAGCAGACAGATTTGTTCAAATCGGTCGGGCAGACCGATTTGAACAAATCTGTCTGCTGGGGACGTATTGGTTTGATCGTGTACACACGATCAAACCAAAATCCCCGCCTGCAGACGACGCGGTGACATGGCGGTGACGTTGATGCTGCCATGTCACCGCACCAGGAAGTAAATCACTTCCGCGCATGTGTCGAATCCATTCGATGCGTGTGCGAGAAGACATGTCTGTTGGTTAGCGTACTAACCAGCAGACATGTCTGGCTTGCTTTCAAATCTGTCGGCTGGCCAAATCCGTCTGCTCGCCTGTACACACGATCGAATCCGTCTGCTGGGACGGTCTGGCAGACCGTTTCCAGCAGACAGATTTGGTCGTGTGTACGCGGCCTTACACTTAGACTTACTACCACAGTGTTGTTGGAACTTGTAGTTCCTCGAAGAAAACTTAATTGAGCTGAACTGAGTTACGAATAGGCCTAAATTTCACACTGCTTTGGGGACTGATATTGTGAGATTAATAGACAATTATACCGGGAGGAACAATAAGTGTGTCACAGCACTAGTTCAGTTCAATACAGTTACGTGTGTATAGGCCTCAAGCCTAATTTACTTATCAAGTGACTGCTGCTGGAAATATATTCCCAGGAAGGAGTGCACAGATACTTTGCACAAATGAAGTTACTGTTCTATATTGTTCTACATTACTTCATTGATTAGAGAACCCTTTGGATTACAAATAAGTTAAAGTGCACCAACATATCTACAATAGACTTCACCACTGAGGAACATTCTGGAGTTATCTGGGCCAGGCCTAATTGAGATTACCAGCAACTGTACTTGAAGGAATTGCCCACTAGGGGGAGATCGCGAGCATAGACTACTTATAGCTACTTGCAGATTTGATAACATTAACACTTTAGATTTGCTCTTGTTGACTCTTGCAAGGATCCTTGCAGAGTCAGCTATACATATATATATTTGTAAACTGCTGTTTGCTCTTTTATCTTTTTACATGCCAAGTAAAGTTACCCTTGGTTTACTATATTGATTGTGAGAGGTGTGTTTGCTCCTGAGGACTGCATTCAGAAGAAGGTAACAACATTATTGCATGTCATTGTGTATTTTACATGTGGTATTGTGGTCCTAGCAACATGTGGGACTCACAATACATTTACATTTGCCAGTTGTGCCAAAGGAGGGTTCGAGGCACTTATAGGGGCTGATAGGTCAGAGAGTAGACCTAAAACTAATCAGCAGCTCCTACGGGAGTACCACTACACGTGGAAAGCTTCAACATAGGAAGATTTGTCAGTATGCCTGAACCACCCTTGGACAGCCTGCTTCATCGTCGATGCTGAAATGCTGACCATGTCTTTTGTGCAATCTCGTGACAGGTTATGCGTTGATTTTCCAAGATCCGGTGTTATACGTGCTGAATGTTCACAGGAATGACTGCTGTGGGCTTGGAACCCATGAACAGGATTGTCACTGACTGACGTATGGTCATCTTTGAAATGTTTACACCATTCAAATGTCTTACTGCGGATCAGCATCTCATCACCGTACTGTGCTTAAAGTCTTCTGTAGATATCTGCGGGTTTTACGCCTTCATTCACAAGAACCTTCATTACCACACGCTGTTCCATGAGAGCCAGTGCTATTGTAAATTTAGAGGGAGTTCAGAGAGGTAGTTGGCTTTGAACCTGTTTATTTGGTTAAATTTATGGCCTCTGCTCTAGCTTTGGCTGTACTGTTTGTGCATACTGTCGTTGTCTGGGGAGTGAGTTCCGCCCCAGGCCGACAGGTGGCAGCAGTAGGGTCAAGTGCAGTTGGATATCTCTTCCTGGCAGCCAATTAGGAGGGTTGATTGCCTCGCTGTGCATGCTGGGGAGGGGTATTTAAATTGCAGACGCCATTGGTTCTGGGTCACTGTGTTCCCGCTCTTGAGCTGGGCAGTTGTCCCACCACCCCTGTGTGTGGCCCTCCTGGCCGGGATGTGAGTGTGTGTGTGTCGCAGTGCACCTGGCTCCGGGACCACGTTGGTCTGGAGCACAGTCATCTATCTGGTGGATCCAGTGAGTCAACTGGGTCCCTAACTTGCCAGATGGTCCTGGGCTGTCTTTCCAATTGGAGGAATTTAACCAAAGCTATTTGAAGGAGAACCAGGTGCTGAATCCAGTCAAGAAGGATTTTGGTCCGCAACTGACTCCAATTTTCAGGAGGGTCTGTGGCAGAGACTTAATCCTGTTTATTCGAGTGACATTCTGGCTGCCAGGCTGGTAAGAGAGGCCTGTCCGGATGCACTATACCCACTCCGGCCGGAGTGGTGAAGTAAAGTTGTCATTGGAAGTAGGACTGTTTCCATATCTAGTTACACCTGAATTTGCTGTCTTCAATGTTGCTATCCCTTTATCTTCCACAAATTTTCACTATTTTGCCCCATTGGATAATAAAAGCACAGAAAAGACACCTGTGGACATTGACTTTACTGCAGCTCTCATCCAGTACCCTAGATGGCAGAGATACAGAGGTAACATGCCACCCAAAACAAACCAGCAGCTCCTTCGGGGGTAGTGCTACACATGCGTGCACTAACACCGTTGCCTACTATCTTGGTTAATGGTCTCTGGTCTGCCGCGCAATAGGTTTTCTGAGCTCTGTGAGCAGAAAGCTGTAGACTGTCAGTCACAGCTCTATGCTCTTCTCCCTTCTCACTCATTGGAGTTCTGAGCTGTGGAGGGGGTGAAGCTGGCCATCTCAGGCTCTCAGCAGCTCGCTGAGACAGGTATCGGTCCAGGAACCTGGCGGATCCAGACTTCCATTTTTGGGATGATGCGGTGCCTGGATGGATATCTGTGACGTCAACAGAGAGCGGACTTCAGCCCGCTCTCTGCTGAAATTGGGTAACCGAAGTGCAAAACCAATTGCACTCCTGTGAGTCTGTGACCCAGAGGAGAAGCCCAGGCAAACAAGCTTTGGCTGGACTTCTCCTTTAAATAACCTAAAGGCATTATAAACCTCCCTACCTGGACCTTGTGTTTTTTTCCTGCATAAGATGTGCATTGATCATGTGGTTTCATGGCACCATTTATTGGCATTTCACAGAGTCCATAGCTGAGTCAATTTTTCACATTCCTGTGTCAGAAGTTTGTTTGTTTTTAAACATAAGGCATACGTCATGACACTGCCCAGTTAAATGCATGACCTATGTCTGTAGTCCTAAGAACCAATACTTCCTGAGTACATTCTAAATATCCCACAATCCCTGGGTGTCCCTATGGTGAATAGGTGCAAGGTGGGTGGATAATGCAGGAACATAAGGGAATTGATCAGCCATGAAGCTACAAACTGCTAACGTGTGCGCCAATCAAGGCAAGCAAATGAAACAGGGAATATCACTACACTAATACTTTTACAACACCTTTAACCAAACTGTATACATCTGAAAGCAAATTCCACCCAAATTGTTTTTTTGTATTATATCCACTAGGTGGCAGGTGTGCATAAGAAAAAGTGATCTCACACAATTGTGCATAAAAGCTCCTATTGGCATCTCAATAAAACAAATGGAATAAAACCAGGGAGAACGAGCATTTATTAAAGGGTACATCCACTTTGGTGGGGGGAAAAAATTGCAAATAAAGAAGAAAATAATATGGGATTGTGAGTTTTTTTTTTTTTAAATAGATAGACTTGTGTCCATACAGATTTTTACAGTTTTATAGAACCAAGACGGCATTTATCTGCTTCAGATCCACGCTATAGACGAATGACGGCTACAGCGCGGACCTACTTTGCCAAGAGGGTGTCAACAAACGTCCTCCCGTGCTCGAGTGGCCTGTGTGACCCCTTACCACGTGATCAGCTGTCAACCAATGACAGCTGATCATGTAATGTAAACAGAGCCGGTAATCGGCTATTTTTTCTTCTCACGCTCATAGTGAAAAAAAGACGATCACCGGCAGTTGTCAGAGGGACATCCGTCCCGATTAAGGAGCTCATCTGTACCACCTGCCAATGCACAATAGTGCCGCCTACCAGTGCTCACCAGCGTTGCCCACAGTGCCACCCGTCAGTGTCCACAGTGCCACCTATCAATGTCACCAATCAGTGCCTCATCAACAGTTCTGCCCATCAGTGGTACCTATAAGTAACACCTATAAGTGCCGCCTTATCTGTCCCAGCACATATCAATGAAGGAGAAAAATTACCTGTTTGCAAAATTTTGTAACAAACTATGAAACATGTTTTTTGTTTTGTTTTTTAAAGTTAACGTCTTTTTTTGTTTAGCAAAAAATAAAAAACCCAGTGGTGTTTAAATACCACCAAAAGAAAGCTCTATTCGTGTGAAAAAAAAAATATAAAAATGTCATTTGGGTACAGTGTTGCATGACAGCGCAATTGTCATTCAAAGAGTGACAGATCTAAAAGCTGAAAATTGGTCTGGGTTAGAGGGGAGTTTAAGTGCCCAGTAAGCAAGTGGTTAATTTGGTCACTTCATGGAAGAAAAGCAGAAAATCAGGAAATGTTTAAATCCAAGGAAAGCCTTCTATATTCCTCTGGTTGTGGTACAGCAGAGAGTCTAACCTCAGTGCCAACACATTGAGCCAGAAGTAGAGAACAAAGTCAATTATGTAAAGAAAATGCTAAATGTTTAAACAGTTCACTATCAAGGCAATATTTTTTAATTTTCATGCATGTTAAAATCTGCATTTTTGGCTAGAACATTACCTAAAGCCAATAGAACATTATCTATTTTCTAAAAGCAGAAGCCCTGTAGAATAAAAAGATGGCAATTACATACACCATTTAAAGGTTAGCCTGCAGTACAGTGTATAGCGTGGCTGGAGGAATTGGGTACACTTTTTTTTTCCCTGGATGAAAAATGAAATAAGTGTATGCCTAGCTTAAGTGTACTCATCAGTACATGGGCAAAATAAATGTACTTCCCAAGCAGTGCAGATTCCTTTCTTCCTCTAAACTTTCGAGAGAGGTTTGATTTTGATAAGTTTGATGAGGAAGGTTTCAGGTTTTTTTTTACACCGTGTCTGTTGGAGTACATTTTTCTGCAACATACATATGTGAAGGTGTGCAGAAAAACAAATCTCAATGGACATGGTGAAAAGCCCTTAGCAGCCATATCTCAGGCCTAAGGAGCTTTGGCTATCTGGTCATTTAGTCCAAACCAAAAACCTGTGTATATACTGTATATAGAGCAACAAACTCTGTGCACATACTGTCACCTTATTTGGATGAATGAGGACATTTATTTGAACTGGTTATAGAAATGTGAATTTGAACAAGACCCTGGTTTGCAGGAAGCCCTGCAGATAGGGTTGCCACCTATCCGGGATTCACCCAGACAGTTTGGGTTTGGAATCATGTGCCCGGGTTTCCAATTGCCTGAAACCTGGGCCCATTATTCAGACTATGGCCTCCCAGCAGGGTTGCTGGCTCCAGCTTTCTAAGCTGAGAGTGTCTATTGCAGATGATATGATAGAAGAGAGAGGGCTTGATCTGCTCCTCTTCCTCCCACCCCTACCCCTTTGTGTCTGCCCACACTCCAATCCCTGGAGCTGTGCCTCAGGAAAGGGAAGTGGGGGGCCGGAAATTTAAAGTCCTGCAGCCTCAGATACATCTAGATGAGAGGTGCTGACTGCCAAGGTGTGAGTAAGCTCACCATTCATCCCCTTCTCTCTCCTTCCTCTGAGTGAGTACACTAAGGTAAATCAGGAATCTCAGACACCCCTTACATCAGAGTTCCACTTTACACCAGAGTCCTCAGTTTTCCCCCTTAAATCAGGGTTCCCAGAGCATCCCTTATGTTAGAGTCCTCAGAGTTCTCCCTTACATCAGAGTCTGCAGAGTCCCCCCTTGAAATGTAAGGGAACTCTGCGAATTCAATTGTAAAAGGGGAACTCTACTGATTCAAATGTAAAAGGAGAACTCTGTGGACTCTGATGTAAAGGGGGACACTTGTGAATTAACTTCATATGATTAAAATGGTTATTTAATTGCAAAATATATGTATAGTTTGTACTATAAAAAAATGCTGTGCACCGCTAAAGTGTTCGGGTTTGATTTAAAGAAAAGGTGGCAACCCTACCCGCAGATTTGAAATACACCTGCCTCTTAACTTTTTTGAAGATTTACCTGGGCAAAATGTTCAACCACAATGCCCTGAATAGCCTTTGATTTTTAGTTCAGTGTAGTAATAGTGTCAGTGAACTGAACACTGCTGTAGGAAGAGATGGACAAAGCAAAGGGAGGCATTTAAGTTTGTTAGCAAACTGTGCTTTAATTCTCTGAATTGCAGTAGTGAGGTCGTCCCCTCTTCCTCCTCTGTGTTCCCATCTCCTCATTTTATCCCAAAGCACTTAGTAGGACTGTTGTGTCAGCACCCAGTTTTAATACAAGCTCTTTGGTTAATCACTCCTTTACCACCTTTTTTTGGGGGGTTCTTATTATTGGGGGCTTTTTTATTTTATTTAGTCTGTAAATGATTTAAAGGCAACCATCTCTTTTATTTAAAATACTACAAGAAAAAATCCAAGGATAGCTCTGATCCTAGCGCTCAAGAATAGATTTAAAGCAGTATAGCAGCTATTATATAAAGGCAGGATAAACTAAGGAAAAATATGTCTCATTAAAACAATAATAATAAAACATTAACAGTGCTTGAGAAAAATCACACGTTTCGTGACTGTCACATTCCTAGAGTGCTTCTATTTAGATTTTTATTGGTATAAGGTTTTTAAGTTGGCAGTAATTCGGCCTTTAATTTTTTTTTTGAAGGTATGTTTTGGATTTTTCATTGATTTGATTGGTTTTTAATTTTAGTTTTGGCAAGTCAAACAGCAGCATTCCCTGGTTAGTGAGCATTTGTTCTTGGAGCTGCCTTTGGTACATAGTACGCTCCTACATACTCCTAAACCACCTCACATGCTATTGCTCTGCATAGTAGAAATAAAAGTTAGGCACACACTGGTTAGGACTATTCTCCACTATTACAACTGTCCTGGTGCTGGCCAGTTTTTCACTGCTTTATCACCTGCAGTTGCTTAATTCTTGTGGAAAAACACCTGATTGTGTATCTAGTACATTACGCCTTAGTTATGATTAGTAAAGTGATATTAAACCTTCAGTTTTTTTTATCAGATGTAATCACTTACTCAGTAAGATTCTTTTAATCCTTGCCTATGTTATTTTTTAGGCTGCTATAGTCTTATGTTTCTTGTTTCAGGGTGACAACTTTTTCTCTTGCAGCATTGCATGGAGCCACTGTTTCACACAGTATTTCTATAGATTCACACAGTATCGGGAGAAACAACCCTAGTGGGTTGTGTCTCCCTACACCGTGTGAATCTATAGAAATACACAGCCCCAATAGCCTCGCAAAATACTCGCCTACTCCTCTCTTATCCTCTCCTCTCCCATTTTCAAAGCTAACAGACTGCTAGACTGCTAGACTGCACTGTCCACTTTTAACTCCTTCCTGTGAATACTGAAAGTTCTGGAAGCAGCGCTGAGAGAGCAGGAGCCAGCGAGTTGTAAACTACAAGTGCTGGGGTAAGAATTTGAATGAAACATTCACTGCGTAAAGTTTATTTTACTAAGCTAAATACTACTGAAGGTTTTAAACTAATATACAATTGTCATGCCATTTGCTAGTTTTTTCATTGCAGCATCATATGTGGTCTCTTATTAGGAATAGGCCAGAGGGACAGTTTGGCATTAGTGAGAGCGTCAGCAAACTGGGGGAAGCGTCAGCAAACTGTATGCTAAGGCTGGGTTCTCACATGTGAGGTGTGAATTAAAAGCTCTATTGTCACAGCTAATTGAAAAAGTAGTTCAGTGTTTCAGGTCAGTTTTTTTGTTTGATCAGGATCAGGTCAGGTTTGCATCAGGATTTTGATCTGTTCACAACTAAATGGCATGTGCAATTCAGAAGTGTTCCGTTCCCAAAGAAGTACAATAGGGTGATACTGGTGCAAGCTGTTAGACAAAAATGCTTAATCTGACAGGTGATGAGGGAGTAAAACCACTGAACCAGGGTCAGCAGTCTGAGTGTGGCCTGTAGATGATGTAGATAGGGGGGAATAAGTCTATGTACAGGCAATGGATTATAGTCCAATGGTGATAATGGGGAAGCAGAAGCAAAAACTCCAGGAACATGTAAAACAAAGATAAGAGCGCTGCTGAAGTAAACTGTATGACATTTAAGTAAGTGGAGTGAAGCACATCATGGAGTCCTGTAAAGCAGTGGTCATCAACCCTGTCCTGCAAGGCCCACTAACAGGCCAGGTTTTATGTATTACCTTGGGGAGATGCAGACTGGAATACTGCAATCACTGAGCAGCAAATGATATCACCTGTGATGTATTTCAGTTATCTTGCAAACCTGGCCTGTTAGTGGGCCCTGCAGGACAGGGTTGATGACCACTGCTGTAAAGAGAGTCTGCTCTGGCTGGGTAGCAGTGGTGGTTCGTAGGGATGAGCCGAACACCCTCCGGTTCGGTTTGCATCAGAACCTTCAAAATGGACCGAACGTTTGCGCGAACTTTAGAACACCATTAAAGTCTATGGGACTCAAAGTCAAAAATGCTAATTTTAAAGGCTAATATGCAAGTTATTGTCCTAGGTTTGGGGACCCGGGTCTTGCCCCAGGGGACATGTATCAATGCAAAAAAAAACTTTAAAAAATGGCCATTTTTTCAGGAGCAGTGATTTTAATGATGCTTAAAGTGAAGAAAAAAAAGGTGAAATATTTATTTAAATATAGTGCCTGCTGGGTGTCTATAGTATGCCTGTGAAGTGGCACATGTTTCCCGTGTTTAGATCTGTCCCTGCACAAAATGAAATTTCTATAGGAAAAAAGTCATTTAAAACTGCTTGCAGCTTTAATGTAATGTCTGGTCCCTGCAATATAGATGAAAATCATTGAGAAAAATAGCATTGGTGTCACTGCTAAAACGACTCAAAATATATATATATATATTTTTTTTAATTGAAATTAATTGGATTTGAGTGCTGCTGCTGCTGCTTTGTGTAGGCCAAGCTAGCAATAATCAATTCCCCAACCAAAAAATGCAGTCACTAAGGCTA
Organism: Rana kukunoris; assembly: GCA_029574335.1. NCBI lineage: Eukaryota > Metazoa > Chordata > Amphibia > Anura > Ranidae > Rana > Rana kukunoris. The sequence goes on from CM056049.1 coordinate 459,658,864, forward strand.
TCTGTGAAAATTGCACTGTTCTGCAATGCTAAGGCACCCCACAAGCCTGTAATTTAAAGGATTTGTTTTTCTATACCTCCCTTGAAACCACATGAAAAGGAACCTCTGCCTGGTATTTTTATAAACATTTTTTGGCATTGGTACAACTATTCCATGGCAATACAGAACAAAATAGAGACCACAGAAAATTAGACTTTTTAGGTATTGTATCGAACACACAAAATCGTGTGTGTGTGTATATATATATATATATATATATGTGTAAATATTGTCTTTTAAAAAAAAATTGATTAAAAACAAATTAAAACCATTGGATAGTAGTAACTAGTGTACACACCCCCTTGTATACAGGTAGGGAGCCTCCAAAAAATTGGCACTGGCAAATACGTAATGAAACAAATACAATCACCAAGGACAAATAATATGGCGGGGGGCTATCTCTGTGGAGGGGTGCGTCGCCTCACACTAGCCGGACAGTGCTATGCTCAACATGTTTCGCGTTGACAAATGGCGCTTCTTCTGAAGCGTAAGGGGTTAATTACAGTGTTAAACCAAGCAAAATGTGTTGACCACAAAAGAGCGAGGAACAGAGCCAGTGACAAGCATGACCCCCCCATATGATTACAGGTAGAAATGGGGATACACAACAAAGGGTTATTATAGTTGGATATCCAGGGTTTATTGGGTGTAGCAACTTCAGCTCCCCATAGTACAAAGTGCAACGATGGAATTGTCCAAGGAAAAAGCACCAGCTCTAAATATCCCTGATCGTGTGCAGCCCCAATCTCTTATGCAGCATTCTGGCTTCTTCCTAATATAATTAGGGCAGATCCACCAAGGTATCCTTGCTCTAGGACCTCCTCTGTATGGTCAGCTCTGCTTCTCACTATTATTCCAAAAAATGCAGAAAATTGCTACTCGTAGATTTTAATGAGAAATGTCACTTGAGTCTGCCAAATATCTAGCAGGATTCACAGAACCCTCGACAAACCAAACCCAGACAGATCCATTTATCACTAATACTACAACAATAGGAGTGCAAATAATAAAATACTGTCAGACAGTAGATAATAATTTGCAGTATATCTCAAGTAGTGGAGTCTTTGAAGACAAATGTTTAAGGCATAGTTTTGATTGGGTAAAATATTGTTATTATTTTATTATTACAAATTAATATAAAGGCATTTTTACTTTGGGCTGGTTCATTAACCACTTCAGCCCCGAACTATTTTGCTGGTCAAAGATCAGGTCACTTTTTGCGATTCGGCACTGCATCGCTTTAACTGACAATTTTGCGGTCGTGCGACGTGGCTCCCAAACAAAATTTATGTCCTTTTTTTCCCACAAATAGAGCTTTATTTTGGTGGTATTTGATCACCTCTGCGGTTTTTATTTTGTGTGCTATAAACAAAAATAGAGCGACAATTTAACTTTTTGCTATAATAAATATCCCCCAAAATATAAAGAAAAAAAAATTACAATAAGCGTTTATTGATTGGTTTGCGCAAAAGTTATAGCGTCTACAAAATAGGGGAAAGTTTTATGGCATTTTTATTAATAATTTTTTTTTTTTACTAGTAATGGTGGCGATCAACGATTTTTATCATGACCTCGACATTATGGTGGACACATCGAACACTTTTGACATCATTTTGGGACGGCTGTCATTTTTACAGCGATCAGTGCTATAAAAATGCACTGCTTACTGTAAAATGACACTGGCAGTGAAGGGGTCAACCACTAGGTGGCGCTGTAGGGATTAAGTGTGACCTGGTGAGTGATTCTTACTGTAGGGGGGGAATGGGCTGTGTGTGACATGACACTGATCTCCACTTCGATTACACGGAGCGGAGATCAGTGTCATTGTCACTAGGCAGAGCAGGGAGATGCTTGTTTACATTAGCATCTCCCCGCTCTATCTCTCCATGAGACGATCATGGGATTCGGCACTGCATCGCTTTAACTGACAATTTTGCGGTCGTGCGACGTGGCTCCCAAACAAAATTGATGTCCCTTTTTTCCCACAAAGTTTTATTTTGGTGGTATTTGATCACCTCTTCGGTTTTTATTTTGTGTGCTATAAACAAAAATAGAGCGACAATTTTGAAAAAATTCAATATTTTTTACTTTTTGCTATCATAATGGGATAGAATCCACGGGATCCACACGCGACCACATGGCGGCATCTTAAAGGGGACGTACCTGTACGCCCATATGCCTGTCCGTGCCATTCTGCAGACGTAAATAGGCGCGCCACGGTCCTTGAGCCGTTAATTGGACAATTGTTGAATACAGATACTTTTGAATGTTTATTGCTACATTAAAGTAAATGTGGAAGAATGAGGATAAGAAATAAACGCACCAAACCATTCCTAGCGCAATATGGAAAAATATGATGATGAAATGTAAAGCTGCCACTATAATAATAAGTCAAATGTAATAAATTTACATTTCTAAAGACATTTGTATAATGGACTCGTTAGCACCACTAATACTGGAATCCCCCTTTCCCCTACATTGTTTATATTTAGGTCTATCTGTTCATGTATCCTTTGGCTGACTCGTGTAAAATATTCAGCCTGAAATCCTTCAATCCAGCCCTCTCTATGGGAGGCCAACACGCTGCTGATCATATCTAACTTTTTTAAGAATAAAGACTTGGAAACAATCCAAAATAAAACAAAGAAATGTGGAACTTGGCTAGAAAGGGATTGTTTAGAAAATGATATGATACTGCTCTATGATAATGTGATGATGAATTACGTATCTATGTTCTTCTCTTGACAGCGTACATCAAAACCATCCTTGATCCATGGGAACCATGCAATGATTTACCAAGGCTTATTTAAGTTGGGCCTCCAGGCTTTTCTGTCATTTGTTTTGTAACCACAGCTTCAGCAAAGTAGGGGGGAAAAAAAAGTTATTTTGAGTTTTTAAAATAAAGTTATTTTCTAGTTAACCCCTTTCTTTGTGGATTAAATCACCCAGCATCTTCATATAGACGTGTGAGACTTCAACAGCAGGACTGATTTTATATCTTCTTCTTAGCACAATGATAGTGTCACTCACTTACAGCCTGACTCTCCAGTTTCAATAATAATTTTGTTGTGTCATCTTAGAATAATGTTCGTCAGACTTGCAGGCTTTGTTTTGACAATTATGAAGTATGAAATCTTACTTTAGACAAAGATTGATCTTATAACAAAATACATGATGTACTGCACCCAGTGTTGCTCATCTTACTTTAAAAAAGTAATTAGTTACAGTTACAAATTACTTCTCCGAAAAAGTAATTGCGTTAGTGACTTAGTTACTACATTGAAAAAGTAATTAGTTACTCAGCAAAGTAACTGGATTTTTTTTATATTCTACAATGATTTGTTAAGAAGCAGATGACGGCGCTTGCCAGGTAGCAGTGAGTTAATACTCCAAGACAAAAGAATGCCAGATCCTTGAGAGAAGAAAACCGGAAACAAATGGTGATCTCGTGTGTATCCCAGCCTAGGTGCATCCGTCCCACCATGTATGTGCAGCTAATAGGACATAAAACCCTTATCCATCTGCTACATATTACATCCAAATTATAAGCTGGATTAAAATGTATGGGCCAGATTCACGTACATTGGCGCATATTTTGATCGGCGTAGCGCACCTTCTTTACGTTAGACCGGTGCAATGTAGAGGCGCAATCACCGTTTCCTCGTAGTATTTGCGCATAAATTAGCGCCGGTGTAACGTAAATTCCGAGGCGGAGTAAATCAAATTGGGAAGGACGTGGGCGTGTTTCATTGAAATGAGCCGTGACCCCATGCAAATGAAGGGCCGGCCGGATCGCGCATGCGCACATGAAGCAGACCATGGTCAGCACCTCTGTGCGCATGCTCACAACTCAGGAACGGCGCAATCAGTGAAATTGGAAGTGGACCCGGGCAACTTAGTGAACTACGCAGAGAGCTTAAATAGACAGACACAAACGCCCTTCCTTTGCAAAAGTACATCCCTTTGTATCCCTTCCTATACAGCAAGGTGCTTTTGTTCTGTTGTTTGTTGCGTTGTGACTTGTCTTTGTGATATTTGTTGACTGTTTGATCTAGTGTTTTGTAGAATCTATTTGATAGTGTTTTTTGGTGACTGGTTGTGAGACTTTTTGGTTGTTAGATTTTGTTTGTTTTGTTGCTTGATTTTTCCTGCTTGTTTTTGTGTGTGATTTTTGGTGATTATTTGGGAGAGAGTTGTTGTATGAGTATGACTGAGAGGAAGCGCAAGAGCAATTTTTCTTTGAGAAACAAATTATTGCCCGGGCCCTTACCCAATATGGCCGTTTCCTTCACGGCCCGGAGAGTGCCAACACCACCCCAGCCAGGAAGAAGGAGATTTTGCAGAACATTACCGACCAGGTAAATTCATTGGGGGGGGGGGAGACCCGGACACACGAGGGGATCATAAAGAAGATCAATGATCTCCGGCGTCTGGTCCGAAAGAAGCTGGCCAAAATGGCAGCCCATGCCAGGGGCACTGGAGGGGGCCCATCATGCCCTGTTACTCTGACAGCAGAGGAGCGTGCGGTGGCCCACACCTTTAATAGGCAACAAGTGGAGGGCCTGCCTGGCTATGACTCCAGTCAGGAGCACGTGATGACAGGTAAGGTTTTTTTTTCCTATCCAGTGTCTAGCATGTGTGGGGTGGGGAAGGGAATATGTGGCAAGTGTGTGGATCCTCCAACATGTGAATGTTTTGTGTCATCCACAGATGTGCAGGAGGGTGCTGGGCCATCTGGCCTGACTGCACCATCCCCGGGACACCAGCCTGATGAGAACCCCCAGACAAGGCCGGAGTCCTCGGAGGAGTTGGAGGAGGAGGAGTTTCAGGAGGAGGAGGAGGTAATGTCAGCCAGTGGATTGTTGTTTTTGGAGGAGTCTTCCCCTCTGGCTGGCAGCAGCCAGCCCTCCATAAGGGGTAGCCCCTCCCACTCCTCCCCCAACAGGGCTCCCCTCCCAAGGGCCTCCCCTTCTCCCCGGCCACAAGCATCAGCTGGAGGCAGGAAGTCGTCCCAGAAAACCAGGGGGGTGGCCGAGGTTCTGCCCGCCAATCTCGGAAGGGACCAGGCCCTTCAGACCCACCATCTGGGACAGGTCAGCCAGACTTTGGTGTGGATGGAGGAGAGCCTGTCCTCCATAAAGGATACGCTTGGGGACCTGGACTGCCACTCCCTGGCTCTTACAAACTGCCTAAACGAACTGCAGACTACTACAGAAGACGTTGGGCAGGATGTGAGGGCCCTCACCCAGGCTATCTAGGCCAATACGGCAACACTAAGTGCTGGCCTGACCAGAATTGCCGTGGCCTTGGAGGGCAGGCCGCCAGGTGGGCAGAGACCAGGGGCTGCTCCTCCTTCCCCGGATTACCCCCCCATTAGTCTCCCCTGAGGAGCCGGGGCCGTGGCCGTGGGTGCCCCAGGCGTGGGTCACGCCAGCGGCATTAATTTGGTTTCCCCCTTTTTTTTTTTTTGCTGGACTTTTTTTTTTTTTTTTTTGCTGGAATTTTTTTTTTTGTGTTGTGAATGATTTCGAAATGTGGGGGTGACATTCCTGCCGGAAAAGGGGTGTCACCCTCATTTGTGGTGGAAAAGGGTTCCCCAGGACCAGGGAGAAGTGATCCCCAGGTCCGTGTGAATGGTGTATGAATGTACAGTGACATAATTGGAGCCGTGGCGTGGCGTTGCTGCTCACAAGTCCTGCATGGTGTGCTTGTGCTAATCCAATTAGATGAGGATGTGATGTGTCTGTGCTAGGGACCACAGTGGTGTGCATGCATGCATTCTCATTGTGCCATGAATAATGTGTGTGTTTAACGTGCAAAGATGCCTAATGTGAGCTGTCTCCTGGCTGCTCTTCCCTCAGAAGACGGGGTAGCCTCGGCTAGGGGGGATTGTCTGGTTCAGGGGTCAGGTCATCACGTATGTCAATCTGCAGGCCCTTTCTTACTGAAAAGTTGTGCAGCAGGCAACATGCACTGATGATCTGGCACACAAAGTTTGGGGAATACAACAGGGTCCCCCCAGACTTATCCAGGCATCGGAAACGTGACTTCAGGAGGCCAAAGGTGCGTTCCACCACTGCACGTGTTTGGGCGTGGGCTTCATTGTATCTTTCCTCTTCTGGGGTTTGGGGGTTCCGGATAGGAGTCATGAGATGGGGTCCCAGTGCATATGCAGAGTCACCTGTAAGGGGAAAGACAGGAGGATGTTAGTCATGCATGCCACCCATGTCACTCATCAACCAGCCAGGTGTCCCCATACACATTCTGTTCGAATTCCATTGGGATGGGGCTCTGATTGTATATGTAGCTGTCATGGCTGGATCCGGGGTGTTTGGCACGGACGTTCCATATGAGGCCTTGGGCATCACCTGTACGTTGATGGAATGCCAATGCTTCCGATTGCGGTATATGTGCTCTGTCTCATGGGGGGGCTGGAGTGCCACATGTGTGCAATCAATGGCCCCCACGGTGCGTGGGAATCTGGCAATTCTGTAGAAATCTGTCATTGCCTTCAGCCGCAGGTCCTCAGTGGTTGGTTTGATGATTTGGTTGGCCATGCGTCTGAGGATTGCGGGGACAACCTGGTACACACATCTGCTCATGGAGGATTGTGACATCCCAGCCACCACTCCACTTGTTCTTTGAAAAGAGCCACTGGCAAGGAAATGGAGTGTTGCCAGGACCTTGATCAGTGGCTGCACTGCATGTGAGCAGTGTGTTGGGCTGGTGATGTCCTCCTGCAGGGTTATGGTTAATTCCAGGATGGCATGAGGGGTGAATCTGAAGATGCGATACACCTCAGAATCACTCATGCCAAAGAGGTCTATACGTGTGCGGTATATCCTCTCCCGTGCCCTCCTCCGTGCCCTCCTCCTTCTTTGCTCCTCTAAAGTCATTTGTATAGCTATGAGCAAGGATGCCCATGGCATGTAGGCATACAGATTGTTGTCCAGTAAGTGTGACTGCTCAGCTCCTCACTAACAGTGTTGCTTTAGCTGACATGTAGACGGATTGTCTAATTTTATTCCACCTTTTATATGGTCTAATTTTAGACAGGACGTGCAGCTGTTGCGCACAGCGCATAGCCTGCACTGCACCAACTTACTTTTGTGGATCCACGTAACTCCCTCATTTGCATATTTGAATAGCAAATCAATGGTGTGTCTAGCGCAGTTTTGCGCAGACTGATACGCCGGTCTATCGAAATTACGCCGGTCCAAAAAAAGTAGATTTCATGCGTATATCGCTTTGGGGATGCGGCGCATCGAAACGCATGCGCAAATTTAGACTTACGCCGCGCATCTCCTGTAACGCCAGTGTAATGGCTCTGTGAATCTGGCCCTATGTCTATAATATACATTCCCCTGACGTTTACAGAGTCTGTCATTTAAAATCTTATATTAGGCTTTATTAGAATGTTCTATAGTTTTATTGTTTATTATTTTATTTATCTTATATAAGCTTTATTAGATGCAAGGGATCTGGAATGGGGATGTCAGATTTTTCTTTGTTGTCTGATGAAGAGATGAAATCACTGACCCAAAAAAACCTGCTGATCATTGGTCTGTATAGGTGTCCTGCACTTACCATGTTGACCACTAGATGTCGCTGTGTACACTGTGTTGTATAGGGAACGTTTGTTTTGTGGAATATTTTGTTCCAGCCATGTGTTCCCCGGATCATTGATCAGGTTGCGCACACAGTGTGTGTGATTGATGTGCGTTGTTCCCTGGTGATAGGTCAGTGTGAGGTGGATGGGGCTCATTGTATTCAGCAGGCAACATGTGCAGCCCCCTAAATCAACAGAGAATGGCAACCAGAGGGGACAGGGGCGGCACAGTTAGTTCAAATATTTTTTGTTTTTACTTTTTTAGCACTTTTTTTTATTCATTTTTAGCTTGTCGTTTACTTGTTTTTATTTTTGTGTAATATTCTTATTATTTTGAATATTATTTTTCTTATTCTCTACTTTTAGTTACTTTTTTAATTTAATTATTACTTTTTATCAATTTTTTTTCACTTAACTTTATTGCTATCACACAGGAGAAAACAATTCCCTGTGCGATAGCAATTGGAGGTGACAGGTTCTCTTTATTGACCCTGTCACCTCCAAAACAGAAGTCCTAGCACTGTGCTAGAACTCCTGTCACAGCTGAGATGGGAAGAGCACAGCTCACTCCTCTCACTGTGTACATCGGGGGGGGGGGGAGGCGGGGGAGACCGACTCAGCGGCTGTGGGGAGGACAGAGGAGTCCCGAAGGCAGAGCAAGCTGAGAAAGGTATGTGGGGGTAGAGGAGAACGGACAGCAGCACACATTTGACAAGTGATTTTGACGACATCGCCGTTAGGCATGTGCAAAAGTGAAAAATTTGTTTCGTTTCATTTCAATTTATCATTTAATACATTTTGTTAAGTTAGGTTCGTTACATGTGTTGAATTCGTTTTCGGAATTCGTTCGTTTTCGACCTAATTTCGAAAAAATCCGGTCGAAATCGAAAATATTTAAACCAGATTAGAAAACAAATAGTCACTTTTCGAATAGAATTTTTTTCGAATTAAATTCGAAAATAATTTTTTTACTAATTCCGATCGAATTTAGTCCGCGGGTTTTCGAACGTTCGTTCTGATTCGGTAAATTCGCTAATATTGCAATTCGGGAATTCATATGCATCCGAATGTCCGAATAATGGAAAATTCGTCCGAATTTCGATTCGGAACGAAACGAAATGCACATGCCTAATCGCCGTAATCACTTAACGAGCGAGCGGATTCCTACACAGCAACATACCGCCCTCAACTGTATGTTACGGCCGTCGGGGGACTCCATGCCACTGCCGCCCCTTGGCAACCTGCCGCCCCGAGGCCTGGCCTTGGTGGCCTTGTGGGAAATCCGGGCCTGCACGGGTGACGCCCCCCCCCCAATCCGTCCCTCCCTCCCCAATCCGTCCCTCCCTCCCCTATCCATGCGTCTTGCCCCTTCAAGGATGCCGGATTCTTGAATTCCAATGTGTCGTGTTCTTTTGCCACCCCCCCAAAAAAGAAAAAAAAAACAGCCGCAGCTAGGGCTAGAGAAGTTTTTTTAGAAGCTCAGTCAAGCTGATAAAATAGCAACCTGTAAAGGGGACCTACATGTGAAAAAAATAAGATTTGTTATTATATAGGGAACATTTAAAAAAATGTTGTGCCTAATTATGCCTAAGTAATATCCCCAACAATTTCCTTTTTGTCTTGTATTCCTCCTTCCTGTACCTTGAGCCTGATAAATGTATGTAGTGTGAGACACAGGGGTTGGTTTACTATCTGGTGAAGCTGTGTCTAGTAACCAATCAGCTTCTAACTTCAGGTTGTTCAATTAAAGCGGTGTTCCAGCCACAAACAAAAAAAGTCAGCTACAAAGCTGCTGACTTTTAATAAGGACATTTACCTGTCCAAGGAGAACACGATGTCGGCCCCCCAGATACCGATCTGTCCATCGGACCGGTTGCAGGCACCACCTGAGACACTAAGGGCAACCGGAAACTGAGCCTTCAGGCTTCATTGCCCGTTTCCTACTGCACATGTGTGAGTCGCGCATCGCTTTGTGAATGGCCAGCTTGTCTTCTGCGATGCACACAAGTCCCAGAACACAGCAGGGAGGCTCGCGCGCAAAAGGATATGACGTACTGCACCGTGGACTGGATGGATCGGAAGTAAACTATGTACTTCATAAAAAGGTAGAAAGGAGAAAATATATATATTTTAATATAAAAAAATGAGGGGTGGAGTGGTGCTCTTTCGTTTAAGACCACCTCTCAAAAGTGGGTGGAACTCCGCTTTTAGCTTTGAAAAAAACACATGAAAACAAATTGGTTTCTATGCAGAGCTGCACCAGATTTTGCACTCTCTAGTTTTAATAAATTAACCCCACTGTGCAAACTGCTATTCCAAAAAAGATTAAGAGTGAGATATGGGGGTTTATTTACTAAAGGCTAATCCACTTTGCACTACAAGTGCAAAGTGCACTTGAAATTAGACTGAAGGGGCACTTGGTAGTGCAGTCGCTGAAGATCCGAGGGGGGACATGCAAGGAAAACAAAAAACAGCATTTTAGCTTGAACATGATTGGATGATAAAATCAGCAGAGCTTCCCCTCATTTCAGATCTACCGCTTAGATTTACAGCAACTGCACTTCCAAGTGTACTTTGCACTTGTAGTGCAAAGTGTATTTGCCTTTCGTAAATAACCCCCATGGTGATGTCACTACAGGGATAATCCCTATTCTTGCTGGAAAGGAAGCTGTACCCAATGACCTGCAATGCATGCATCTCCTTGCTTCTGCTTTATTCTATGGATGGATGCTTTCTGAATTTCTCCTGATTTGTCTTGTTGATTACCCCCCCCCCCCCCCAATAATCAGATCACCTTCAGGGGGACAGCTCTGACATAAAAAATAAAAAAAACATGCTTTTCCAGCAAGACTCTCCTTCCCACAGAGAGACACTGAGGCGGCGTACACACGACCGAGGTTCTCGCTGGAAACCAGCGAGAACCTCGCTGGAAGCTGCATTCCAGCGAGGACCTCGGCCGTGTGTATGCTCTCGGCGAGCATCCCGTCGGGAATCCCGTCGAGCAGAAATAGAGAGCACGCTCTCTATTTGCTCAACGGCCCGCCTGGATGAATGGCTGGTTGCCATTCCCGACGGGCAAGTCGCAGATTTCGACGGCCGGCAGAGAACCTCGACGGGCGGAACGATGTGTTCTGCCCATCGAGGTTCTCTGCCGTGTGTACACGGCCATATACACTATAAGTTTTTCATGGGGAAAAGATCCGCTACGGAGAGACAACGGGCGATAACGGTGATTAGGCCTGTGTCCTCTGATTGCCTTTTTGGCACAGCTTTCACAGTACATGTCCTCTTAAATAATTAAGAGCGGCAATGATTTGCTGAACAACAGACTGGACAATTGTTTCCTGTTGCTTAAATTATACATGTACCATGTACAGAGGATTAAAGGGTCACTAAAGGAATTTTTTTTTTTTTTGCTAAATAGCCTCCTTTACCTTACTGCAGACCTGGTTTCATGTCCTCATTGTTCGTTTTTTGCTTCGAAGTAGCTGTAATACTTCTCTGATCTCCACACTTCCTGCTGGTCTGGCTCCTTATGAAAAAACTCATGCTAGCTTTTCACTGTGGTCCATGATCAAAGAGGTGTGATTACTATGTGTCTAAAACTCTTCAGAACCAATCAGATTCATTTTAAAAACAAACATTGCCCTGTATGTTTGTTTTAGTTCTGTGTGTCTCTTTACTTCACAGAAACATGAAACCATTTTTTAAAACGAAACTAAACTGCAGGCACATTATATGATTGATTTTTATCTATTTTTAATCATTTTTAAAAGGAATCAGTTAAGTATTATGTATCTATATCCTGTAAACTGTCATTTCAGCAAAAAAAAAATTCCTTTAGTGATCCTTTAATTTCTCATCGTCGCATAATGGACCAGTTATGCACAACTGGATTGCTACTGCATACAACTTGTGTAGCATACACCAAAGGGAACCATTTGATCCATCTGTTTGATGGGTGACTAAAAAGCCCTTGTACAGTTCTGTCCTAAAGGAGACCCCTAGTTAACTACATTTATACTTTGAGACAGACACAAGGCACATTCTTAAATCAAATAAAACATATTTATTTAGTTAAATGAAAGGACATTTTCAGTCATATTAAGTATAAATTACAAACAGCTGCACTGGGTCATTTTCCAGCAAGCCTCAGGTAGGACATAATAACCAATTCTAATACAAACAGCATTCAAACATACAGCCAAGAACACATGAACTTCTGCCCCATTTTTTTGGGGGGGGAATAAATTATTCATACACAATTAAAGCAAATATTTTAGTAATCAACATGGAGTATATAAAGCTTTCATTGTATGTATTTCTGTTTAAAAGAATATATTGCAACTCTGCATTACAGCACTTTATTTCATGAAGGCAAAACAGAGCGTAGTCATAAAATTGTAGCAGTGACTGAATCATTCATAAAAATATATATATTTTTCTGTCTCTATTTTATTTATTTTACAAGTCTGTACAGTTATCAAAGAACTGGAAAAGCAAGGGCCTCTCATTTCTGTGTAGGTAGTTAACCACTGGCTGCCCCTTAGGCCTCTTAATAAGCTTTTGCCAGACAATATGCCACGTTTGATTAGCAATTCACACTTTGGCATGGCAATATAAAGACAAAAAGCTATCCTTATCTCTAGAAACAATTATCGAGACTCAGTCGAGACTCCGTTTTTTTTTTTTTAAAGTCATATACATATAATACAAACAGAGATACAGTACCTTTAGAATTAACCATACTAACACTGTGACCATGGGCCTTAAAGCATATCGGCTGCAATTAAAGCCCATCTCCGATTCATCCTCAAAGAACTGTGACAGTATAAGCATATTGTTTACAGTAAAAAAAAAAGGACCAGCACATCAAAATTACAGTAGAGCCGTTTCCCACAGCAACCAAAAAGGTTGAGTAGAAAAATGACGCAAAACTTAAAGGATGCTGAATAATGTGAGCCCGTGGGTTCTAGTTGTCTAAATAAGGCTTCAATTAGATATCTGAATAAGTGTTTCGATAAACAGAACATCACACATAGCAAAAAAGCATATAAAGAAATATAATTGTCAATATAGTCCAGAATATAGTCAAACAAGAGATAAAAACTACAATGGAAAAGAGGATTGCAGATTATGTATGTCTTTCAAAAAGCAAATAGGGTTTTTTCTATGCAACTATCCCATTACTTTGAAAGAGTTGTATGTCGGGGGCCGCACTGCCCACCGAATGCAAGAGGGGAAATCAATTTTGCAGCAGTCTTATAGCAAAGCATTTTTGCCATGGCATGTGTACAGCCCCCAATGGCTGCATGCTATCTTTAAGGTGGGTGTGGGCAGTCAGGGGTGGTAAAAAGATGGCCCAACCAATTGTTTCTACCCCCCCCTGGCCACCAGTGTACATGAGGCCTTACTCATATTTAAGAGCCTAAATAGATACAATCCTTAACTAGTCATGCTATAATTCATTGTTAAAGCATAGTTCCACTTTTGTTGAGAAAAAAAACATTCCCCTCTGGATGATCGATGTACATTGCAAGGATTATAAAAACCTTTGTTGCACACTCCTACCTTTTGTTATTCTGAAGAAATCCATGTGTGGTTGTCTGTGCCTCTGTACAGAGTGGGTCTAATGGGAGTGGTTTCATAAGTCAGCTGTGGTAGCTGCAGAGCACCAATAAGAAAATCTGCTGGGCCTGCATCACTTTAGACGTGTTCCTATTGGAAATATCTCACCAAAAATTAAATAATTGTTGCAGGGCATGCCTGAAATCTGACTTGTATCTTAGGCAGACTTCTGGAAAAATTGGTGAGCCAATCACACAGGCCACAGGCCACTGCAAGGACACATAGAAAACAATTGTTTTCTATGTGTCCTGTTCACACAACAATACTGGTGCCATGTGCAGTGCAGTGTGTTGCACTAAAATGCTACTTGTTTGCCTCAACATAATGAAAAATAATTGAGAAAAAAATGCTTATTATTATCTTGTCCCTTGCAAGGACCCATAGCAATTAGATCAACAAACTGCGATTTAAAACATATATTAACGCACATAAACATGCATGTCAATAGAAGGCAATGCACATTTTTGGAGCATTTCCATGCATTTTAATGCATGTTTGTGTATGAACAGGCCCTTTAAGGATAACTCCACTTACATTGGAAAGAAACACATAACAAAAATAATATCGCATATACTATAACAGAAGTCATATTGTAATTGAATGTTATTAAAAATGACCTTTCCTTTTCAATCTGCAGTGCTGTCATTTTCTGTAAAATACAATGCAATATGGCTATCTAGAGAAGTTCTGTAGATAGTGTAAAGAACACTCCCCCGAAATGTAGTTTCCTGCTTGTGTAATTGGCTCACTGATTTTACCAGAAATTTGTACAGGTCAGATTTTGGGCATCCCCTGCAACAAATATGTCATTTTTGGTAAGATATTGTAAAAGGAAAATTACATCTAAAGGGATTCAGGTGCTGCCACTTTCTAAATTCTAAAGTCACTCCTACTCATTTTGCGCATGGACACAGACAAGCAAACAACTATGGGCCAGATTCTCAAATGTTTTCGGCGGCGTAGCGTAAGCCAGTTACACTACCCCGCCGCTGCGTACTGGAGCAAGTGCTTTATTCTCTAAGCACTTGCTCCGTAGGTTTCGCCTGCGTCGCGTAAATCGCGCAGCGTAAACCCGCGCAATTCAAATGGGGCGGCTTGTATTTAAATTAAGCGCGCCCCCGCGTCGAACGAACTGCGCATGCGCCGGCCGGGGAAAAAGCCCAGTGCGCATGCTCCAGCTCACGTCGGAAAGCGTCGTTGAAACCGACGTCAAAACGACGTGAGCGTCATTTACGCAAGTCCCTATTCGCGAACGAGTTAGTAAAACGACGTAAGCGACGGAAAAAGCCGACGCTGACCCGACGCCATACTTAACATGGCGTCCGACGGGACACGACGGCATCCGACGGGACCTCGTAAGGTTACTCCACATAGAAGCTGGGGTAACCTTTACGAGTTCGTAAACGACGTACGCGACGACGGGGCGGCGTAAAAGCGATCAAGTATCGGCGTACTACTTCATTTGCATATGCAAATGAAAAAACAACGTAAAGGCCACCTAGTGGCCGGAGTTGTCATTACATCTACGATCCGAAAGTGTAATTGTATTACACTTGTCGGATGTAGAAGCGTATCTATGCAAAAGTGATGCTCAGCATCACTCGCATAGAGATACGAGTCAAAAAAAAAGGCGATACGACGGGGTATCTGAGATACTCCGTCGTAACGCCTCTGAGAATCTGGCCCTATTTCTTCAGAATAACAAAGGGTAGAAATCAACCAAGCTTGGTAAAATCCTTGCAATGTACATTGATTACCCAGAGAGAAGGGAATGTTTTTTTTTTTTCTGAAGAAAGTGGAGTTACTCTTTAGGCTCATTAACCTATTAATTAATTATTTTCATATTTTCTAATTTATGTTTACTCATTGATGCAATTCAAAGCCCCTAGGGGTAACTTTTATTTTTCTAAATCTGATCAGGGGTGTGCAGCACTCCAATTCACAGTTGGTATCGCTTTCCCTTTGCATTAACCTATTACTATATGGTACATTAGATTACTAAACTCACAACATTTTGGATCTGTGGTCCATATGAACATAATTTAAATGATATAATTAAAAATACGGGAACATATACAAAAATAAACTTATATATGTTAAAGAAAAAAGCCTATTTATACAATATACTTGAAACAAAGGAACCTTGTTGAGGACAAAGATAAAATCACCTTTGTTACATTGTAAAAGATGGTGTTTTGTTTGAAACCAGGTGCCAGTCTAATGGATGAAATATTAAGTCTTGTTAAAAATATAACTTGGTGGTGTCCCTTTTTATTCCTTCAGATTCCAGCTGAAGTAGGGAATATAGAATGGAAAACAAATTATGTGTAGTTACCTATGGTAACCAGCTAGGTTTAATTTTATATGAAGTAAAATAGTAGCTTCATTTGCAAATATTTGGATTTACTGAGAGAAGACGTGTGGTATTGCCACCTCTCCCTACAACATTTACAGCATATCTAAACTCAACAACACAAATGTAACATATTGCAATTTACCAGTCTTTAGATGTGGTAGATGATTATATATATATTTTTTTTTTTGTTTTCCCTTTTTTGTGTGACTGTGGTTAGTTCTAATCTAGAGTATACATGGCATAGCCTATCAAAGAATGAAAAAAGAACATGAAAAATGAGCAGTTAGCAGTCATTTACACTATTATTTTTTTATGTTTAGATACCTTTTAGCATGTTTAGATACACTTTGTCAGTTCTGGCATCTAGCAGACTGGGCCAGTGTAAAACATTCTTATGACCTACAGCCTCCCATTCAAATAATTTTTAATAAAAATAATAACTGTTAGAAATACATTTAGCCATACTGAAATATTAGGATCACAATGTCATCTACTGACATGGAAGTAATTTAAAAGTAGCCAGGAAAGTCACTTGCAACAGCATCATTTAGTCTGGACTTTATAGACAGAAGTTGCCTAAAAGGCCAGTAGATGGCAGTGTTTCTTAGAGACAGTAATAAATACACCCAATGTACATCCATGTCCAATACTTTTTCAGGAAATGTATCAAATCCATTTACCATATCCTGCATTTTTAAAACATTTAAGTGCTCTAGACAGAAAGCAGTGCTTATGCAGAGGCATAATTAACAAAAGCCAAAAAGATTTGTAATTCCCGGGATTCAAATGCCTCCACCTCGCAACTATTTTTCATTTTAGCATCCTGTGTTATATGCCTGATCACTGGACAATAAATGATGAACTAAATAAAAAAAAAAATGAATTATTGCCCAAGGAGCAGGCAAATGACAAATGAAGTCTTAAAACATAAATAGTAAATATAAGCTGGTAGCAAAATGATTTACAACTACAGCACCTAAGTAAGACTGGTCATAGATTTTTTTATGTATTTTTTGATCAGCCAGAAGGCTAAAGGAAAAACCGATTCGCCCATGCACACAAAGGGAGGTTGATGGAGAAATCCTCCACGATGTGCCAGTTAATTCTGACAGTGGGACTCCTTCTCTGTCAGAATATACTGATCGGCGGCATTCTTGTTCAACAGAAGTCAACCGTTAGATCAACTCCTGTCAAGTGGGAATGCCCATGTATGGACCAAAGTTTGGCCTGTTCCTGCTAGCCAAATTTCAATCCACCTATGGCCAGCTTTAGAAAAGCCTGTTGGATATTATGGTCATCAATTTGTTAAACTAGGGATGTCCCCTGTTTTCTTAGTTGACTTGCACTGTGATGAAATAAAAATAAATAAAAATAAGAACAGAATGATGACCATGATATCATTATTTAGCTATTTAGTTGAATGAAGGGGGGGGGGGGGGTAAAATACCTCAAGGAGAAAATATGGGACTATTTAGAAAACATTTAGAAAAACTGTATCAAAGAAAATGTAGATGTTATGTAGGGCAAATCATCAGGAGTCATGTGCAATGTTCCATGCACAGCAATGTGCGTTGGTTTGTGCTTTGATGTGCATTGTCCAATTCTGCTGGAAAGTTCAATATAATGAGACCACACAGGGCAAAGTGTTAAAAGCATGAACATTATACCTTATATATGTGGATATATATGTATCCTTTGTGATACATTTGTTTCCGACTAAGACTTTGCTATTATTTTAGTGGGAGATGGTAGACGTGTGCATTCGTTTTCATCTGAATGGATTTTCGTCATCGGAAAATAAATGCGCAGAATCCGAAATCCGAAAGATCCGACATAAAAAAATGCTTTATTTTTATTTTCTTTGCTACAACATTTCGATATAGATAGAATCGACGTGACGCTGACAATAACAATCTGTGTCTATAGAACCTGCGGTCGAATGTGCCTAACCTTTACTCTATTAGTCCAAAATAATTCTACATAGAGAGGAAAGATTCGACATTATAGAGACAGTGTTGGGGTAGACCATTCAACAAGAATGACGAAGATTCGACGAAGCAGCAAAAAATATACAAACGTTGAATCTGTCATGAAGGCTTATGGTGTCTGTCGAAAGTTCTAAGTAGATTAGACGGAGCAGCTAAACTGTTAGACGCCGCAATCGTATATTTCCGGTCAAATGCTCGGTCCATAGGCTATAGAGGAATTCTAAAGTTGGTTGACTAGTAATAATAATTTATAACTATAATTATTATTAGTGTCATACAACATTAGAATTCTTCAATAGCTTGTAGGCAGAACATTTGACCAACAATGTATGATTGCGGCGTCGTACAGTTTAGCTGCTCTGTCGAATCTTCTTAGAACATTCGACAAACACCATAAGCCTTCAATGACAGATTCGACCTTAATTAATTCGGATTTTTGGACAAATGCATTTTTTAACAAAACAAAATAAATAAAAACGAATTTCGGGAGTAACTAAATAAATGTATTTTTCGGACGAAAGCGAAATTATTTCAGTGTGCACACGTCTAGAAGATGGTAAAAATAATAAAAATAAATTAATTTATACTTATACTTTTGCTCAGTTTTAGCTCAAAAAACAAATAACATTTCCTCTAAAGCTAAACAATCTCTTTATCAACACCAAAGCCTTCTCCTCTGTCAAATGCTTTGCATACAACCACTATGCAACACTTTGGGGTTGATTTACTAAAATTGAAGAGTGCAAAATCTGGTGCAGCTTGGCATAGAAACCAATCAGCTTCCAGATTTTTTTTGTCAATGTTTAATTGAACAAGCTGAAGTTAGAAGCTGACTGACTACCATGCACAGCTGCCTCAGATTTTGCACTCCCCAGTTTAACCGTTTCCGGACCAGCAGCTGCAGTTATACTGCGGCAGGCTGGCTCCCCTGCGCAAGCCATCGTAGCTGTACATCAGCTCTTTAAGACACCTCTGGAAGCGTGCATGTCTGAAGCATGTTTCCAGAGCCGATGCGAGTCGCTGGGCACCCGCGATTGCTCGTTATAGAACGAGAACGGGGTTGTGTGTGGGTAAACACACAAATCCCGTTTCTCACAGGGGCAAGGAGACTGATCATGTTTTCATACGAAGTATGAACACCGATCTCTCTCTTCCCCTAGTCAGTCCCATCCCCACTACAGTTAGAACACACATTAGGGAACACAGTTAACTCCTTGATCACCCCCTAGTGTTAACCCCTTCCCTGCCAGTGTCATTTATACAGTAATCATTGCATGTTTATAGCACTAATATCTGTATAAATGTCACTGGTCCCAAAAATGTGTCAAAAGTGTCCAATTTGTCCGCCGCAATATCTCAGTCCCGATAAAAATCGCTGATTGCTGCCATTACTAGTAAAAAAATAATAATAAAAATGTCATAAATCTATCCCCTATTTTGTAGATGCTATAACTTTTGCACAAACCAAATCAATATTCGCTTATTTCAATTTTTTTACCAAAAATATGTAGAAGAATACATATCGGCCTAAATTGAGGAAAATAAATATATATATATATTTTTTTTAAATAGGATATTTATTATAGAAAAAAAGTAAAAGATATTATACCACCAAAAGAAAGCTCTATTTGTGGGGGAAAAAAGGACGTAAATTTTGTTTGGGCACAACGTTGCACGACTGCGCAAGTGTCAGTTAAATTGACGCAGTGCCGTATAGCAAAAAATGGCCTGGTCATTGAGCAGACAATCGTCTGGGGCTGAAGTGGTTAAGTGAATTAACCCCATAGTGTCTTTATATAGTAATGTTCAGTGCTAAAAACATTTATTTTATAATGTTAAATAGGAAATGTTACACATATTCTTCAATCACCACTTACAGCCAAATTAAGATCTCTAAGATCAAGACTGTTTGTAAGATCAACTTTTTTTTTTTCTAGCTTGTTTTACTTTAAACAAGACAGCAGGAAGAAATCAGATTACACAGAATATTTTATAATTATGAGAAGGGGTATACCTTTTCTTTTAGGCTGATTTTTTTAGTCATTTATAAATGACTCTCAACAAGCATGCAGACATTGCTGGACCTCCTCATTGGGAAGGTGAAAACTGGATATGATATGTGCGCTCTGTATACAAGGTAAATACAAAATATATATAACAGTTAGAGTCGGTTCACACTGGGGCGACTTGGGATCCGACTTGAAGTCGTCTCAAGTCGTCTCAAGTCGTCCCAAGTCGCGCTGTCCAGAAAAGCAATGTAAGTGAATGGGAGCGGTGTTAATACACACTACTCATGTCGCTCCGACTTCAGAAGAGGTTCCTGTACTACTTCAATCAGACTTCTAGGCGATTTGTACCCATTGATTTCAATGGAAGTCGCTTCCAAGTCTGATCACTGTTTTAATTGAAGCTACCTTTCAGCAAGATAACATACATTTCTCAGGCAAACCCCTCCCTCCCTTTCCCTCTCCCAGAGCTGATTGTTGTTTTATTGGCCACTGGAATGTCTCCTGACCTGAAAAGGACTTCAAGTCGTGTTGTAAATGGCCCCAGATAGCCCTGTGGTTCATGCTCAAATCGTGTTGAAGTTGCTTCTGAAAGTCGTGCTGGAAGTCGTGTCGCCCCAGTGTGAACCGACTCTTAAAGTATTACTTTTTAAAAACTTCAAACAAAATTAAATAGAATTTACTAAATCCCATTATAATTCAAAAATGTAGGGAACGGGGAAACATAAAAGCACTCACATATAGCCGACATCCGAAATAATTGAATCAAAAATAGAAAATTACTACATAGGGTAGTAGAGAGGCGGACTTTTTCAGGCAATCACAAGGACATAAAAGTTAAGAAAAAATATTTAATTATATATAATAAAATCCAAAAACAAAGAATAAAATATACAAAAACAGGGTATACAGAGTATATATGAGCAATATTAGCTTGCATCTCGCCTACGCGTTTCGCCTAGCGGCTTCTTCAGGGCGAGTTTGAGAGAGGGCTGATAGTATATAATTGCTAATTTCATACATCAAAAGAATTGCTATCCATCCGATTATATCGAAATAAGTATCCGTATGGCTTGTAAGAGCTCAATGCGGCAGACAAAGTACACCAAAATACATGAAAAAAGTATCCTATGGTTGGCAGCGAGTCATCATATAATAGGCTAGACCAGGTTATAGTGTCCAATATAGGGCAGCCCAGTAAGTCAGGAGCCTAAACATAGGGTCAGGGGCAGCACAGGCTAAACCCCCCCGGGACACACGAACAGCGTTCTATACCAAGGCTCCTGACTTACTGGGCTGCCCTATATTGGACACTATAACCTGGTCTAGCCTATTTGATTGGATACTTACTCCTCCCTGGTTATGTTCCATGTTCACTGCTGTGATTAGTCCCGGGTCTGTTTCTTGATTTCTGGCTTTATTTCAGAAATACATTTGTTCATCTTTATATGATGACTCGCTGCCAACCATAGGATACTTTTTCGTGTATTTTGGTGTACTTTGTCTGCCGCATTGAGCTCTTACAAGCCATACGGATACTTATTTCTTCATCTTCGATATAATCGGATGGATAGCAATTCTTTTGATGTATGAAATTAGCAATTATATACTATCAGCCCTCTCTCAAACTCGCCCTGAAGAAGCCGCTAGGCAAAACGCGTAGGCGAGATGCAAGCTAATATTGCTCATATATACTCTGTATACCCTGTTTTTGTATATTTTATTCTTTGTTTTTGGATTTTATGATATATAATTAAATATTTTTTCTTAACTGTTATGTCCTTGTGATTGCCTTAAAAAGTCCGCCTCTCTACTACCCTATGTAGTAATTTTCTATTTTTAAATCCCATTATAGTTGCTGTTAAAAAAATGGACACACTGCCACTTTGAAGGAGGCTTCAACACAACAATACAGTTTTTGGTAGGATTCTCATCACACTGGCTGGAAACCAAATATGTGTCATTTTACTAATAGTGCAGTAGTATTAGCCCCTACCTAAAAATAACATAATAGTTTTGGTGGAAACCTTTTAAAAATGACTTCCCTTTTACTCCCAGTAGTATTTATCAGCTCCTATGGACTTGGATATGGTTAACATTTAGAGTGCACTTTCCATAAAGTGTACACAGGAGGTTTATCCTTTTCTATCTGCCATTACCATCAGTCAGGCATTCACAGTTTCAAAGGCAAGAGTCTTTTGAAAAAGAAGACCCAGTGATTTTGATGATAAGTAATAATGGCGTTTTAATAATAGGACTCACGTCTTCCTTGGGTTTAGGTATTGACAAAGAACAAAGGGCATATTCTATACAACAGCACACTGGCACGTTTGTCTTTATAGCTGTCTGTAAAAATGCATTTGAAAGTTTCAACCGGTCTAACAAGTAGAAGAAACAGGCATTTTAAAATATTGTTGCAGTAAAGCTTTTTTTTTTTTTTAAGTCTGGCAATGAAATGTGCAAAACATTATTTAAGGATAACAATACACTCATTTGTGCTTTCATTATTTGTGTTCATCATTCAATCACAATGTAGGTAACACCTTCAGAAACTAAGGTTTATGCACTTGTATAGGACACAGCTGCCTCACAACCATTTTGTACACTTGATATGAATGTAGCATAAACCCAGTTTTATGCCTTGTACACACGACCATTTTTCACGAGTAAACTGAAATTTTTTATATTGGTCGTGAAAACCGGTCGTGTGTATGCTCCCTAGCAGTTTTCTTGAAAAAAATTGAAACCACCTCCCTTTTTTCTCGTCGTGTTTACCGTCAGACTTTTTCTTGTCAAAAAACGGTTGTGTGTATGCTTTTCCGAGGGGAAAAAACGCTCAGGATCAAGTATGCAGCCTAAAAGTAGCCCAAAGGGTGGCACCATTTAAAGGAACTTCAACTTTATAGTCCTGTCATACGTGTTGTACGTCACCTCGCTTTGGTTGGATTTTTTTGCATGAACGTGTGTATGCAAGTCAGACTGGAGAGGAATCACGTCGGGAAAAACTTTGTTTTTTTTCCTGCTGAGAAAAATGTTCGTGTGTACGAGGCATTAGCCAAAGATTTTTTGTGTTGCTTTGTTCTAGAGAGTAAAGGGATGGGCCCGACCTGCTGTCAGGTTTTCACTGCTCCTGGAGTTGCTTTACTAAAACTGGAGAGTGCAAAATCTGGTGCAGCTGTGCATGGTAGCCAATTCTCATCTAACTTCAGCTTGTTTAATTAACCTTTAACAACAAAAAAACTGAAAGCTGATTGGTTTCTATGCAGAGCTGCACGAGATTTTGCACTCTCCAGTTTTAGTAAAATCAACCCCCTTGTGTCCCTATTAGGGAGATTTTTCCTCATTTCCTGTGGTGGAGGTTTCCCAGTGGGCAAACCTACAGCAAAAACCTTGACAGAAATTCTTACTCTTACCCACAAAGAAAAAGAAGATAAAGAAAAAAAAAGATGGTCCTAACTATCACCCATTCCAGAGACTTTCCATTTATATGGCTTGTTTTTGGCAGCAGATGTTGCATCAAAATACTGAGGTTATTCATATCAGAGTATGGATATCTCTGATGGCTACTGTACGTTCAAACCACGTTGTCAGCTTTTCACAAAAATTGCATTGTTACCAAAAATAAAATCAGAAGTTTTCTGGACTCTCCCAGCTCAGTAGAAAAGGTGTTTATTTCCACTATTGCTTTGCATTTTATTTTATACTCATCTTCATACCCTTCTGTGGCACATACATGGAAGTGCCTCAATTTTAGCGCACATGTACGCCAATTAAAAAAACAAAAGCTGCGTTCGTTTTTTAACACATATGTTAGCAATAAATACATCATTGCCAAAAGATTTTTATTCTATTAAATAAACTGGTTTCTTTAAGCTACCAGATAAGCTTTGCATCTCCACTTCATCTTGAAACTTCATTAAAAGTAGACCTTGAGCATGTCAACCGCACAGTCTTTGTTCTCCATCTGATTGACAACTCATATGTTACTCCTCTGTCATATATGCTTGGGGTAGCATAGGTAATAAATATGGTGTATTTTGACAGTGTCAAGATTTCTTCATACTGGGTTTTTGCTTCTGTTTGCGTAGGTGTGCTTCAATCTCATGTCTGAAGACCAACATTCCAAGCTGTCCATGAGAAGCCTCATTCATGGCCTTTGACTGCATACACATTTTGTATTGTTCTGAAGTCAGCTCATCCACACAGCGCTTCTCATGCCAGAGGTGGAAAAGCCCCCTAACAGGCGTCCTGATCACAATGAGATTGCTATGAAGGTATTTGCGGTACAGGTGAACATCTTCGCCTCCCCAACCCTTGATATCTAAATCAAAACCACCTGTAAAAAATAAACACATGCATGTATAAGCAATCCAATCAGAACCAGCAACAAGCATTTATATGCACAAACAATATTTTTCAAATATAGGGTTGCTCTAAGTGCAGACAAATTTTGGTAAAACTTAAGATCTAAAAAGCACCACTATATTGCAAAGGTGATCCATAATAAAATGCAGATTCAAAAATATATTATTATAATTATTAACAATAATCCTCATAAAAGCAATAATAATCATAATAATAATTTGTATTATTGTAATTATTATTTGGTTATATATAACCCTGCAAAAGACAAGCTTAAGGGTCACCAAAGGATTTTTTTTTTTTTTTTTTTTTGCTGAAATGACTGTTTACAGGGTATCGAGACATAAAAGTTAACTGATTCCTTTTAAAAATTATTAAAAATAGATAAAAATCAATCATATAATATGCCTGCAGTTTAGTTTCACTTTTAAACTGGTTTCATGTTTCTGTGAAGTAGAGAGACACACAGAACAAAAACAAACAAATCCAGGGCAGTGTTTTGTTTTTAAAATGAATCTGATTGGTTCTGAGGAGTTTTAGACACACAGTAATGACAGCTTGGACCACAGTGAAAAGCTGCTATGAGATTTTTCATAAGGAGCCAGACAAGCAGGAAGTGTGGAGATCAGAGCAGAATTACAGCAACTTCAAAGCAAAAATGAACAATGAGGACATGAAACCAGGACTGCAGTAAGGTAAAGGAAGCTATTTAGCTAAAAAAAATTCCTTTAGTGATCCTTTAGTTTAACCTAAAACCCATTCAGTGTGCCTCCAGCCCCTTGACCAAATCTAACATAATCCCAATATGCAGATGCTTACTTACCTATCCCTGGCAGTAGTCGTCTCCTCCAATGTTTACCTTTCCCCATTCCAAATTAATCAGAGCTGGCAGCAACTGCACAGTGACAACCCATAGATTTAAATATGGCAAATGTACCTGTGGTGTCTCTATTGTTTATTCCAGGTCTATAAGGAGACACTCAGGCCTCGTACAAACGATCAAATCTGTCTGCTGGAAATGGTCTGCTAGACCGTTTCAGCAGACAGATTCAATCGTGTGTACGGGCAAACAGACGGATTTGGCCACCCGACAGATTTCAAAGCATGCTTTGAAATCTGTCGGCTGGGAACCCGTCCGCCCGACATGTCTGCTGGTTAGTATGCTAACCAGCAGACATGTCTTCTCGCACACACGCCGAATGATTTCGACGCATGCGCGGAAGTGTTTTACTTCCTGGTGCGGTGACGTGGCGGCGTCAACGTCACCGCCACGTCACCGACATGTCAGCGCGCTGTCGGTCCGACCGATTTGAACAGATAGATTGACTCGTGTGTACGAGGCCTAAGAAGATTTTGGGTCGACGAAAGGTAAACACCAATGGAGGCCACCGATTTAAAGTTGGGGGTGAGGCTCAGGTTTAGATTAGATTAGGGGACTGGGGTGGGAAGCTTTTTAATTAAAGCCGATCCTATGCTTTAAGGCAATCGGAGCCCCTGAGTTAGCATGCCACATTAATCAACCTGGTAGTGCACTTAATTTTAGGAGTTCTGTATCAGTAAAGGTTTAGTTACTATTTTGTTATTTTATTTGATGCTGAATTTGTCTGTCCTTCAGTATAAAAATAAATGCATGATTAAACCATAAATAGTTGCTATTAGTTTTTCTATCTATACATTTTAATTGTAGTTCTAATGAGTTAAATATAATTTATGGGTAATTGATAAATGCTGGATTTCTTCATTTGAAATGAAAGTTTATCTATGGTTACATGCACTGAAAACACCTATTACTCACTATGTCCCAGCAAGACGTGTACAGTATACATGCATATATTTTTTGGCAAAGGAAACCGCGCTAGAGATCTACCATACATTAAATAAAATAAAACAAAACAATTATGAATATAATATAAAACAGCAGCTTAAATTGAGGTACACACAATATAAAATAAAATAAACAGGAGAAGCTGCGCGACAGAGTCCCAATCATTCAGAGAATGGCATATTAATAATCCATATTGGGGAAATGAACCCTCTTCTCACTGGCACCACAGTGACTTCAAACAAAAAAAGAGTGCCCAACCACGTAAGAAAGACCTGCTTACTGGATGGCAAGCAAAAAAGGCATGTGGCTATAACCCAGCCAAGGCCTTTAGCTTGCAATGATGGTCAAGTAGCGAAACCCCAGTAACACAGGCTGGATGGCTGCAGATCTGCCCCTGTCACCATCTAAAGAGTCCGTGGCCATGAGAAGAGACCCAGAAATAAAAGACTGACCATAGCGTAATACAGTCTGATAGTTTATAATAAAAAAAATTATAATAAAAAATAAGTATTGCACTTACATAGATATGATGAAAGTTAGCATATTAAAAATGAAGCCGGCCAGCAAATAACTATCGGAAGCCCGTCCTACTAGTAAACAGCGTGGTGACGTCAGTACATACCCTCCTGAAGGTGCGTTTCGTCATACGTGACGTTGTCAATGGGGAGAGGATTCAGTTCCCTAATATGGATTATCAATGTGCCATTCTCTGAATGATTGGGACTCTGTAGCACAGCTTCTCCTTTTTATTATATTATACATTCTTATATATTGTGCATATTAATACTAGCAGATGACTGTAGTAAACAATGCTTTAATCTCACCTATATTAATGAAATCTGACCGATACTGGCAAGTCATTCCAAACCCAAAGTCTCTCCAAAATCCAGTATCCTTTTTAATAACCTAGAAAATACAAGAAAATAAGACATGTTTAATATATTAGAATGCTAATTTAGATAAATATAAATAATACATAAAAATCTATAAATACACTATATTCTGTGTCAAGGCAAGGTTTCTACTGATTCGTTTTTTACTGGCCAGTGGAAATCTATATGTCCCTTAATGGTTCTATTAACTACTTCCTGACCGCCCGCCGTCATATTACTGTGGGACGGTGGCTCTGTCTCGCGGGAGCACGTAGCTCTACGTCCTCTCTTTTTCGGCCACTAGGGGGCGCGTGCGCGCCGCCGCCGGCCCGCGCGCCTCCGAACGCCCCCGAGTCCTGCGCACGTGCCCGGCGGGTACGATCGCCGCCGGGCACACGCGATCGCTCGGTACAGAGCGGGGAACTAGACCTATGTGTGTAAACACAAAGCTTTCGTTCCTGTCAGCGGGGGAAACGCTGATTTTATGTTCATACAATGTATGAACAGAAGATCAGTGATTTCCCCTAGTGAGTTCAACCCCCCATACAGTTAGAACACAAACAGGAACACACTTAACCCCTTCCCTGCCCCCTAGTGTTAACCCCTTCACTGCCAATTACATTTTTATAGTAATACAATGCATTTTTATAGCATTGATCGCTATAAAAATGCCAAAAATGTGTCAAAAGTGTCTGATGTGTCCGCCATAATATCGCAGTACTGAAAAAAAAATGCTGATCGCCGACATTACTAGTAAAAAAAAAATATTAATAAAAATGCCATAAAACTACCCCCTTTTTTGTAAACGCTATAAATTTTGCGCAAACCAATCAATAAACGCTAATTGCGATTTTTTTTTTACGAAAAATATGTAGAAGAATACGTATCGGCCTAAACTGAGGAAAAACATTTTTTTTTATATCTTTTTTGGGGATATTTATTACAGAAAAAAGTAAAAAATATTGCATTTTTTTCAAAATAGTCGCTCTATTTTTGTTTATAGCGCAAAAAATAAAAACCGCAGGATGATCAAATACCACCAAAAGAAAGCTCTATTTGTGGGAAAAAAAATTTGTTTGGGAGCCACGTCGCACGATCGCGCAATTGTCAGTTAAAGCGACGCAGTGCCGAATCACAAAAAGTGCTCTGGTCTTTGGACAGCAATATGGTCCGGGGCTAAAGTGGTTAAGACGAATATTAGACCAAAAACGTGTTATATATTTTTAAACAGAACTAGGAAAGAACATACTTGTGCACCTTCTACATAGTAGCTGAATGTGGCTGGCATGTTAATAGTTAAAATATAAGGACATCAGTTTTATCAGTGCTGGAACAAAGCTTGCCAGGACACGCCTGGGAATTACTGGCAATGTCAACCGGTTGGTACTGGCTGCTAAACCAATTACAGCACAGCCGTCTCAAGAAGGGAAGCAACGTTCTCATGCAGGAAATATAATCTAATAATCATGAAATCATAAGTCAGGTCAGCAAATGTAATTAAAAAAAAAGATAATGTGGATCATGTTTGCCGAGCCTTGGTGATAAAGAATGGTTTGCTAAATTTAAATTCCAGATAGACTACAAATAAAACTATATTAAAACATATGCTTTATTTGATTGTGTTATGAAAAATCTATTTTTCTCCATATCTTTTCTTTGGACAAAAATTTAATTTTTTCTACAATCAAAGGTTTTGTTCAACTTCCCAAAGACTCTTCATAGAATTGTTCCTCAGTTCCTGTGTATATGGACAGACTAGAACATAGTCTATTTTTTTTATGTATATTTAGCTGACTATTTCAAGTGCAAGGGAATTTACCCTTTGCTTAGAAAATGGGGCTCTACTGATTTCTATCATCCAGTTATGTGCAAGCAAAAATATATTTTTTCTTTTCTTGCACACGATTGGGTTTTAATTGCAAAAAGAATTTTCCCAACATTCAAAGCTAAGGGAAAACTTTATTTGCAAAGTGCATACTCTCTTAACAATTGCCTTAAAGTGGATTTTTTTTAATGTCACAATGTAGAGTATACGATTTCCTATTATCTGTGCCCAGTCTTGCCACACAGAGTTAATCCAGCTCTAATCAATCCTCTTTTATTGTTTAGTGAAATACAACAGTCTTCCAGATAAAAACCAAAGTCCTTGCTTCTGAAAAAAAAGTGAACAATTCACATACCCTCCCCTGTGTTTTGATTACATGTTTTCAAAATATGGGGTGAGTCGAAGTTCAGTGCCATGAGAAAATGCAATAGCCATCAGAATATACATAGAGCTGGAGGAAAGAGGAGAGGGCGATGTGAATTGAGCCCTTTTTACAGAAGCTGTGTATGTGCGCAAGATATGTAAATAACCTGTCACTCAAGCAAGGACTTTGGTTTTTATCTGGAAATCTGTTTTATTTCTCTGAACAATAAAAAGAGGATTGCTCAGAGCTGGATTAACTCTGTGTGATAAGACTGGGCACAGATTATAGGAAATCTTATTCTCTACATTGTGACATAAAAAAAATTGTGTATATTTGCCTCTTTTCACAGTTATTGTCTTCTCCTTAGCCCATTTCTGTATTGTTGGTTGCTAGGGGTGATTTATTATCACATGGTGCCCTAATAGTTTCATGAAAGGGCTGGTGGAATTACCCAAACGGAACGGCAAATACTATCCAGGTATAGTCAACCACAGTGCAGATCACATACATATTCATTTTTTTTCTTGCAATGCTGTCCCAAATTGTTCTCAGATTCAGAGTTCATGGCAATAGCAAGGCTGCATTCATGGCAATGGTGAGGCTGCATGCATGGATGGCATTGGTCAGGTTGAAGATGGGCACTGATTAGGCTGCATTGATGGGCACTAATCCTTATTTTCCTTCACCCTAATTATACCCCGATAAATACGGTATATCCAAATAATACGCCCAAGCTCATCCTTAGACTCTTCACCATACACAGGCAAGAGAATTCTTGTTGGGCAGTGTATTCGTTTGCATTTAATTTTAATGGTTCAAATGTCAGACAAAATGGTCACATGTTCACTTCATCAAATCTGATGAAAAAAAAGTTTGGACACCCCTGGTCTAAACCTTGGAAGATGTGCCTTGAAACATATGACCCTGGTGTATTTGAGCCCTGTGTGTGGTGCGGATCCTGAAGGACTTAACCTGCAACCACAGGACTGGGTTCCCTCTCACAACTCACAACTGTTGTGAAATATGAGTGATAGCCCACAAAGACTTGTAGGTTACAGAGCATAAGCTGGAGCTTAGGGAATTAGGTCCCCTCCGACTGCAATACTTTACAATAGGGCTTTGGCATGAGAACTGGCTTAACAATCCTCTTATAGGGAGCACTACAAGCCCAAGCAGCTCCCTGAATTTTTAAGGCTGGATCCCATGAATCGCTCTAACGTGTGATAAATATGCATGTTTTACCATGTTACCCTACTCTCTTCTGAATGATTTTTTACCTGACAGGAGAAATGCAGCATTTCAAATGAGCCTATAGCTTAATTTTTCAAATATGTTTAGGTGCACTTAGATGCATTCAGACACATCAAGCGTTTAGATGTTCTTTCATTTCATGGCCCAAAATAGTAAATTATTATGGCCATTGAAATGATTTGAATGCTCAAGCGCTAAACACACCTAGCATTTAGGTATGTTTAGACACATTTACATGCGTTTAGCAGCCCAAAAGCTCCTCTCCTGAATGTGATTTTGATGCATTCAGGTTACTGCCTCTAAATACCTGTTAACACCAATGGGTTCATGGACACATAAGCTAACACAGAGGGGTGTTTAGGGGCTTTGCACCCAGGCGCCTGCAGAGGTGGGGGCGCCAAAGTACCAGAGTTCTCCCCTCCTTCTGGCAGTGCTCGGGGGAGGGGCCGCTCCTCTTCCTGACATGAAGGGTTCTAGTTTTCAGTGGCTGCTGAGTGTTGATGTGCAGGAATTAATTCCTCACACTGGGAGTTTGGGGTCCCGCAACTCCAGTTGGAATTCCCCCCCCCCTCTATTTCAGGCTGCAGAGAGCGCCTCAAAGAAGCTACTTGCAGGATTTTTTTTGACGTCCTGCCAGCGCACCGCTCCAGTGTGAAAGCATTTGGGCTCTCACACTGGAATTGCAGATGAGGCTTTTTTCAGGTGCTATTTTTAACACTAAACCGCCTGAAAAATGCCTCCAGTTTGAAAGGGGTCTAATGGACCATCTCTTGCACTTTTGTATGCAGTCTCTGACCATCTCCTGTACTATGTCTGCAGTCTCTGACCATCTCCTATATCATTTCTGCAGTCTCTGGCTATCTCCTGTACTATGTCTGCAGTCTCTAATCATCTCATGTACTATGTATGCAGTCTATCATCTCAAATATCATGTCTGCAGTCTTTGACCATTTCCTGTATCATGTCTGCAGTCTCTGACCATCTATATCATGTCTGCAGTCTCTGACCATCTCCGGCACTATGTCTGCAGTCTCTGATCATCTCCTGTACCATGTCTGCAGTCTCTGACCATCTCCTGTCCTATGTCTGCAGTCTCTGACCATCTAATGTACTATGTCTGCAGTCTCTGACCATCTCATGTACTGTCTGCAGTCTCTGACCATCTCCTGTATCATGTCTGCAGTCTCTGACCATCTCCTGTATTATGTCTGTAGTCTCTGACCATCTCCTGTATCATGTCTGTAGTATGTCTGGGGGTCTTTCTAACAGACTCTCTAACAGAAGCCCTCTCTGTGTCCATCAGAGAGGTCCCCCTCCAGGTCCCAATAAAATACTATGCTTCTTTTCATGTATTTTGTTTATTGTTAAGAGATCATGTAAGGTTCCCAGGGTAATGAAGACTTTGTGGGGAAGCATTTCTGTGGTTGAGTCATTGCCATAGAAACATGTGTAAAGGGGAGGAGTTAGTAAAATGACCACGCTCATGTGGGGGCGCCACAAAATATTTCTGCAGCCAGGCACCTGTGACCCTAGGATTGGCCCTGCAAACAACCTTTTATTGTCTGTATTCGGTAAAACAGATCAAAATGCATTGATTCCGAAAACACACTTAGCCCTTCCAAGACATACATAAACCCCTTTTGCTTTGTTTGTTTGGAAAGGATTTCTGATAAAACATCACAAAATTTTATGAGCTACTGAATAAGAGATTTAGTCCAATGACTATAGGCAAGTATGCAAAAGTAGAACAGCTAATGTATTATTATACAATATAAATATAATATAGCAATACGTACACGTATACTACATGTCAGTCCACCCACAAGTGCATTATATTTCAGTTAAACTTCTGGAAGCAGTCCTGTAATTCTCTTTCAGAGTTCACTTGATGGCGTCGCTTATAATAGTTAAATTTATCACCCTCGGTGGAAGTAAATTTGTTGAAAGGATTTACAGTGCAGTTAGTGTAATTGTTATTAGTGCTGTGATAGAAAGTTAATGGAGGAGTAGAGAACAATAACAGCCACTTAAACATCCATCAAAAGCAAGGTCACACTTTAAAAACAATGGGAACTCAAAGTTGCCGGGGTGATGGAAGTATTTTGCTGGCAATAGCGTTTCTGTGAAACTTTCACATTAAGATTATTATCACACTGAAAATTGTTTCCCAGATAGGTGAAGAAATAGATTTCCTACCCTCCCACAAGACTCAGGATCATGTCGGGGGAAATTCCTATCCCTCCACGTGACCCCTCCTAGCCCTCCACTTGACCCAATTATCAAACATATTTAGTTATTTTTAAGATCTATGTATGGTGTGACAGACTAATCCGGGACATCCCCAGAACCCTCTTATGTCTAAAATCATCCTATGTCCACAAGGGGCATAGGATGACTGAGAAATGATATATTGGACTACCTGAGATGGGATTATTATGTAATTATTATCCACAATATATTCCAGGATATATGTAAATAACTATTTTCTGTTTGTTGATTCTGAACTCAACGGGTTAATTGTAAGAGTGACTCATTCATGCTGTTGGGACACACACTGTTAGATGCTAATGTCCTCACCTCCAGCCATCTGTTGTGTAAAGATGTCCTGTGTTTACACTTTTGATAATGTGTATTGTATAGCAGGTGAGCGAGGAGACATGACGTCTACCTATGAGTCGCCTAGTCTGGGTAAATGATTAGTTAATTAGCTCATGTTAATTTATGTTCTGTTACCTCCTCTTTAAACTGTATATAAGGTTGTATTCTTGGTTATATTAAACACTCCGGCCCAGATTCACAGAGCGATTACGCGTGCGCAACTGCTGTTGCGCGTGCGTAAGTCTAAATGTGCGCGTGCGTATAGTTGCACGCGATTCACAAAACAATATACACCAGAAATCTACGTTTTTTTGTCCGCCGTAATTGAGTTAGACATGCGCTTCCCTTCGCGCAAAACTGCGCTAGACACACCATTGATTTGCTAGTCAAATATGCTAATGAGGGAGTTACGGGGATTCACAAAAAAACGCAGTTGCTGCGCAGGCTACGCGATGTGCGCAACAGCAAAATGTCCTGTCTAAAGTTAGAGCACCTAAAAGCTGGTCTAACTTTTGAAAAAACGTCTACATCTCACAGAAAGCAACACCGTTACTGAGGAGCAGACCACACACACGTGTTGCACTACAATTTGACTGCCAACATGCAAGGGGCATCGTCGCTCATAGCTGCACTAGTGAATATAGATGACCAAAGAAGGAGGAGGGCACGGAGGATGGCACGGGAGAGGGTATACCGCACCCGCATACACCTGTTTGGCATGAATGATTCAGAGGTCTTTCGCATCTTCAGATTCCCCCCTCATGCCATCCTGGAATTAACCACAACCTTGCAGGAGGACATCACCAGCCCAACACAACGCTCACATGCAGTGCAGCCACTGGTCAAGGTACTGGCAACACTCCATTTCCTTGCCAGTGGCTCTTTTCAGCGTACAAGTGGAGTGGTGGCTGGGATGTCACAATCCTCCATGAGCAGATGTGTGCACCAGGTTGTCCCTGCAATCCTCACACGCTTGGCCAACCAAATCATAAAACCCACCACTGAGGAGCTGCGAATCAAGGCAATGGCAGATTTCTACCGAATTGCCAGATTCCCACGCACCATCGGGGCCATAGATTGCACACATGTGGCACTCCAGCCCCCCCATGAGACCGAGCACATGTACCGCAATCGGAAGAATTGGCATTCCATCAACGTACAGGTGATAGTTGATGCCCAAGGCCTCATATGGCACGTTCGTGCCAAACACCCCGGATCCACCCATGACA
This sequence comes from Rana kukunoris, assembly GCA_029574335.1. Taxonomy (NCBI): domain Eukaryota; kingdom Metazoa; phylum Chordata; class Amphibia; order Anura; family Ranidae; genus Rana; species Rana kukunoris. The sequence continues at coordinate 459,692,816 of CM056049.1, forward strand.
GCTACATCTACAATCAATGCCACATCCGAACGGAATTCGAACAGAACGTGTATGGGAACACCTGGCTGGTTGGTGAGTGACATGGGAGTCAGGCATGACTATCCCCTCCCGTGATGCACAACAGAAGTGGCACATGCATGACTAACATTCTCCTGTCTTATCCTTTACAGGTGACTCTGCATATGCCCTGGGACCCCATCTCATGACTCCTATCCGGAACCCCCAAACCCCAGGAGAGGAACGATACAATGAAGCACACATCAAAACCCGTGCAGTGGTGGAGCGCACCTTTGGCCTCCTGAAGTCACGTTTCCGATGCCTGGATAAGTCTGGGGGTACACTGTTGTATTCCCCAAACTTCGTGTGCCATATCATCGTTGCATGTTGCATGCTGCACAATCTCGCAGTGAGGAAGGGCCTGCAGATAGAGGAACGTGATGACCTAACCCCCCAACCAGACAATCAACCCCTAACCGAGGATACCCCGTCTTCTGAGGGAAGAGCAGTCAGGAGACAGCTCATATTGGGCATCTTTGCATGTTAAACACACACATTAATCATGGCACAATGAGAATGCATGCATGCACACCACTATGGTCCCTAGCACACACACCCCACATCCTCATCAAATTGGATTGGCACCAGTCCACCATGCAAGACTGGTGAGCAGTAACGCCACGTCAAGGCTCCAATTATGTCACTGTACATTCATACACCATTCACACGGACCTGGGGATCACTTCTCCCTGGTCCTGGGGAACCCTTCTCCACCAAAATTGAGGATGACACCCCTTTTCCAGCAGGAATGTCACCCCCACATTCAAACATCATTCACAACCCAAAATATGCCAAAAATGTCAGCAAAAAAAAAAATAAGGCATAGAAAAAAAAAAAAAAAGCAGAGAACAAAAATAAAAATGCTTTCAAAACAAAAGAAGGGGGAAAAAAAAAATTAATGCCCTCTGCCTGAGCCACGCCTGGGGCGCCCCCGGCCACGGCCCCGGACCCTCAGGGGAGACGCATGGGGGAGGGGAAAAGCCGGGGAAGGAGGAGCAGCCCCTGAAATCTGCCCACCTGGCGGCCTGCCCTCCAAGGCCACGGCTATTCTGTCCAGGGCAGCACCAAGTGTTGCCGTGTTGCCCTGGATAGCCTGGGTAAGGGCCCTCACATCCTGCCCAACGCCTGCTGCTGTAGTTTGCAGGTCATTTAGGCAGGTTGTGGAGGCCCGGGAGTGGGAGTCCAGGTTACCCAGCCTATCGTTGATGGAGGACAGGCTCTGATCCACCCGCCCCATAGTCTGGCAGAGCTGTCTCAGAAGGCGGGTCTGGGTGGCCAGGTTCCTTCTCAGACAGGCGGGCAGGAGATTGGGCGCCCCCCTGGTGCTCTGGGATGACCTCCTGGCTCCAGCTGATGGTTGTGGCCGGGGAGAAGGTGAGGCCCTTGTGAGGGGAGCCATGTTGGGGGAGGAGGGGGGGGGGCTCACCCTTAGGGAGGGCAGGCTTCTTGCAGCCAGAGGGGAAGAGTCCGCTGAAACCAAACGGCCAGTGCCTTCCATGGACTCCTCCTCCTCATGATTCTCCTCCTCCTCATGATCGTCCTCCGCATGATCCTCCCCCTCCTCTTGTTCCTCCTCTGCGGACTCTGGCCTTGTTGGGGGGGCCTCATTAGGCTGCTGTCCTGGGGTTGGAGCGGTCAGTCCAGATGGCCCTGCACCCTCCTGCACAGCTGTGGATGACACAAAACATTCACAGGTTGGAGGATCCACACACTTGCCACATATTCCCTTTCACCCCCTCCCCCACACATGCTACACACCTGAGAGAAATAAAAACCTTACCTGGCACCGCGGGGACCGGACTTGTGTCAAAGCCTGGCAGGCCCTCCACTTCATGCCGGTGAAAGGTCAGGGCCACCACACGCTCCGTCGCTGTAAATTTAACCCGGCATGGTGGGCCCCCTCCTGTGCCCCTGGCATGGGCATTTATTGCGGCCAGTTTTTTTTTCACCTCACGCCGGAGGTCATTTATTTTCTTTTCAATCCCAGAGCGGGTCCGTGTCTCCCCCTCCCCCGATGAATTGACCTGCTCCGTGATCATATCCAATATCTCCCTCCTCCTGGCCGGGGTGGTGGTGGCACTCTGCGGGCCGTGGAGAAAACGCCCATAGTCGCTAATGGCCCGGGCAAGAATTCTTTTTTCCCCCACAGTAAAATTCAGCTTTCTTTTTCTCTCAGTCATACTTCCAAACAAACTCACTAGCAGTCACCAAAAATCTGTCACAAATACAAGCACAACCAATCAGACAAGAACACACACAAAGAGAAAAAGAACAGGCAAAAATCACACTAGCACTCAGCAAGAAACAGTCACCAAAAAATCAGAGGATAAAATAAAGCAAGAAAACAAACGCTCTGAAATATATCAATCAAACAAACAGTCTCAAACACTTCTCAAAATACACTTTCACAAAACTACCAACAAGCACTAGATCACACAGAACACTAATCTGACAACTACAAAACACACTCTAACGAACAACAGAGCAAAAGCACTTGATTCAATGGGAAGGGACACAAAGGGATGTACTTTTGCAATGGAAGGGCGTTTGTGTGTGTCTATTTATGCTGTCTGCGTAGTTCACAACATTGCCCTAGTCCATTTCCAATTTCACTGATTGCGCCGCTCCCGAGTTGTGAGCATGCGCACAACGGAGCTGACATGGTTTCCTTCACGCGCGCATGCGCGAGTCGGCCGGCCCTTCATTTGCATGGGGTCACGGCTCATTTCAATGTAACACGCCCACGTCCCTCCCAATTTGTATTACTCCTCCTTACGCCTCCGGAAAAAACCTTACGCTTGCGCAATCTCTTGCGTAAAAGCTACGTGAATCGCGGGATTACGCGGCTAGATTGCGCAAGTCTAACGGAAAAGTGGTGCGCTACGCCGGACTGATAATGCGCCGATCTACGTGAATCCGGGCCTCCATGTTCAGCAGACAAACAAGTATTGTCTCGTTGTGTGCTTGAGAGCAGCTGGAATATCGGTTATCTATATCCAGACTGATAGGAAGCGGTATATGATGGAAGCACTCAAGCAGAGTGTGGGACGTTCCATTACATATGGGTAGCAACCAAATTCTTTGATGACTCTCTATGAAATTTTCTTCCTGCCAAAAGCATATTTAACCACACACATCAGTGGGTGAAACCTGTCATTCCTTGACAGCCATTTTAATAAGCAGACAAATCCTGCATTAATCAGAAGTTAGGCATAGTTATCTATTTGTTTAGATATTTTTAAACTGAAGTTTTATATCTGTTTTTACTAATAGTATACAATCTGAGTGCAACACAGGCCATACATTTGTAGGGCCGACTCTACCAGCTGGAATGCGAGCAACAGTAAAGTCCACTAGCATTGAGATGTTGAGCATGGTTGAGATTAGGTGACATTTGTTTTTATGTTCCAGCAGCTGTGGGAAAAACATCTGCCTGGTTAGGGATGCTGCTGAAAACAGTAGGGTTAGGAGATCTACAACAATGATCGAGCCTACACTTGACCCAACTTAGCCTAGTTCCATGCTGACCTTCTTTTTCAGCCCTTTGTCAATCTTTCCTCCCTATAGTTTGAGACCACAGGTGTTGCAACTTGCAACAGATACAGATGGAGAATCTTGTTGATTGGCTGGGGAGGTGGAAAGTAAAGCACGAGGATGGGTGCTGTCTTTTTGCTGCTGATCAGTATCACTGAGGTGCTAGTTGTACCAAGCTTTATGGGACAGGTTCATGTGTCTCCTCATGCATATGGTACCCAAATAAAGGGTAATTTTACTATAACTGAGATGATGCAGGCAGAGGATGCAAACCACAATGTTGCTATCAGCAGCAGATGAGTGAAAGAGGGCCAGAGTGCAGAGCTATGTGGAGCAGCCATGGGAAAAGCAGTGGCGTGTACCCATGGGGATGTGCCATCTGGTGGAATAGGACAGCTGCTTCCTCCTGTCCTCTGCCAGTTTCCCCTGCTCCTGGACAAAATCTTCCCTCTCTCCTGTTCTGCCTCTCATTTACATTCCACCTCTACAGTCTCTTTCATCCATGTACTGTCTGCCATCTTGTTAGCCCCACCTTCCTTATCTATCTATCCCACTTGGCAATAAGCTGCAGCTGCTGGAACACCACTAACATTGACTTCTCCCTGCCTGGGGTACCACCATTTCTCTATTGTCCTGGAGCTCTAATCAGCATTGGATAACATGAATTGTTGTGCACCTTTCTGCAGCTAATTAATAATGTTGTTCTGAAAAATGGGGCTGAATCCCCCCTTGCCATTTTGTGGGGCTGCCATGGGATTAGCAGTAAAGGAGGAGGAGGAAGTAGGCACATTTGCAACTGTTTGGAAAGCTGGCTACTCGATGTGCCCTGCTGGCATTGCCCGACCACCATTTTGTCCTGCACGTGCTGAACCTGTCTAGCCCCTACTACCTCCATGTGCAAAACCTTTGCCTCTCCCTTCGGGTCTGCCTGAATTTTAAATACTGCCTAGTTTATTATCAAAGGGCAGCTTTGCCTGTTTCAGTGACAAGTTCACACTGCTGACCCTAAAATGAAAGAAAAAATCCCCTAGTAAAATGATGTTAAATTAAATAGATGGGGGTAGTAGTTTATGGATCTTGGATGCATTACAAGAGAGGAATGTTGTATATACTTGGATCTGCTGTAGAAGTATAAAGTCATCCATAAGTCTTGTAACCAAGGAGGTATGGTTTGTCTACCACAGGCTTCCCAACAATGAGGCCACAAAACAGATCTGACCCTGTCCACTGAGTTCCAAGTTTAAGCTGTAACCACATGTGGGCTTATTTAATAACAGAGCAATGGTTTCCAGCAGTAACCAACCAGCTTTTGTGTGCCTGTTAATTCTACACTACTCAAAGCTAAAGCTTGAATGTTTACCACGGAAAACTGTGTAGCAGTGCTCATATCACTGCGGTATTACATTATTCTAATTTTCCATTAAAAATGTATAATGCAAAATTATGTGAGTACAACAAATAGATCATAACTGGTTACATACTACATGAAGTCATTGTGGATTTTATTGGACTTACAGTCTAATAGCTTTTACAGTGAGGGAATGAATAGATGAGTTTAGAGTTACCATCTGGTCATTATTATACAGCCTTGCCAGCAAAGATATGGTTTCACACTAATATTAATAACACAAACAATACAAAAGAGAGTTTACTTTTCCCCAAAAAAAGCTGGTGACCATAAATGTGTTCTAAAACTCAAGAAGTATAAGTGGTATATACCCTTTAAAAAAAAAAATGTAAACTTTGATTAGCCATTCCATTTTGTTTGTGTTAACTGTAGGATATTTACAGTCATCCACTTCAGTCAATTAGTGTAATTGACTGGTGTGTTTATCCAATTTTGCTCACAAATGCTCATGGTCAATGAGAAACCATTTAGCCTGTAGTAAAATGCATAATGTATAGCATTAGGATCATTACATAAACCCACTTAATGAATACTAAAAATGCTACAGCTAAGACTGGACAATGGACTACATTATTTATGTAAACAGGCAGATCTAAGATTTCATGCGTGTAGAGTAAATCACGTGCACACCTGCTTCATTAGCAATCATATGCATACGACTAGGAGCCGTGTAGCGCTGACTGCACAGGCGTCGTATAGAGCCGACTCGCCATTCGGCTACTTTCGGAAACTCGTGACGCGCCTTATACGCCAGGGGGAAGTTTTTCTCAAGACGTCAATCATCTGGACGAAGTCCCACATGACACTTAGCCTCTGCATAGGAACGCCTACTCCCCGGAGCATTCAAAAGGAGATGGACAGCCGCACTCCAAAGGACTTCAGAAGTCGTCTTATGTATGTCCTTAATTTTTACTAATAAAGACGACTTCTGAAGTCCTTTGGAGTGTGGCTGTCCATTTTCTTTTTTAAAACTCCACATTGCCTAGTGCATTGCCAGCACCTTGGTTTTCTGGGAGGTTCCTCAATAGTCCACAAGACCCACCTGGAGCGGTGACTCCCTTTCCTACTCCCCGCCCCTGTCAGTTTATTTTCTACAATTCATGTCCCATTGCAGAGATTTCCCTAAACTTCCGGCCCCATAGCCAAACAGGAAGTGAGAGGAAATCTATGCAAATTAACTGAATCTATTGCCCCCCCCCCTTAGGCCCTCAGAACTAGTGTCCACGCTCAAAAATTTCAGGATGGGTCTTAAACAGAAAGGGGTGTGGCCTTAACAGGAAGGGTGGGTCATATTTAAATTAGGAGGTTGCATGAGTTTAGTCAAGCCTAGGGCAGCACAAAACCTAAATACACTACTGTAAACAGGAACAGCTTATGTAGGAGGATTTGTTTCATCTCTATGTATCTTAGGCTATTTCCTTCACTGGGTATATGTAAAAGTTTACAACAACTTTAACCTCTTATGCAGAAGTGCAGCTGGGTCAACAAAGAGGGTCTAGCTTTGTAACAAACAGTAGTGCGCAAGTTTTCTCTTATAACACTTGTAACAAACATAGTCATCACCCATTGAGCAAGGACCGATTCTCTTATCAAACGTTTAGTCTGGTTATACTTGGAAGCCCTACAATAAGCAAATAAGCAATAAGCAAATATTGTTTAAACACAAGAGGCATATGTAATCTGGAAATTTGGTCACTGCTGCTCTCTCTCTCCTTGTAGAAGGTGCCTGGTCTTTTATCTGACCCCCCCCAGTTTTCACAGGTAGCCCTTAATAGGTGAGGCCTATTGGCTTACACCTCTTGAACACATGGAATAAGTACTACTCAGTACCAGTGGCGGCCCGTCCATAGGGGGCGCCCGGGTGCCGCCCCCCCTCCTGTAGTCATAAAAAAAAAACGGGCCCTTTAAGGCTTTTAAACATTCGTTTTGCAGCGCTGCGCAAATAACATACACTCACGCATTGCCTGAGTGTATGTTATTGTGGCCAGCCTAGTCATATAACTGGACATAGGGCGCCGATTATCTGACTAAGGACAGCTGGTTGGCAGTGGCTCTGATAGGCTTTCCCAGTACAGTCCATCAGCTCCCGGATGTCTTATCTCGGAACGTAGTGGGCTACGTCCCTTGAATAAGACTGATGCCGTCTCAGCCAATCAGGTTTCAGTGATTCTGTTTATCCGTAACCTGATTGGCTGGAGCGTCATCAAGGGCGGCAGAAGACATCGAGGGACAGTGGAAGGAGGATGGCGAACCCCAGAAAGGTAAGTGCCAGGCGGGGGGGGGGAGCAATCTGACTGGCAGCATTTTACAGGGAACAGTGGGGACAATTGATGTGGGGACAATTGATGTGGGGACAATTGATGTGAGCACCAGTGGGGGACAATTAATGTGGGCACAGTGGAGACAATGGATGTGGGCACAGTGGCAACAATAGATGTGGGCACAGTGGCAATTGATGTGGGCACAGTGGCAATTGATGTGGGCACAGTGGTAACAATTGATGTGGGCATAGTTGTAACAATTGATGGCATGGCACAATGGCTGCGTTTGGCATGGCACAGTGGTGACAATTGATGGCATGGCACAATGGCTGCCTTTGATGGGCACAGTGAGACTGCAATTGTGTTTTTTTTTTTCATTTGTTTGCGCCCCCCAAAAAAATTTGAGCACCAGCCGCCACTGCTCAGTACAGAGTGTAGAGGACTGTTCAGTTGTAGCATATCTCAGCCTACCATAGACTTTGAGGCCGCGTATACACGATCAAATCTGTCTGCTGGAAACGGTCTGCTAGACCGTCCCAGCAGACAGATTCGATCGTGTGTACTGGTGAGCCGACGGATTTGGCCACCCGACAGATTTCAAAGCATGCTTTGAAATCTATCGGGTGGGAACCCGTCCGCCCGACATGTCTGCTGGTTAGTACACTTACCAGCAGACATGTCGTCTCGCACCGGCGCCGTATGGATTCGGCGCATGCGCGGAAGTGTTTTACTTCCTGGTGCGGTGACGTGGCGGCGTCAACGTCACCGCCACGTCACAGACACGTCAGCGCGCTGTCTGCTGGCGGGGATTTTGGTTTGCTCGTGTGTACAGCAGATAGATTTGTTCAAAACGGTCTGTGTGTACGAGGCCTGACAGGTTGCAGGCAAAAGGGCACCTGTGCTATCCCGATGCACTAAAATGCCAGAATTAGGAAAGGACCTAAAATATATTCATCATGCTTTATATATAAAATATTGTTGTGTTTTGTTAATACAGCTGAACCTACAAAAGTTTTCCCATTATAAACATGCTTACCACTACAAGAAAGTTCCAAAGCAGGTATTGACATGAAAAAAAGTTCAGACCCGCTGCTCTAGACTTCTTGTAAGAATCACAGTGCATTACACACTCTGTTATGTTTGCTGTAATGTCATGTATCATTAACAGCACAAAAACATGGGGCAACCATAACAGGAAGCCATGCAACAAAATCTAAACATAAACAGCAAACAGTCTGTGAATCACATACAGCAACACAACGCTTTCATGTGCTTTATATTTGTAGAACAGTCTTTGAAGTATCCTTTGAAGATAAACATGTTGGGAAAGGAAATTAACTGAAACAGAAAAAATATTGACAGTAGCCCCAAATAAGTGTATTTATGCATTGCAAAACCAATGGTAAGCCTGCAAATACACGGATTATGCATTTTCCTCAAAGCACAATTTTCATTTCCATTTTCCATTATTGTCTACATTTGGTTTTCAAGTAAAGGACTGCAAATGTGTGATTGGTGTTATAAAGAGCTCCTCATTTAGTCTGTGAGTTTTAAAAAACAAAATTAAAGTGGAGTTTCCATTCCAAAATGTGTTTTTCATTATTGTGCTCATTAGACCTAAAAAATAAAAAAAACAAAAAATATATATTTTTTTTACTCATCTGGAAATGCCTGTTGCTATGCGGTCCCAGTAAATCTGCCCTTGGAATCACCCAGGATTCTGACATTATCTCTCTCTAATGCTCCTGGGAAATGTGTGTCATCATTTCCCAGGATTCAGTGGGCTACCCAATTATCACTCCACATCCAAGACTTCCAGGAAGTAAGTGCTTGTAGGCTTCACAATGCCCACAAGCAAAATGACAACGGTGTGGACATCTTTTTTGAATAACTAGGCAGAGCGGTGGCGGATTGTAAAATAGTAAGTGACCGGATTTATATTATAAAAACGTAAGATGAAAGGACATACATTTAAAAAATGCTAATTGTGGTTGGAACCCATTAAAAAAAACATTTTTATGCCTTTAGTTAAAGCGTTAACTAAAGGCAATTTTTTTTTTTTACATTTTGCATAGAGAAAGTTATAAACCCTGTCAATAAATTAATTCATTCTTTTTTTGCAATCTATGTCCCATTGGTAAGATTGCCCCACAGGAAGTGGGAGGAAATCCCTCCAAAATGAGAAAATGTGTGTCACCAGGGTCACTGAAACTAGTGTTCCCATTGAAAGATTTCACCTTATTAGTGTTTTGATGCCAACCCAAAATGTGGGATTTTCTTTTACTTTCACTTTTAATAATAACAGTAAATAGGACAAATAGAGAGGGTGAATCCCCCTAACGAGGGCAAGGACAGCAATAAAAACATACAGGGGTTCTAAACCCTCTCCACTCTATTCAAAAAAAGTCTTGCCTTTAGTTACACTTTTCAAATTATTAATATCATGGAAAAAGGATGTTTTTCTCTACATGATTCTTGTCAAGCCTGCCTTGCATACACACAATCATGAAAAAAAATGCTTGAGCAAAGCGCGGTGGCGTACAACATGTACAACGGCACTACAAAGGGTAATTCCATTCGGATAGCGCCACCCTTTGGGCTGCTTTTGCTAATTTTGTGTTAGTAAAAGTTTGGTGAGAGACGATTCGTGCTTTTCAGTCTTCATACTTTTCAGTCTGTTACAGCGTGACAAATGTGCTATCTCCATTACAAACGCTAGTTTTACCAGAACGAGTGCTCCTGTCTCATAACTTGCTATTGAGAATGCGTGTTTTTTTCCATCGTTAAAGCCTATACACAACCAGTTTTCACAAGGTGAAAAACGTTGACGTGAAAAACGACGAGAAAAATTAGAGCATGTTCTAAATTTTTAATGTCCATTTTTCATGTCGCAAAAAATGCTCTGGAGCCTACACGCGATATTTTTTAACCACTTCAATACAGTGCACTTAAACCCCCTTCTTACCCAGACCAATTTTCAGCTTTCGGTGCTCTCACAATTTGAATGACAATTACTCAGTCATGCAACACTGTACCCAAATTAAAAAATTGCGTCCTTTTTTTTTCACACAAATAGAGCTTTATTTTGGTGGTATTTAATCACTCGTGGGTTTTTTATTTTTTGCGCTATAAATAAAAAAAGATGGAAAATTTTGTGAAAAAATTGCCTTTTTCTTTGTTTCTGTCATAAAATGTAGCAAATTAGTAATTTTTCTTCATAAACAGGTGACAGGGCAGGTCACTGGTGGGTGACGGGTGACAGGGCAGGTCACAGATGGGTGATGGTGACAGGGCACGGTCACTGGTGGGTGACGGTTGCACCGCTGATGGCAGTCTATTTATGTGACAGGTGCACTTTATGGGTGACTGTTGGGTGACTGGTGACAATTGGGGGGGGGGGCAAAGGGACAGATGTGGTGTTTGTGCAAACACTACAGTAACACAGATCTGTAACTCACTGCTTCTAGCTCTTCTCTCCTCACGCTGGAAGGGGAGGGGAGAAGAGCTAGTAACAGTTAGTTACAGCTCTTTGTTTACACTTAGTGATCAGGCTGTGAATGGATCACAGCTGATCACGTGGTACACAGCCCTGACCAATGGCTGTGTACCATTGTCGGTGACGAGCAGTGTTCACCGACGGGCACGCGCGGCGTGATCGCGAACACGTGCCGTGTACTATGGGGGTGTGTCCAATGCGCGATCAGCCGTGAGTTCATCACGGCCGATCACGTGGTTAACAGCGCATCCACGACGCTTTTTACCCCTGTCGGTAAGAGCAGTGTCTCCGTGACGCGCCGCTACCGACAGTACAGGAATGCGCGCACGCGATCGCGCACATTCCCTATTTAAGTGACTGGACGTCATATGACGTGCAGTCAGGAGATTGGAGTCCTCCGCTCGCCGTCATTTGACGGTGGGCGGTGGACAAGTGGTTAATGACCAATTTAAAAAATGGAATTTTTCTCGTCATGAAAAACGGTTGTGTGTACGCGGCATCAGGGGGCTATTAATTAAAAAAAATGTGTGAATGTGTGAATGCCAACAAAATGTTACCGGTCTATTTTCTCTTCAGGGTCTATTCAGCAGAATAGCGTGAACCAGGACAATTATGGTCACTAGATGGAGCTGATGATCAAATTATTTATTTCCTATGATCATCAGCTCCATATAGTGGCTACTATGCAGGATTTTGCTGATACACACTATCATTATAAATAAGGAACATCCACCCTGGAGAGAAATTAGCCCAGTAACATTTGATTTTGCCAGCATTCACACAAGATGAAGATATATGCAGTCTTGCAGGATTAACAGCTTCTCAATTTTTTAAATAAATACACTGAAATGAAAGATCACACTTTAACCTCCCTGGCGATATTCACAAGTGTGGCTCGGGATGAATTTTTCATACCAAAAGCGGTAACCCTGAGCCACACTCAGGATTGCATCGCAGAATCCAGGCAAAGTTACTTACCTTACCTTGTCCCAGGATCCTGCAATGTCCCCCCACTGTGTGTGTGGGCTGTGTCCTCCACTTGATTCATCACAGTGCTGGGCTCTGTTCCCTGCGAGCGTAGCAATGCATGGGGACGGAGCCCCGGTACCAAATTTAAAAAGTTAAAAACACAGAATTCATACAGTACACTGTAATCTTACAGATTACATTACTGTATCAAATAGTTTCACCTCCCTTTTGTCCCTAGTGCATGCAGTTTTATACTGTTCTTTATGCCTGAAAACTTGAGATTGTTCATGGCAACCAAAAACTGTTTTAGAGCAGCTAGAAAACAGCGATAGTGAATTGAGCGATAGCGATTTGTGGGGAAAATCATCATCAAACACTGAAAGTAATGACAGCGACAATTCTGCAACTGAGTAAATTTCAGGGTTTTTGATCACATTATTGAATACATATTATTATTATATTATTATTTGTTATAATTATTTATAGTTATTTATTATATTATAATTTCATGTTTCAAACTTTGTCATACCGGGGATGTCTACTAGACTTTTGTTTGGACAGATTTAATTGAGTTATTCCTAAGAATTACAGGCCTACAATATAAAACACCTAATTTCCATGCAAAATAATGGTACCGCTTTTAGCATAAAAAAATCTGACATAATCATACCACCAGGGCAGTTAAGGTGTGGGAAATGGGGGTTTGAGGGTCTCTAAATGAAATAAAAAACTCCTCTGCATGTTAGTCTATGTGTGCATGCACACATAGGGGTTTATTTACTAAAGGCAACTCCACTTTGCACTACAAGTGCATTGCAAGTGCAATTGGAAGTGCAGTCTCTATAGATCTGAGGGGGACATGCAAGGAAAATAAAAAACAACATTTTTGCTTGCACATGATTGGATGATAAAATCAGCAGAGCTTCCCCTCAATTCAGATCTTCCTCTCAGATCTAATGTGACTGCACTTCTAAGTGCACTTGTAGTGCAAAGTGGATTTGGCTTTAGTAAATCAACCCCATAGACTTTTAGCAGTGTTTAGTGAAAGGGGCTTTTAGAGGCTGGAAAAAAAAAAAACACTGCCGGTACATCCAGGAGCAGCGGCATTTTGGCTGAAAAAACGTTTGATGCTTCTTAATGTGTGTTAGGTGCGTTTAGCACTTGAGTGTTAATTTTAATAATAGTAATAATAATAATTTAAAACAATAAATAAAAAAAACAATAGTAAAAAAAAAAAAATCCTGACACCAGTGGTGGAACTACTAGGGTCGCACTTGCGACTGGGCCCTGGCATTCCACCACCGTGGGGGTGGTGGTTTCTTGCACTGGGGCCCTGAAGTTTCTAATTACACCTCTGGCATGAGGCCTTAAGTGGCATCGAGTGCTTGCATTAGTCAGAATGGCGGCTAACCTGTCAGCTCAGGCACTCAGCCTTGATGTGTGAAAATTTAACCAGTCTGCTTCAACTTGGTCATTCAAATTAAAAAATCAGGAGGAATTTCACATTCACCTTTAGTACAGAACTATAATATTTTTTGCTTAATACAAACACTCTGAATTTTCAGATTAAAAACTGCCCAATTATGTTACTATTCAGCTGTCTCTCCATTTTCTTTTGGAATCCCAAATTTGACTACCCTGACCTAGTGCTATGGACTAAATACTGTATTAAGATGTTACAGCACATAGTCTCACACTGTTTGCTAATGACCTTTGATGACATGAAAGGGCACTGCTTCTTTGTTCCAATTTGAACCTGGCCTATCACCCTTGAACTTAGCGACCTGGAATTATTGACCCGAGATGAATCGCTGATCAAAATCGATATCACACTATCTATAAAGACCTCTTCCTAGAAATGGTTAAACTGCTGAGACCATGTAAATTGGCCTAGGATTCTGTGATTCTTGGTCTGGACCGTGACAATTGGCATGATATCTGGGAGGCCCCTTTCACTTACTTAGTTTCAGGGACCGATTGATAAACTTTAAACTTTTGCATAGAGTTTACGTCACTCCAGCAAGACTAGCCAAACTATTTATGGGCCTGTCTTCTATATGCTGGCGATGCTTCGCACCAGCTTCTTTTTTTTTGTATACATTTGGGCAGTGTTCTATTATTTAACCCCACTGGCAAGAGGTTTCGACATGCATCAACTCAGTCACATTCATTTCTGTCCCCCTTTCTGTTGAAGCCTGTTTGTTAAGCCTGGTCGAGCCCCAAGCAACCAATCCATACTTATTGCTTATTGGCGTATAACACGCACAGGTGTATAACACGCACCCTAACTTTAAGAGGGAAGTTTCAGGAAAAATCTTTCCACAGCCCCCTGCGTATAACACGCAGGCACAGTTTACCTTCTATTTTTGGGGTGCAAAAGTGAGTGTTATATGCCAAAAAATACAGTAATTAATTTGTCATGGAAGATATCCTCTGCACTGACTCTAGAGGCATGGAAATCTTTGGTGAATAAAGCAGTTCACTTTTACAAAGCTGCCCACTCGAGTAGAGGGGCCTTTACCCAAGGTGAACAGGTGTAGGGTGAATGGCTCTCTTCTATGTACAGTTTCTTATTGAATTTCTGTGTCCCTGTTACTCATTTCATGATGTTTGATATATCTGTGTATACGTGTTTTACCAGAAGATGCTCTGACTCTTGGTTGATGGAGGAATGAGTTGGGTTAGCTGGAGTCTTCTGTAAGTGCAATACTAATTTATGCCATTCACGTCGATGTGTTATAATGGATGTTTCCCTGAGGTATTTTCATGTTGGGGAGCTAATTTTTGTATCCCTACATACTGTGGAGAGCGACACCTCACTTGTTTTGGATCCCTACTCTCCTCTTGGTGGAGACCCTTAGGTTGTGCATAGTCGAAAAGTTAAATGTTGTATTTTTTTCTGTACTGGGTGTTAATCTTTCTACTTCTCATTGCGGTACTTGTTTGTACTGATATTTATTTATATGTATTATATATTTATGAGTAATTTTTGCATTATCCATAAGCCATTTTGCCTAGTTTGTCCTTCAGCATTAGATACAGATGACAAAAGGGTGCTAGCTTCAGTAGGAACTATTTTTTTTATTATTTGTCAGGGACCCGTCGTGGCAAGTAATAAAGAAGTTCTATCCTCACCCAGTCTTTTTCTCCTCTAGAGAAAGTTTTTTTTTTACATAAAACAATGCAGCTGTCAACACAAGAGAGGGAAGAACACAGAAGGGGCTGAAAGGAGTCAGGCTAGTTTGTGCAATGATGGTCTAGGCCCCTTATGCAAACATAGGAGACTAATGCCATCTTAAGAGGGATGTGCAGAAAGCCTATGACCTCTGAGCTGTGAAGTTTGCATAGCTGAAGCAAATACTGTATGTCCAGAGAATCCTAGGGCTTGTACTGTGCAGTAACTAGGAGATTTCTGGAAAAGCCACAAGACACAGAGGAGAATTCATCAAAACTGGAGCAGCTGTGCATGGCAGCCAATCTGTGTGCTCCAGTTTTTTTTAACATTCTCCCATAGTTTTACAAGTGTGCATGCATGTACTATTTTTAACTCCACTTTAGAGTGTTTACATTTATTTACAAAAAAATAAGTTTTGCTTTCAAGGGAAATGGTTTGGGCCAATTTTATTGTGCATGTCAAAGAAGCTTGCTTTACAGTAAATAATAATAATAAAAAAAAACTTGTATTAAGCTTTCTGATTTACGACAAGTCGCTGCTCTGATGACACCAGTTCTGTAAACCGTGTTCTATTTTTAGCTCTGCTGAAAAGTAATCTAGCTATGGTGTGAAAAGGTGACTAAACAATAATAATATGCAATGTTTCCTATTGACCTAACTAAAAAAAAAAACATATTTGCAAAATCACTATTTACTTTAAAACTAGTTTCCATACAAAGCAAGAATCCAGAAATGTTGCCCTGCCCTAAGGCCCATACTGGTTCACGCTGTTCTGATGCAAAGACTGTAGAAAATTGGTGGAATGGATTGCTCTACCCTACAGCAACCAGATTCTTTCAATTTGTAATTCTCATTAAAAAAATTTTTAGTTGCTACGGGCAACACAGAAATGTTTTGTCCTTCAGTTTCAAACGATTCTAATTGCTATTGAAAATCTCTCTGAATATGAAAAAAGCCTCTTTAATACAGTTGAATCCAGGATTGGAAAATGTATATAGCTGAACAAGTAATGATGTGGACATGCACAGCTCTGTTCTTGCTGCTGCAAGTTTCCTTTTTTACTGTACCAACTTTTACCAGAAGACTCAAGTCAGTAAGACTGTCACCAAATTCTAATAGGTGGGAAGAGTCAAATAATTGTGGAAAGCAGAGTATGAAAGGTACAGGATATGTCTACAGAGCTGCAGGGATAATTATGTACTCTCTCCATTTAGACGATAAGGCCAACTCAACTATTTAAAAAAAAAATCCCTTTTCCCTCCTCCTACTTATCCTGCATACCCTGTATAAAAAAGATCTGTGCACTTACCTAATTTTATTTCAGCCATTCCTGTGATACAGCAGTTTCAGCTCCCCTGTTTCAGCGAGCTGCTGCTGCAGGGGAGAAGGGGGAGCATTGACAATGTAGGGGCCATGGGAGCATTTGGGTGGCATTATGGCTCTGGGAATTCACAGCTGTTGTTGAGTGCTTCCTTACACAGGGGAACCAGGCGTGCTAAATCAGGTGACTGGACTGTATTAAAATAAGGTTAACCACACAGATCTTTTTATATAGGGCAAGCAGGAAGGTTTGGAGAGGAGGGAGGGAATGTTTTTATGATTTTATGAATAATTAGCTTTGTCTTCTGAAAGAGATATATCATAAAATGGATGTTGGCTTACAAGATGAAGTTGAGAAGGGTCATTCTCTTTCATCTTCCACTTTAAAAATGTACATAGTTCTAATTAATCTTTACTAAAGCCTTGTAGACACTATGGCCCAGATTCACAGAGCGATTACGCCTGCGCAACTGGTGTTGCGCATGCGTAAGTCTAAATGTGTGCGTGCGTTTAGATGCGCGCGATTCAGAAAACGAATTACGCCAGAAATCTACTTTTTTTTGTCCGGCGTAATTTCGTTAGACAGACGCATCCGTCTGCGCAAAAATGCGCTAGACACACCATTGATTTGCTAGTCAAATATGCTAATGAGGGAGTTGCGGGGATCCACAAAAAAACGCAGTTGCTGCGCAGGCTACGCGATGTGCGCAACAGCAAAATGTCCTGTCTAAAGTTAGAGCACCTAAAAGCTGGTCTAAAAAATGAAAAAAAGTCTACTTGTCAGATAAAGCAACACCGTTAGTGAGGAGTTCAGCAGTCACACGTGTTGCCCAACAATCTGTATGCCAACATGCCAGGGGCATCGTCGCGCATAGCTATACTACTGACTTTAGATGAACAAAGAAGGAGGAGGACACGGAGGATGGCACTAAGGAGGGCACGGGAGATGTTTTTTTTTTTTTTTTAATTGCTTATATAAAATTTACAATTTAAATTAATCTAATACAATATTCTTATCTGATACAAGCCCCTCACTCTTCACTTGATATATCACACACGCATAGACATCTTTGGCATGAGTGATTCTGAGGTGTCTCGCATCTTCAGATTCACCCCTCATGCCATCATGGAATTACCACAACCTTGCAGGAGGACATCACCAGCCCAACACATGGCACCACCCATGACACCCATGACAGCTACATATACAATCAGAGCCCCATCCCCACAGATTTCGAACAGAACATGTATGGGGACAGCTGGCTGGTTGGTGAGTGACATGGGAGTCAGGCATGACTATCCCCTCCCGTGATGCACACCTCACAAGTGGCACATGCATGACTAACATCCTCCTGTCTTTTCCCTTCAAGGTGACTCTGCATATGCACTGGTACCCCATCTCATGACCCCATCTCATGCCAGCTCACATTATGCATCTTTGCACGTTAAACACACACATTAATCATGGCACAATGAGAATGCATGCATGCACACCACTGTGGTCCCTAGCACAGACACATCACATCCTCATCACATTGGATTGGCACCAGTCCACCATGCAGGACTTGTGAGCAGCAACGCCATGCCACGGCTCCAATTATGTCACTGTACATTCATACACCATTCACACAGACCTGGGGATCACTTCTCCACCACAAATGAGGGTGACACCCCTTTTCCCGCAGGAATATCACCCCCACATTCCAAAATCATACACAAACAGAACCAAAAAAATTAAATAAATGACGAGCAAAAATAAAAAATGCCCAGCAAAAATATAATTTAAACAAAATAACAACAAAGAAAACACATAAAAGACAAAAATCATTCTGCAAAACAGTCCTCAAATATCTCAAAGACACGTCACAAACAAACAAAAGCACCTTGCTGTAGAGGGAGGGATACAAAGGGATGTATTTTTGCAAAGGAAGTGCATTTGTGTCTGTCTATTTTATGCTGTCTGCGTAGTTCATAAAGTTGCCCTAGTCCATTTCCAATTTCACTGATTGCGCCGCTCCCGAGTTGTGAGCATGCGCACATCGGAGCTGACCATGGTCTCCTTCAAGCGCGCATGCGCGAGCCGGCCGGCCCTTCATTTGCATGGGGTCACGGCTCATTTCAATGTAACACGCCCACGTCCCTCCCAATTTGTATTACTCCTCCTTACGCCTCAGGAAAAAATCTTACGCTTGTGCAATTTCCTGCGCAAAAGCTACGTGAATCGGGGGATTACGCGGCTAGATGGCGCAAGTCTAACGTAATGGCGGTGCGCTACGCCGGACCGATAATGCGCCGATGTACGTGAATCTGGGCCAATCTGTTTTCTCAGCGGTAAGAAAACTGAGGGGAAAGCCGAGAACCTGGCAGGAAAACTGCCATGGAGCTTTGGCCGGGAATCCTGGCCGTGTGTATGCTCCATTGGCACTGCCTCGCAGTGTTTCCTATAGGTAAGTAGTAGATCAGTCGGGGAAAAAAATGCCGGGAATCCCAACGGGAAAATAGAGAGCAGGTTCTCTATTTTCCTTGCCGGGATTTCCTGATGGGAAAACTGTGAGGAAGCATACACACGTCCGGTTTTCCCGGCCAAAAGCTCTCCTGGCCGTTTTCCTGATGGAAAAACCGGTCGTGTGTACGAGGCTTAACACTTTAAGTAAGGGTTCCTATATCTGTATTGCTATGCTTCTAAATTGTTGCCAAAAGCCATGTAAATGGTTACTAGCAGACTTTATAGGGTTTTACAATAATTGTATAACATTACTGCTTCTTGCTGCATGAGAAAAATTGACACCATTTATCACCCGTGGCCCCTGAACAAATAAAAGAAAACACTCTTTTGAATCTGCTTTAAAATGGCAATTAAAAAGCAACTTTAAACCAAGTAAGCCTTCATTCATAGTTAGTCAGGTTGAAAAAAGACACAAGTCATATATTTTAAAGTTCTTTGTGAGTTTCCAACGGTTTTGTATAACCTGGCTTTGAGGAATTAAATGTTCTTCTTCTTGAAGTACATACAGAAATCTCTTTCTAAATAGCAAATTTTAATTTCAAACACAAAGAAATGAGCTCAGATATTAAACAACTGCTCAGAGAACAATATAATCACAGTTATAGAAGGGTGCTGTCATGCATATTAAAATTATATTGCAGTTTCACTAGTTTTTCAGCTTATACATTAAACTTTTTAATGTGCAGGATAACTTCATTCAGGACTCAAATCAGAAAATGAAGTTTAAAGAGGACCAATCGTGCAATGTTGACTACCATCTTGATGACTTTCTCTGGTCTCTGGGGAGATATTGTAAAACACATTTTATACAATTTTGCCATTACACACAGGCAGAGCATTCACAGACACATAGGGGTTGATTTACTACAACTGGTGAGTACAAAATCTGGTAGGATCAGCTTCCAGGTTTTATTGTCAAAGCTTTATTGAACAAGCTGAAATTTGAAGCCGATTGGCTAACATGCATAGCTGCACCAGATTTTTCACTCCGGTTTTAGTAAATCAACCCCATAGAGAGCTCACTCATTCACACACTTGTATTAAAGCATGTCCCACACTGTGTAGGCAGCTAGATCCTGGAGAAATCTTCACTGCTGGATGCCTGTCCTCTTCCAGTCCCTGAACTTTCTTCACTGCAATAATCAACAGCTTTGGATTTTCAGACAGGACAGCAGTACAGATGGTGTGACGGGGACATGCCCCCTCGTTTATACCCCTTTATTAAAAAAAGTTATTACATAGAATACACTGCTTGTAGCACAATTGGGGGGAAATATAAAGGGTGTCACATACCCCCTTTAAAATCAGTAAAGGCATAGCATTTGCAGTGTCGGTGCTTGCGCCTAAATCATGTACCTGTAATTAAAAAACATATCATCACAGGGTGGAACTGTGGATATGAGAACAAGGTAAAACAATGCCACGTCCGATAGATTAAATTATATAATAATAAGTTGGCAGATGATAGACTTTATAGGCATAACACAAATTTAAAAAGATATGTAAATTAATTTAAGGAGAAACATACAGAGTAATTCAAAACATGTATAACATATTGGCCGTTAAAAAAGGGACCTAAGAACACAAAGAATATGATGACACACCACCTACAAACCAAAAAAGGTACAATATATTGGAGAGAAGGACACAAAGCTCACTTCCTACTAGTAGGTACTGTATATAGAAGTATAATTTATGGAAGGTGATGTGTCATGTACAGTGTTATTCTAAAAAGTAAAAGATGGAAGAACAGGTGGAGAATGTGGTCAGGAGCACAACCGAATTCACAAGGATCTTTCCTCAGATGGCTTCAGGAAAACAGCCCCAATAACTATTTTAAAAACTTAATTTGAATTGTCCAGTATTAGGCTGCTTCCCTTTTCTTTTGAAAAGTTTCTTGTTACCATCCTAATCAAGGATTCCTCGAGAGTTTGCACAAAGCCATCTGAGGACAAATCCTTGTGAATTCGGTTGTGCTCCTGACCACATTCTCCGCCTGTTCTTCCAACTTTTACTTTTTCAGAATAACACTCCATAAGCTCCTGAAGAAGCGTCCTTTCAATACGCGCAACATGTCGATCTGAGCTGTACATGACACATCGCCTTCCATAAATTATACGTCTATATAGCTACTAGTAAGAAGTGACCTTGGTGTCCTTGTCTCCAATATATTGTACCTTTTTTGGTTTGTAGGTGGTGTGTCACCATACTCTTTGTGTTCTTAGGTCCTTTTATTTACAACCAATATGTTATATACAGTACAGACCAAAAGTTTGGACACACCTTCTCATTCCAAGAGTTTTCTTTATTTTCATGACTATGAAAATTGTAGAGTCACACTGAAGGCATCAAAACTATGAATTAACACATGTGGAATTATATACTTAACAAAAAAGTGTGAAACAACTGAAAATATATGTCATATTCTAGGTTCTTCAAAGTAGTCACCTTTTGCAGCAGACACATCTCTAGAACAACTGTTAAGAGGAGACTGTGTGAATCAGGCCTTCATGGTAGAATATCTGCTAGGAAACCACTGCTAAAGAAAGGCAACAAGCAGAAGAGACTTGTTTGGGCTAAAGAACACAAGGTATAGACATTAGACCAGTGGAAATCTGTGCTTTGGTCCGATGAGTCCAAACTTGAGATCTTTGGTTCCAACCACCGTGTCTTTGTGCGACGCAGAAAAGGTGAACGGATGGACTCTACATGCCTGGTTCCCACCGTGAAGCATGGAGGAGGAGGTTTGATGGTGTAGGGGTGCTTTGCTGGTGACACTGTTGGGGATTTATTCAAAATTGAAGGCATACCGAACCAGCATGACTACCACAGGATCTTGCAGCGGCATGCTATTCCATCCGGTTTGCGTTTAGTTGGACCATCATTTATTTTTCAACAGGACAATGACCCCAAACACACCTCCAGGCTGTAAGGACTATTTGACCAAGAAGGAGAGTGATGGGTTGCTGCGCCAGATGACCTGGCCTCCACAGTCACCGGACCTGAACCCAATCAAGATGGTTTGGGGTGAGCTGGACCGCAGAGTGAAGGCAAAAGGGTCAACAAGTGCTAAAAATCTCTGGGAACTCATTCAAGACTGTTGGAAGACCATTTCAGGTGAATACCTCCTGAAGCTCATCAAGAGAATGCCAAGAGTGTGCAAAGCAGTAATCAAAGCAAAAGGTTGCTACTTTGAAGACCCTAGAATATGACATATATTTTCAGTTGTTTCACACTTTTCTGTTATGTATATAATTCCACATGTGTTAATTCATAGTTTTGATGCCTTCAGTGTGAATTTACAATTTTCATAGTCATGAAAAAAAAAAAAAAACCTGTACTGTACTGTCTATACTGTATGTTTTGAATTACTCTGTATGTTTCTCATTAAAGGGGTTGTAAAGGTAAAAAAAAAAATCCCTAAATAGCTTCCTTTACCTTAGTGCAGTCCTCCTTCACTTACCTCATGCTTCGATTTTGATTTTAAATGTCCTTATTTATTCAGAGAAATCCTCACTTCCTGTTCTTCTGTCTGTAACTACACACTGTAATGTGAGGCTTTCTCCCTGGTGTGGAGAAAGCCTCTTGAGGAGGGAGGGGGCGAGCCGGAGGGTCAGGACACTCTCTACTTTGCAGATAGAGAAAGGAGCTGTGTGTTAGTGGGCATCCTGACACTACTGCTCGCCCCCTCAAGAGGCTTTCTCCACACCAGGGAGAAAGTGTTGCATTACAGACAGTTACAGACAGAAGAACAGGAAGTGAGGATTTCTTAGAAGAAATAAGGACATTTAAAAGCAAAATTGAAGGATGAGGTAAGTGAAGGAGGGCTGCACTAAGGTAAAGGAGGCTATTCAGGGAAAAAAAAAACGTTTACCTTTACAACCCCTTTAAATAAATCATGCGCTTAAGAATTTGTTGCTGCCATAGCGATAGATTCTTAAAGTGGCAGCAGTAAGAACTACCTGAATTTACGTGACAGTAATGTTACCAACACTGGTGCCAATGTTTAACTATGTTAGGCATAGGAGGTTCTTATAAGAACTACCATTAGAAAAACTGTTGTTACGGTCATTTTGAATTCCCCTGAATCTGTGAATGAGGGAGAGAATCCTGTCACTGGTCAAACTCACTCAGATGTAACACAATCTATAAAATAACTTTTTTCAATATCTTTACAACCTGTACTGCTGTTCTGTTTGAAGACTTAAAACTGTTAAACATATCAGGGATAGGAAGAAGACAGGCATCCTGCAGTGAAGATTTCTCCAGCATCGAGCTGCCTGCACAGCATCGGATATACTTCATTACAGGTAGTCAATATGACTAAAGCTGTAAGGTTTTTTTAACTTTAGTTTTAAAAATTCTACCCCCTCCTAATGATATAATATATTGCATGGCAAAAACTATTCTAATTCAGTCTAACTACATGTACCTACATCCAGCTAATAAGACGTTTATGGTCCACCATCAATTTCTGTACTAACAAAGATGTTTTGAGAAGAAAGATGAATATGCTCCCTGTAATTAAATGCCCAGATGGCAGAAACCAGATAAACTGAGGAACTGTTTATATGCAACCATTACATTGTCACCTGTTCATTTAAATATAGTGTTGTATGTAAAGAACAGTTACCTTTAAGCACAGTTAAATGAACACTAGAGAGCCCTCAACACTTTTTTTAAATCAGAATGGTCGAACAAACTCAGTCATATTATGTGCATGAAGGAGCTTGTGGCTGCTTTTTAATATAAACTGGAGTTTCTCTGTTTTTCCGGCATGCTTGACTGAGTCTCTTTAAACGAAATCTGCCAGGTCCAACAAAATGTCTAAACAAATAACTGTTAACCACAGGCTCTTTATGTGTTGGTAAGTACTTGACTGTTAGTCTCCAAGTACATTTTTGTGCATTAAGGAAAGGGTGGGGGGCTAGAACTTGCGCCTGAACCGTACACAAGACATCAGATTCTAAACACAGCACTAAGCCCTACCCCAGCTAGAACTAATCTCTGCCCTAGTTATTTAATAGTCCATTTCCAGAGCCGTTATGGACCACAAGGGTACAGGCTGTGGACTAAAGGAGGAAAACAAGCCTAAAGCTACAGCTGAATTTCCGCTATTAGAAGTTGTTCTGAAGGCAGAAAGAATTCTTACCTTAATGCATTCTATGTGGTATGGATGTGGTATGGATGTTTAAAAGCTGTGTTAAATGGTTATACTGTAATTACACTCCACACTGGTAAAATATGTGGCAGAGATGACAAACCCCTACACGTGATAATGTCATTATTGTACTCAGCAATTACTATTAAACACCTTCACAAAGTACTGTGTTTTTGATGCTTGCTGAAGTAGTAATATTTCCCTTGGATATTATTAGAAGGAAATGTGCCTAATGAATGCAGAGTTGATTGAACACTTGTACTTTGTCACCAAGTTGTCACTTTTGGTAACATCTGGACTTCATGATATACAACATGGGAGGAAGTAAACTAGGTTTTCTGCCAGTTGTTTTTTTAACTTTGCAAGCTGCACTGTTTTCAGATGTCTATTTTAATGAATGTATTCATCTCATCTTTTTTTTTACAATATCCTAAACATTCCAGTTTTTGTCCATGCATAGAAACCAATCAGCTTTAAGATTTTATTGTCAAAGTCTAACCGCTTGCCGCCTGCCCAACATCATATGACGTAGACTTTAAGCAGTGATTTCTGAATGATGACTGCAGCTACAGGCATCATTTGGATATCTTCTTTTAGAGCCGGCAATTTCCTACACCATAAGAATGATCATAGCGGCTGTTTAGGCTGTTCATCCCCTCCTGCTGCCCTCCGGTGCTTCTACCGATTCACCCATGCGTTTGGTGTGTTGGAGAAGGGATCCACTGGCTCCGGATACTGACGCTAGAGATTTCTGGCAGGCCAGATGGTCCCCGGAGTCGCTGTGGTCATTCGAAACCCCAGGCGCAATGTTATGACATCACACATTTGAAAATCACGCATCTGAAGACGTGAGCCTATCACGAAACGCGTCAGTGCGTGGCTACACGACGGTCAAACTTGCACGGCGGTTAGCATCTAACCAGGATTCACGGAGGAGACAATTTGGTGAACAAAAGCCTTATTTCTGAGTGAGCAGATACAGCATCCTAAGTGACAAGATTTTATTTGTTTTTATTGTGTAAGCATAAGCGGGTAGCAGGGGTTGTGTAACGGAATGGCCCGTGACAGACTTGAGATATTCCTATGTCTAGGGTCACCTTATGTCCACTAGGGCCATAGGGTGACAAAGAATCATAATTCATATATTAATACTTCATATTTCAGGACTGAGATATCACAAGGAGTTCATGATGACATGACCAGGTCAGCCAGCTAGTGAGTCATACCTTTGTATAATAGGCTATTGAAATATCTTAAGGTGTTGGCTATTCACTGTAAAGACATTCCGTTGAAGGTGTTGATTGCACCCACTCTCACAAGACTCTGCCATTGTGTGATAAAGCTGTCTAGATAACTTATTCAACTAGATGTCTGTGTTATTATTCAAGGTTAATTGAACCCTATTGATGATACGGTGCCGTCATGTCTAGCTACCAATTAAAGAATTATCCTCAGTGAGTGAATGGGGGGTGGAGATTGCATTGTCCTGTGATAAACTGCATTATGCTTGAGACTGTATAAGAAGCTGAGAAAATACCAATAAATTGTCATATCTTTGGAAGCAAGTACGGAGCTCTGTCTCGTCTTATTCTGGGAATTGATATGGATCGTGTATGCAAGATTGTCGCAGTGTGTCAGATAAGCTTGTCGTGGTTGGATGAAAGGTTGTAAGCGGTGGTGACCGTTAAATTTGGTGGCACAGCAGTGGGATGATTCCATCATCAGAAGGACAGCTACAAGGGCACATGACAATGGAGACGGTGTATGAACGGATGAAGCTCTCTTCCCTCATGGACTTACTGGAGAGCCGGGGCAGACCGGCCAGCAACCGTAAGAAAAGGGACATTATCGCAGAACTGGTCGAAATGGATAGAGCTAAAAGGCCCGCCGTAACGGACAGGACACCCGAGGGAGAAAGTTTTGATCGGGCTGTTAACCTAAGACTGGCACATTATGGTCCTAACCCTCCACCGGAGATCAGGGACCGAGTTATTGCGGCTCTGAATGCCACCTTGCTACAGAGAAGAAGTGCTGCAGCAGCTGAAGTCACAGCAGCACCAACTAAAGAGAGAGGAGAGGTGCAGATACCAGTCTCCATGGAAGAGGAATTCCAAAGGAGGTTACAAGAGATGCGGACACAGCATAGAGGACCAGTATCAGAGGAGGTCCTGTTGGGATGGTCGGATGTGATTCGGTGCCAACTCTGGAAGGAAGCGTTAGCTCGGGAGCAGCAAAACCAAGGAAAGGTCCTGCCCTCCATCTATGCAAGGTACTGGCCGCAGAATGACGTACGAATGCTGTTGTTGGGGAAACAACCGAAGCAGGAGTGGACAGCTGAGTTAAGCAGGCTGATCCGGGCAGAGATGCAGCTGGATGAAAGCTACAGAGCCCTCCAGTGGTATGTGGCCCAAGAGTGCCTGTGGCCAGCAGATGACAGCCCCACAGAAGGCCATGACTATGATGGCCTGGGATTATTGTATTGGAGGATGTCCAGTGATCCAGACTTTGGGGATGATCGGGAGTGGCGCTTGGAGGACATAATGGAGCACAGAGAGGAAAAATTGAATATCTCGGGAGGCCACTGGTCACAGGAAGATTTAGAATTTCTGGCCATTCAAGAATGGGAGCTGGAGGTCGCCTACAGACAGCTGCTAGACTCGGCTCAGCAGCAGGGTGGGGCTCCCATTGCCTGGGACTATGAGGAAAGTTCATATGACAACTGTGAACTCCTGGCTGATGAATCGGCAGTGGAAAATACGGAGATTGCCTTCCCTAAAGCCAAAGCGGATGGTGTGGAGTTTCAGAGAGCCGGGGCGGTTGGCCCCTCTCTCCAGCAACAAGCTGAGGTGGTAAAGCTTTTACCCCCAGCTGAATCACTGGCAACAGAGCAGGGTGCGCCAAGCCTCTGCTCCCAACTAGCAGAAGAGGGGGACCCTGTGGTAGTGGATGGGACTGTGGTCTCCACTCACAGCAACCCAGCAGAAGAGCTGGCAACAGAGCAGAGTGTCATAGGCCTCTGCTCCTCATTAACAGAAGAGGGGGACCCTGTGGTAGTGGATGGGACTGTGGTCTCCACTCACAGCAACCCAGCGGAAGAGCTGGCAACAGAGCAGAGTGTCATAGGCCTCTGCTCCCCACTAACAGAAGAGGGGGTTCCTGGGGTAGTGGATGGGACTTCAGTCTCCACTGGCACAACCCCAGAAAATGGTACAGGACTGGGACAGGAGGATGTCGGCTTTGCTTTGCAAGCACCGGTTTTTTTTTACCAAGCACCAGTGGATGGGACTTCAGTCTCCACTGGTATACCCCAGGAAGGGGGGGCAGTTGGCCCAGACCCCCAACAGCATGATGGACTGAGCCCAGCCACCCTGCCTTCTCCCCAGCGGCAGGCGTGTTCTCTGAGAGAGGCAGAGGTTGGCGTGGTGAGTAATGCTCAGTTTGGAGCCATTTATTCGGGGTACAGTATGGATACCAGCATTGGAGGACTGGAACTACTGACGGACTTCGGAGTCAACCCGTTTGGGGTTACCACCTGTGTCTGTCTCCCACCGAAAGGGGAGAGATATAACGGAATGGCCCGTGACAGACTGAGATATTCCTATGTCTAGGGTCACCTTATGTCCACTAGGGCCATAGGGTGACAAAGAATCATAATTCATAATATTACATGAGATGGGACATTATTAATACTTCATATTTCAGGACTGAGATATCACAAGGAGTTCATGATGACTAGTGTTGAGCGGAATACGCCATATTCGATTTCGCGATATTGCGCGAATATATAGAAGAATATTCGCGAATATTCGCTAATATCGAATATTCGTGATATTTTATCCAAAAAAAAATTTGCGAAATTTCGCTAATGCGAAAATGATTGCGAAATTCTCATAAACGGAGATCATTTCCTGTATTACTAAACTAATATGCACTAAACACTAACTCTACACTAACTCTACTTAAAAGAAAGGAGAATAAGGGGGCAAAAGAAGGGCGGAGAAGATAATCGCGCAATATTCCTATTGCGCGATTATCTTCTCTGCCCTTCTTTTGCATCAGAGCCAATCAGAATAACTCGAATATTCGGCAAAAGTAATATCGCGCAATATTCCTTTTGCCGAATATTCAAGTTATTCTGATTGGCTCTGATGCAAAAGAAGGGCGGAGAAGATAATCGCGCAATATTCCGTTTGTCGAATATTCGAGTTATTCTGATTGGCTCTGATGCAAAAGAAGGGCGCATCAGAGCCAATCAGAATAACTTGAATATTCGGCAAAAGGAATATTGCGCGATTATCTTCTCCGCCCTTCTTTTGCATCAGAGCCAATCAGAATAACTCGAATATTCGGCAAAAGGAATATTGCGTGATTATCTTCTCCGCCCTTCTTTTGCATCAGAGCCAATCAGAATAACTCGAATATTCGGCAAAAGGAATATCGCGCAATATTCCTTTTGCCGAATATTCGAGTTATTCTGATTGGCTCTGATGCAAAAGAAGGGCGGAGAAGATAATCGCGCAATATTCTGTTTGTCGAATATTCGAGTTATTCTCATTGGCTCTGATGCAAAAGAAGGGCCGAGTAGCTGATGCGATTCTTTTATGTTGCCGAAAATTCGCAATGCGAATTTTCGGCAACATAAAAGAATCGCATCAGCTACTCGGCCCAGGGTCTCTCTCTAATCATACCAGCAATGCTTTTAGACGTCGATGGAGATCACTAGGATGTGATCTGTTTTAAAAATAAATTTGAAAAAATACGAATATTCGCCATAGCGAATATTCGCCGCAATATTCGAGTTATTCGCGAATACTCGAATATGCAATATTCGTAGCGAATATTCGCAATGCGAATATTCGTGAGCAACACTAATGATGACATGACCAGGTCAGCCAGCCAGTGAGTCATACCTTTGTATAATAGGCTATTGAAATATCTTAAGGTGTTGGCTATTCACTGTAAAGACATTCCGTTGAAGGTGTTGATTGCACCCACTCTCACAAGACTCTGCCATTGTGTGATAAAGCTGTCTAGATAACTTATTCAACTAGATGTCTGTGTTATTATTCAAGGTTAATTGAACCCTATTGATGATACGGTGCCGTCATGTCTAGCTACCAATTAAAGAATTATCCTCAGTGAGTGAATAGGGGGGTGGAGATTGCATTGTCCTGTGATAAACTGCATTATGCTTGAGACTGTATAAGAAGCTGAGAAAATACCAATAAATTGTCATATCTTTGAAAGCAAGTGCAGAGCTTGAGTCTCGTCTTGTTTATGGGAATGGATATGGATCGTGTATGCAAGATTGTCGCAGTGTGTCAGATAAGCTTGTCGTGGATGGATGGAAGGTTGTAAGCGGTGGTGACCGTTACAGGTTGTATTTCTTAATTAAAAGGGTTTTACACTATATGCAGTCTCCTTTTGCTTCCCTGCATGTCTGCTGTGCTGCACGTTTATACCCTATGAATATCACCATCATACACCGGAGGAGATCTGACAAGACTGGTCGTATTGGTTGATCTCATACAATGCTCGCAATTTATACAATCTGGTGAGTACAACACCATAAGGGGAACACGACAGAGTGAATGTTGCAGGACTTGAGGGGATCAGAGATTGTACCCTGAGAATTCCACCAGAATTGAGCAAATTAGCATTGAAGGAGTCATTTGGACTTAAATCTTGAAATAGGACTCTGGGAGGTTGGAATTATTGGATGGCAATTACCTATTGGGGAGATCTGCATTGTTAATCCATACTCACTGTTTCATTCCACCTTCACTATATGTCTGCAGATTATGAGGGTTTTGACCCATGAGCCGGTTCCAAAGGCTTTTAGCGCTGTTAATGTTTTATTGATAATTGTTTTAATAATACATATGCTTTTTAGCATTCCTACATCTCCTGCTGTTTTACCTGACATTTAGGCTGGGTTCACACTTATGTGAATTGGATGCAGGGTTTCTCTGCTACCAATTCACATGACGGGAGAGTGATACTGGCTCTCAATTGAGGCAGTTCACACAGCTCCTGGGCAACTGCAGTCCGATTTGGACCTGATTTGCACCAGAACAGGGACACACCAGACCCCCTGCTGATAACACAGCACAGGCAGTCTAAGTGCTGCTGCAAGAAATTGATATTAAGTCAATTCAGGTGCTTGCACTAGCGGTGTTAAAAAAAATAAAAAAATACAACGATTTAATAATGAATGCAGACCTGCATAATGCATGTCTTTTATATATGCCTGAAGGTCAAGTTTAAGCTAAAGGAAGCTAAAAGATAGATTTTGGCATAAGCAAATATTGTCCAGATTTAGCCCCGAATCACACTGCCACGACTTGTCATGTGCCTTGAGAGTTCAAAGTCACATGACAAGTCGTGCTCTATTAACCTTAATGGGACCATTGTAATCAGTGCAACTTAAAAAAGGGTTATCAGGGTTTTGGTGATAGAAAAAAAATGTGCAGATAATGGCCACCAAAAACAGAGGTGATTTTGCCAAATTTTTACCTCGATTGTGCCACCATTTTCATAGATTACGTGACTCAAAATCCTATCCAACACAGGTGGGTTTTTGATGCATTGTTGACGCATTTTTAATGCATTTCAATGGGGAGGTGCGTTACACCACCACGGAAGTGCAGCAGACCAGTGTGAAGACATACATAGAATTTAAAGGGATGGATGCATTTATCTTGAGCTTTTCTTGCACATTTTTAATTCAAAAATGGAGTTCAGATGTGGGTGTATTTAATATCATTTGGGATTGCCTAAAAGTGTTGAAATATTATTTTGGGAACAAAGAATACATAATATGTACAATGTTAACATGGATAGGTTGGACCTTTACTTGTGTGTAAAGGTATGTTTAAAAGAAAACTATAACGGTTTTGGATAGTTTTTTTTTTAAGTTCTAAATAAACTGACCCTTTCTCTTTATATAAATATAAAGTTGTTATCCTAAAGCAGAGCTTCATCTTAAAAAGGGCAGATCCACTTTTCCTCCTCCTCATCTTTTCCACCACTATTGAAGTTTTTTTATTTTTTCTGGAAGGTAGCTGCTCCATTTCTGCTCAGCTCACCTAGAAGATCCGAGTGGAAGTTGCCCCCTACCATCCCTGCCTGCAACCTCCTGGGACAGATCCCAGGAGGCTGTATGTCCAATGAGAAAGTGCAGTGCTACTAAAGCATGCATAGTGGGAAGCCAGTTTCCCACATTCAATTGACAGGGACCCGAAAGCAAGCAAAATAAAAAAGGGTAGGGACAGAGCTGGATCCCTGGACTGGTAAGTGTCTGTTTACTAAAAGTCAGCTACTACCGTGTTTTGTAGCTGCTGGCTTAAATTTTTTTCCATAACAAATTTCCTCTGTAAATATACATTTTTAATACAAGGCGCACCAGTGATATTGATGTCAAAGTGCATAACAGCTTGCTACAAAGAGAGCAGTTTACTTTCAGACTGTATCTCCTTAAAGTGATTGTAAAGGCAGAAGGTTTTTCATCCTAATGCATTCTCTGCATTAAGATAAAAAGCCTTCTCTGTGCAGCAGCCCCCCTCAGCCCCCCTAATACTTACCTGAGGTCCCTCTAGATCAGTGGTTCTCAACCTTCTAGTGCTGTGACCCCTTGATAACATTTCCCAAGTTGTGGGGACCCCTAACAGTAAAATAATTTTTGTAGCATGGGTTGTCAGCACCTAAGGCAAGACAAGTAATTTGTGCCACTAACCCACAGACATTTAGCACTACCCCGAGTCCTTTTTATTGGCAACTATAATCACAGGTAGTGACTCCGGCTTCACTGTGTCTCTGACTTTGTGGTGTCTCGTAGCACTGACACCTATGCCGAAATTAGGAGATAGGGTCTCCTCCAGCCCCTCTCACTTCACTTTCCTCACCAGTCAGCTGACCTCTAGTCTTTGCCCCCCAGCCATCCCGTGAACTAAATGGGTGCCTGCGAAGAGGCTGAGTGGGTGCCTGTGGGCTCCAGGAACTGCCCAGCTGGGCAGCCACAGGATTCAGGGATAGCCCTGATGGGTGGTGGCTGGGAGAGTGGTGCGGGCTTCAGGAACAGCCCAGGATTCAGTGACCCCTGGCAAATCATCATTCAACCCCCCAGGGGGTCCCAACCCCCAGGTTGAGAACCACTGCTCTAGATCAAGGATTGTCTCAGCTGCCTGGGACTCCCCTCCCCTTTATTTGCCAAGACAGCAGCACAGCATCTGTCAGTCAGCCAATGAGGAGAGAAAGGGGGTGAGACCGGACCAAGGCTCAGTGTCTGAATGGACACAGGGAGCTGTGGCTCGGCTCGGGTGCCCCCATAGCAAGCTGCTTGCTGTGGGGACACTGAACAGGAGGGAGGAGCCAGGAGAGCCAAAGAGGGACCAGAGAAGAGGAGGATCCGGGCTGCTTTGTGCAAAACCACTGCACAGGGCAGGTAAGTATGACATGTTTTTTTTTAAACTAAAAAAACCAAGACTTTACAATCACTTTAATTGAAAGTCCGAGTCACTCACTTTTTCAGCTGTGTGTTTGTAATTTGAGTTTTGATACTGGGTTCTGTAAATAACAGACTTTTTCAGAAAGCCAGCTACAATTAGCCTGGTAAACAAGCATGCAAGAACCTATAGCACTTTGCTGTGGCTTAGAAAAATAAACATGAAGCATTTATAAATAATATTTCGTTTTGAACAAAATACAATAAGAAAATAGTTTCCAAAAAAAGGTGCATATTTATAAAGCAGTGAACTGTAACATTCACAAAAACAT
Source organism: Rana kukunoris (assembly GCA_029574335.1). NCBI lineage: Eukaryota > Metazoa > Chordata > Amphibia > Anura > Ranidae > Rana > Rana kukunoris. Next base: position 459,725,478 of record CM056049.1, read on the forward strand.
TCTCTGCGGGTGAAGCAATCACTGTCATTTAAAGAAGGTGAACTAGAAAAATGGATCTTCAGTGAATATCACTTTTACTGCTTCATAAATATATGCTTAAACTTTTCCTCATACATCCGGCATAACAGAAAGCATAACATAACATAACATAACATAACATAACAGCAGAAAGACTGAAAGTATACAAGGGGTGCTTGGATCACAGTACCACAAGGGGTGCTTGGATCACACTACCAGTTGTGCAACATAACAAATCCTTTGGCAGGTAAACAATTCTCATTTACTATACGTATGTCAACTTTTTATTCGGCTGCTTGTCCTTAAAGCAGCCTTAAAGCGTTTGTTAACCCAAAAAAATTAATTAAAGATCCGGTTACTTTAAAGCATGTTATACAGCACCGTGTTTGTGCTGTGCATTTTGGCCCCCTCTATCACCTGAAATACCTGGCTGATCCTTCCAGTTTCTACCCTCCCCTCTGTACACTGACCATGATATATCAGGGCTGCTGAGCCCTGACACCATTGTCAACACATTGTATATCATGCCCACTGGAGATATCACACGGGGAGAGCCTGGAGTCATCTTATCGCTGGGAGATGCTGTTAAAACAGGTAGTTTTTTTTTATTTTATTTCATTTTTTTAAACACAGGCACTAGGATGCAGCTTTTTATCTGACAGAGGGGATGATATAAAGATGAGATAGTGGCTTAAAAAAACACTTTAAATCTGAAACGCTGCTAAATGCAAATTTATATATACAGTATATGGTGTTTGGTTATTAACACCATCAAGTTTATGTAGCTATGTTTAAAATAACAATCACATAGCTGAATTATTCTGGCAGGTAGAGGAACTTTGAAGGATATGAGACTAGCTCTTTCAAGTATTAATCTGAATGACCTGGAATGCTGCCCATGAAGCTATCTGAATCATTGTAAAATATAGTGTGCACGAATGACAAGACGGCATATCCATTAGCTCATGGAAATACATTTAGTCTTTCTAACCTTAAACACTCAATTCACATTAAATAATTAGTGTTACATCATTTACTGGATTGGTCCATTATGCATTCAATATTTTTGCACTGTACCTCATACAATGCCAGACACATTAGGGTTGATTTACTAAAGAATTTGCGACTGTACACTTAGGAAAGTACCGTATGTGCTGGGATAAAAAAAAAAACTGTGTTCCCTTTAATGGTCCAATTATGAAAGATCACATTGAAATGACAAAATTGTATTATTTAAAATTTGGAGAATTTAGATATTAGCAACATGTTTTATCTCTTCCCACCTGCAATCTGTATATTAGAACTGAGGTTTATTTTTTTTCTAGTCATTTGTATTGGTGTGTATAACATTACCTGCAGATGGCTGCTTCTGAAAAAAATGTGAGGAGCTGTCTTCCGGTACTGTGATTGTTAAAAAAGAAGTGCAGGCTTTAAAAAAAAACAAAAAAACACATATGCTCACCTAAGTGGATGCAGCATCGGTACAATGCTGTATCTGTCCCCTGCTGGCTCTAAGACCAATGAAAATAGGTCTTTGATCGCAAGGCTGTGCAGGGGGTAGGAGCAGCTGGCTCAGGCTCTTGCTGAGAGGTTGAGCCATACACCTCCACATTAAAGTTGGAATCTCTCCAGAGCCTGGAACGTCTGTGTGACGTCAGCCAACAGCAGTCCGCTGTCAGCTGAAAAATGGATCACAGTACTGCAGAACCAAGTGTACTTCTGTGACCCACAGGAAAAGTAAGGCCAAAAGAGCTTTGGCCATATTTCTCCTTTAACAAAAGCTGCTGCTAATCACAATTGTTGTGCCAGCTACGCACCCCCTTCTGCCTTCTCCTTCATAAAACTGGTCTTACTACTATTATACTATGCATTGCTTTCTGTGAATGGGCAGATGCTGTCATTTAACTCCTCCATTCACACAATTCAATACATTTTATGACAGCATTAAAAAGAATTCCATGAATGATGGAGAGGGCAGCAAGAGGCATACAGCTGGTGTAACTATTGGGAGTAACAGCAACTTCTGTTAACCTTGACAGCACCAGAAGAGAGTCACTCAGGGCAGCATCCAGTGGCTGTGAAGAAGCAAGTGCAGGAAGATCTTTTATCAGAAGCAGATACACAATAATACACATGACAATAAATAAATAATACTGTTACCTTGAACTTTGTCCTGTGCTATGCTGAGGATAAACTAGTTTATGTTCTTCCCACTGAGAACCAGCAGCCAACACTTTTCATGGCTGCTGGTTCTCAATCCAGACTGTTAATAATAGCCAGGATTGTGAGAGTGGTTCCCTCTCAAGTGATTACGACATCAGCTCTGACACATTGATTACATGCAGGCCGGAGGCTCCACTGGCAAAAATGAAAGCCTTTAGTCTGTAGATAATCACTGTCATAATGAGGCTGTAGTCTAAATCTGCAGTGCCTACTTGTTAATAGTTTATTTGTTAAATGCAGTTTTATTATTAAAATAATAATACATAAAATAATGTAAGAATAATGTAAGAAAAAAAAAAAAAAAAAGATCACTTTCGCACCTTAGGTCAGCCTATAATAGAATCAGGACAGTGTATTTTATTATAAAAACGGGGGCTTAAAGTTAGGGTGCGTTTTATAACCCTGTGCGTGTTATACACTGATAAATACGGTACTTACAATTAACAATTGCTATAGCATTACATTACATTTTTTCACTATCAATTGGTCATGGAAAAACAATGCAGCAACTTCGCCTAAGTATACCCAGAAAAATAATGAATAAAGTTTTGCCAAATGGTAAAAAGACACAAACTTTAAATTGTTTTTCTAATACTATTTGAAACTGGTCAACATAATGATACCTTAAAGGTCCTTATAGTTATACATTAAATTATACCTTCTACTGAATTCCTCAAATCACAAATCATTGCAAATGCTAAACAGATATACCCGATATTCCAAAATCATTTTTCCTACTTTAGCCGGGGCAATGGCCAATTACTGGTATACCTTCATAGAAAGTAGATTTACCAGTTTTATCATGAGATAATTTGTATTTCATTGCTGGTAGTTCAGAAAATGAATAGAGATAATGTTATATTTTGACAGTGCTACTGTTTTAAGATTGAAAATGATTCAGTCTTTCTTGTCCTGCAGTTGATTTATGAGAGTAATGGGTATTCATGCACTGTACATAGGGAGAGGTCTAAGAAAACCTTCTTTGTTTATGTATTTGCATCATTAGTGACGCCCAAACAGGATTATATGCTGCTATGTCTACTGCAATAAAATAACCTTGATGTTCATAGCTAAAAATAATGTGGGCAATTTCACTGGTAGGATATCAGTCATCGCAAAGGGTGGATGGTGTTGCTTCTGGACCACATTCTAAACTAAAGTCACTCTCTGCTACCTTCTGGAAAGGATGTTATGACTTTCATAAATATCAGTGCTCAGCACATAAATTACAAACACCTTGTTGTTTGACTTGGCCAACACTGGCACATTAGACAAGTCAAGTGCAAGAATGTACAGACTACACTGATGACCTGAGGTTGCCTACAAATCACTTACCAGCTGCTGGTCAATGGTGGGAATTGCATCATGATGCCCATAAATTATCGCTGGGTTGTACTGACTGAAAAGGACTGGGTAGAAAACTCTTTTTCCTACGGAGGAGAGAAAAAATGCATTTGACGTTAGCCGTTTTTCAGTTAAAGCAATAAAAAATAAAAAAACAAGGTCTCAGTTAAATAAAGGGAAGCATTACTAAAAAATTAACGAGCCAGACCTAATTTGTGGAAGAGACAAAATTGGCAAAATCTCAAGAACGAGCACACTGCTTCCTGTCTTCTGGTCTGATAATTTTCCTTTGTCTTGTTTGCTTAAATCAATAAATGTATTTAAACATTACAATTTCATAATATAAGCAATACACATGTTATTTAACAGTATATAAGTCACACAAAATTGTCTTATCACAATGATATGTGGCCCCAGGGAATACAGACTTCCATAGTCTCTTTAGTTAGAAATTATTTCATTGCTTTTCTTTGTAGTTAAAAGGTTTAGCACACCTTTACTGATTTTGCCCAAAACATCCCCAAGCATTACAGTGTCCTCAGTTCATTAACATGCAGTGCTCCATTTTGCAAAAGAAAACTTATTTTTTTATCTAATTATTTCATTGCCTCCCCTCTCCATCCTGCAGATGGCAGGACGCCCCGAGCATTGAGTGCATGTCCCCGGAACCTGAAGAATAAGCACTTGACTTTGTTTCTTACCCATGTGCGCAGCTCAGCATTCTGGAGAGTAAAAGAGAGCAGATTGTGCATGCACGGGTAGGGAATGAAGCCAAATGCTTAAGGGAGAAGTCCAGCCAAAGCTTGTCTGGTTGGACTTCACCTATGGATCACAGGAGTGCAATTTGTTTTTCACTCCAGTGACTCAGTTTCAGCAGAGAGCGGATTAAAGTCGGCTCTCTGCTGACATCACAGCTATCTGTCCAGGCACCAATTCATCCCGACAATGGGAGTCTGGATCCACCAGGTGCTTGGACTGACACCCCACGTAGCCACTCAGTGAGCCGCTGAGAGCTTGATTTGGCTGCTCCAATGAGCAGGAAGGGAAAAGAGCAGAGAGCTGTGACTGACAGTCAGGGAATTGTCAGAACCGAGTGGTCGGTGATGTTCGATCACCCGTTTCTCAGTGTAAAGGCGCCGGGGGTCAGATGCATGCATTGGACCGGTGCTGCATTCACCTAGGTAATTATGAAGGAGGATTTATTTAAGCCATACTTCTCTTTTAAATCATGAGTTTTCAGCATTGTGCATCCAATGCTAGGCACCTCCTGCCATCTGCAGTATGGAGGGGGAAAGCAATGGAATGAGCAGCCAAAAAGTAAGCATTTTTTTACAAAATAAAGCACTGCACGTTAATGACCTGAGGATGCTTTAATGCTTGGGGATGTTCTTGGAAAAAGTCAGTAAAGGTAAACTAACCTTTTAAATATTAAATCCACAAGAAATAACTATTCTTATTTTTGAGAAATACACTTTTCTGCAGTATATGAGGTATACGAAATTGTCTGGTCAGGAAGATATTTAGTTAACAGCATTAAAATAGTAAAAGTGCACCAGGGAGACACAAACTTCCATAGTATCTTTAGGTATAAATTGAAGTTATAGCTGCAGTGAAAATGGCTGCATAAAAAAATGTAATGGAATTCTGTGTCTTTCTTGAAGAGGTCAGTGTTTTACTCCCACCATGGGTTGCAAACCATTTTCCTGTCTACATTTTACTGTGCTGCTTACAGTGTATGTAAAAGTATTTTTTTTTAAATAGAAGTTAACAGTACATAGAGATACATTATATATGTTGATGAGGTATCGTACAAGAGTTATACAGGAGAAAGACATCAAACAAGGGTCAATCGGTATGTTACAATGATGATAAGAGATACAAGATAAGGTATAAGGCAAAATAATTCATTTTATATATATATATATATATATATATATATATATATATATATATATATATATATATATATATATGGGTGTTCTAGCATAAGACAACTGATTAATATGATCCAGTATAATAGTAAGAAAATGTGTAGGAGAAACCGTAAAATGGGTTACCTAATGTGTGGGAATTATTGTTGTGGTGGAGTCCAGTAGATCCTTTTTTTATTGAAGGTTTGCATACTGTCTGAGAGTCGGTGGCGTATCTAGGGTATGGCAGCCATGGCAGGTACCATGGGTGCCATATGAAGGGGGCACTGTTGAGTGGCTGGGCAGCAAGGCACTTACCAGGGTCTGAGGGTCTCTTCTTCCCTCCTCCCGAGCATAGGCAGGATCTCCTTTTCAGCACCTTTGCTAATGGACGATAGCAGCGCTATCCCTGCTGCGTTCAGCCACAGCTCTCCCCTGTTCTCCCAGGCTCTCCCATTCCATCTGGTCGGATTGACAGTGCACAAAGAAGAAGGAGGAACATCAGTTTCTCTCTCTCCTCTGTAAAAACTGAGGCCTTAAGTGATGAAGATTACATCACTTCCAGTATTGGTTCTGCATTTACCGGGCCTTGGAAGGCAGAGGAGGGATCAGGGGTCTAATAAACCCCAGATTTCTCCATAAAGAGGATATGTCACTACCCAAGGTATCACAAGGGATGATACATATCACTAGTTTTGTTGTTAAGGTTATCTGAAAGATGGGTTTTAAATGTATTGACAGGGTAGCAGTTTCAGTGCTTGCCATAGGCGCCATTTTCACTAAATATGCCTCTGCTGAGAGTATAATAGATCCTCTCAGATAGTCTAAGTGCATCAATTCTGGATAAGACTTGAGACCAGTCTTATAAAGTTTTAATTGCTGTTTGTGTTACGCCGGGCACATTTACCCCTTTGTTTTGGTGACCACTGTCACTGATGTAGAAATTGTTACCAGAGCCAAAAGTGAGGGCAAAATCCTCCAACTAGAGTTCCTATGACAATACTATAAAATGTGAATTTCACTTAGGAGATATTTCCTGTCATTGAAGCAATGTAATTCCAGTAAGCACAAGAAGCAAATAGCAGCAATGTAAATTGGTGGATTCCTTACACGGGTGCTCAGGTTCCAAAGTGTCCTCCATCCACTGGATACAACACAAAATTTGTAGAGAGCTATGCTAGGCGTATATATGCTGTGAACAAGGCCACGTGCCGAAACGCGTTATATTGCTTTTTAATCACTAGTATGCCATAAATAAAGTATTTTAAAAGATTTTGGAGTTTGCCAGCCCTCTCTACTAATTTCATATTTTCCCAGTGGGGCACAGACAATAGTATTGCAGGCGTAGACAGCAGAAAATTGATAGGGGTTTAACTCCCACCCATTCTATCCAAAGCTAAACAAAATGTTTGAGCTTTACAAACACTTTAAAGAGACCCTAACATTATAAATATATTTTTTCCCTTTTGATCACATCCCCTCTGTTCTCAGCTGCAAAAGAGCTAGGGGGAGGAGAAGCACTAGCACAATGAGCTTCTCAGTGAATAGCTGTGCAGTGGGGGTATGTCAGGACAAGTCTGATCATTGGAGGAGGGCGCACTGAGTTTTCAGCATAGCCAGAGTACTGACCACACTTTGTTCTCCTGCTTAGTGTGGTCTGTTTTTAATAGGAAAGCAGAATGACTGTCAGGAACATCAGGAAATTCACATGAAGGAAGCATGCAAAGAGAACAGGATAATTTCTCCTACAAGTACATAGGGTAACAAACGCTTTAAATTTCAACACATTTGCTAAGCTATGAAGCAAATTCCCTTGCATATCGAACAACCTATTTGTCTTTATTAAATCAACAACACTATGCCAGGCTCCTTACTGATAGACTTATTTTCCAACTGTTATGTGTACCACAGTTATCTGTACTATTATCAGATCTCTCCAGAACTGTCGGTGACACACCTTTCACAAAATGTTTAATACAGTTCTGAAATTTAGGGAGGACTAAGTAGGATCCAGTTGGAGATCAAGATCTGAGGTAGCCAGCTCTACAGGAACTCTTGACTCTGGTCTGTTGTGTGCAGAGGAAGATGGTAGCAAAGGTTGTGCGAGCAGAGAAACAAATCATCAGGACAGGCTCCTTGTAGAAGGAAACACATACAACACTACTACCTTATCTCTCCAAAGTAACACTACAGCACAGACACACTAGGGAGAGAGGATTGAAGCACCAAGACTGGCAGCGAGAACTGCCTCTGGCTATCAGCCTTGCTCCCCCTAGAGAGAGCTGACTTGAGTCAGTCATAAGTGATTTAAAAATGCTTGGGATAAATGTACTTCTATCTGCAGACAAAAATGTAGAGAAATATATATATATATATATATATATATATATATATATATAGATATATATATATATACACACACACACACATACACGAGGGTTCTTCAAAAAGTTTCTGCATCTCCATTATATATAACAGTGCAGAAATGTTAATGTAAAGACCATATATATATACATATACACACACATACACAGAATCTCACAAAAGTGAGTACACCCCTCACATTTTTGTAAATATTATATATTTTTATGTGACAACACTGAAGAAATTACACTTTTCTACAATGTAGTAGTAGTAGCAGTGAGTGTACAGCTTGTATAACAGTATAAATGTGCTGTCCCCTCGAAATAACTCGACACACAGCCATTAATGTCTAAACCGCTGGCAAGAAAAGTGAGTACACCCCTAAGTGAAACAAGGTCAAGTGTTACAAGGTCTCGAGTGTGAATGGGGAGCATGTGTGTTAAATGTGGTGTTATTGCTCTCACTCTCTCACATACTGGTCACTGGAAGTTCAACATGGCACCTTGTGGCAAAGAACTCTCTGAGGATATGAAAAAAAAGAATTGTTGCTCTACATAAAGATGGCCTAGGCTATAAGGAGATTGCCAAAACCCTAAAAATGAGCTGCAGTATGGTGGCCAAGCCCATACAGCAGTTTAACAGGACAGGTTCCATTCAGAACAGGCCTTGCCATTGTTGACCAAAGAAGTGCACATGCTCAGCGTCATATCCAGAGGTTGTCTTTGGGAAATAGACACATGAGTACTGCCAGCATTGCTTCAGAGGTAGAAGGGGTGGGGGGTCAGCTTGTAAGTGCTCAGACCGTACGTCACATGTTGCATTAAATTGGTCTGCATGGCTGTTGTCCCTGAAGGAAGCCTCTTCTAAAAATGGTATATATGATGAAGTAGCACTACTTCATCATATATACTTACTTTCACGGGTGCTGGCATCACTACAGAAGTTCAGCTACTTTTAACGTTTCACGTAGCACTTTATTACCAATCTTTTGGTATTTAACACTTTTTGGTAGCGCATTAGTATCTCACTTTTTATTTATATACTCTTCTAAAGACGATGCACAAGAAAGCCCGCAAAAAGTTTGCTGAAGACAAGCAGACTAAGGACATGGATTACTGGAATCATGTCCTGTGGTCTGATGAGACCAAAATAAACTTATTTGGTTCAGATGGTCTCAACCGGGTGAGGAGTACAAAGACAAGTGTGTCCTTCCAACAGTCAAGCATGATGGTGGGAGTGTCATGGTCTGGGGCTGCTTGATTGTTTCTGGCACTGGGGAGCTACAGTTCATTGAGGGACCAGGAATGCCAACATATACTGTGACATACTAAAGCAGAGCATGATCCACTTTCTTTGGAGACTGGGCTGCAGGGAAATATTTCAACATGATAACAACCCCAAACACACCTACAAGACGAGCAGTGCCTTAATAAAGAAGCTGAGGGTAAAGGTGATTGACTGGCCAAGCATGTCTCCAGACCTAAACCCTATTGAGCATCTGTGGGCATCCTCAAATGGAAGGTGGAGTAGCGCAAGGTCTCTAACATCCACCAGCTCAGTGATGTCGTCATGGAGGAGTGGAAGAGGACTCCAGTGGCAACCTGTGAAGCTCTGGTGAACTCCATGCCCAAGAGTGTTAAGGCAGTGCTGGAAAATAATGATGGCCACACAAAATATTGACACTTTGGGCCCAATTTGGACATTTTCACTTAGGGGTGTACTCACTTTTTTGCCAGCAATTTAGACAATAATAGCTGTGTGTTGAGTTATTTTGAGGGGACAGCAACTTTGCACTGCTATACAAGCTGTACACTCACTACTTGACATTGTAGCAAAGTGTAATTTCTTCAGTGTTGTTACATGAAAAAATATTAATTATTTACAAAAATGTGTAAGATGTACTCACTTTTGTGAGATATTTTATATATATATATATATATATATATATATATATATATATATATATACACATACACACACACATGTATATTGAAAAAAAGGGCAGGCTCCAGGGCAGAGATGTATTATGGCCTAGGCCGACAAGGCCCAGGCCTAGGGCGGCACTTTGCAGGGGGCGGCAAAAAAGCGACAGGAGGGAAGGAGGGGGGCAGGCAGATACGAGGTGAATGAATGAAGTGATGGGAGATGAGAGGGTGGTATGGGGATATATGCTGGGTGTGATTTGAGAGGGAAGAAGATATGTGCTAGTGGGGCATCTGATCCCCCCCCCCACTAGCACATATCTCAGGGATCCTCAAACTATGGCCCTCCAGCTGTTGTAGAACTACACATCCCATGAGGCATTGTAACATACTGATATTCACAGACATGACTGGGCATGATGGGAATTGTAGTTCCTGAACAACTGGAGGGCCGTAGTTTGAAGACCCATGACATATCTTCTTCCTTCTCAAATCACTCCCCAGCACATATCCCCATACCACCCTCTCCCCCCAAATTAAAAGATGGTCTGCCCCCCTGTACTAATCCCACCCTGTCCCCCTGTGCTCATCCCACCCTATCCCCCTGTGCTCATCCCACTCTGTCCCCCTGTCCTCATCCCATGAAAATTACAGGACGGGTCTTAAAAAGTAAGGGGTGCGTCATATATAAAGTAGGGGGTGCGCAAGGTTTACCAGGCCTAGGGCAGCACAAAACCTAAATACACCCCTGCTCCAGGGACCACTAGGTCTTTTCTGCCCTCAACCTTCTATCTTTCTACTGTGAGTAATTGATGTAATTATTTTTATGTCGGTGTACCTTGAGGTTTGAAAAAGTCTTCATGATAAAAAAAGGAGGTTGGGGCAAGCTGTTTTAACATCCTTAGACTGAATTCAAAGATTTTTTTTCTTTCTTTATATTTTTCACATGCCTAAGTACTACTTATAGCTCTACTAATTATCCTGGTAGCAAAGTAAAAAAAAAAAAATAACATTCACTTGCATCCACTTTTCTTTATAGTAGAACCTTATGTATTACAATTGCCCTTAAAGCTATGTTATTGCAAAAATGAAAATATCGTGCTGAGAATAGTCATATGGTCATACGAGATACTCCTATCACTCCCATACAGATCATACCTGGCTGTGTGTTTATTCTGCATGTGTTCAGGAACTCTGCATTGAAGTAGATATCCACATCACAAAAAAACAGAAGGACGTTGTTTCCTTTCCAGGCGCGAGCGCCTATATCTAATCCTTTGCCACGGGAGAATTCCTCGTTCAGCTGAATAAATGTGTAGTTCTTGAAGTTTGCTGCCCTGGAAATAAATAGAAAATCATATACTACTGAAGAATGGAAAAATGTCATCCCATTATCTACTATAAAATTACTGGATGTTATATGTCAGTGCCTGTGGTATAAAATTATAAAAAAGAGTTATATATATATATGTTTCAGTATTAGCTATAACAATGTAGTTTAGAATTAGCAATGTCTTTATAATAAAGAAAGCAATGGGAAATTCTTTACTAAGAATGGAAATATAATATCAAAACCAGGGACAGTTGAGAGATATGATATTGCCTAGATGATAATAAATAAAACGTGTATCCTGAATGGTTGTATGGGCATCCTAGATATGACGAATAACAGTATTCCATTAGGCTTGGTGTAGGTTGGTTAAGGTGATGTGGCTTAGATCTACATGTTACGCGCATAATCGATTCTTCAGGAGCTTAGGCATATAATAGTGTGTTCATCATAGTTGGATTTGACTGGTAGCAGTTAGAATCACAGTATGGCCGACGAGCGGTAAGCAGATATAAGCTTAACTGTAGGTACAAGTGGTGTGTTAAGGTTTACAACCACTTTAACCACTTCAATACCCGCCCATTGACAATTGATGGCCAGAGATGGGATCTCCCATCCTAAGTGGCCGTCAATTGACGGCCTGGGCTTTGCAGGTAAATATCCTCTTCTTCAGCCGGCGATTCTGCACGACATAAGAACGATCATAGCGGCAGTTCCGCCGATTGATCGTTCTTACAGGCCGCGGGAGGGGACATCCCCTCCTTTCCGCCACCATCCGGTGCTTCTCCGGGCTCTCCCGTGCCTTCGGGGGCCCGGAGAATGAATCGTTCGGCGTCGGCAGGAAGCATAGAGATGACTGGTGACCAGATGGTCACCAGTCATCTCTATGACCGTCGGAGGACCCGGGCGCGATGTGATGACGTCACGCCCGGGTCCCCGTAAGTAAACAAAGCCACGATTGCGGCTGGAGGAGAGATGTGAGGTCTTATTGACCCCGCATCTCTCCTTAAAGAGGACCTGTCACACACATTTCCTATTACAAGGGATGTTTACATCCCTTGTAATAGGAATAAAAGTGGAATTTTTTTTTTGAAAAAAAGTGTAAAAATAAATGAAAAATAAGTAAAAAAAATTAATAAAAGATAAAAAAAAATTAAAACGCCCCTGTCCCCGATAGCTCGCGTGCAGAAGCGAACGCACATGTAAGTCCCGTCGACATATGTAAACGTCCTTTAAACCACATAAGTGTTTAAACCACATAAGTGAGGTATCTTAGCGTGTGTTAGAGTGCCAGCAACGAATCTAGCACTAGATCTCCTCTGTAAATCTAAATTGGTAACCTGTAAAAAATAAATAAAGCGTTGCCTATGGAGATTTTTAAGTACCGAAGTTTGGCACCATTCCATTAATGTGCGCATAATTAAAGAGTGACATGTTGGGTATCTATTTACTCGGTGTAACATAATCTTTCACATAATACAAAAAAATTGGGCTAACTTTACTGTTTTGTTATTTTTTTAATTCATGAAACATTTTTTTTTTACAAAAAAAGGCGCCTGAAAAATGATTGCGTAAATACCGTGCGAGATAAAACGTTGCAATGACCGTCATTTTATTCCCTAGGGTGTCTGCTAAAAAAACATATATAATGTTTGGGGGTACTGCGTAATTTTCTAGTAAAAGAATGATGATTATTACATGTAGGAGAGAAGTGTCAGAATAGGCCCGGTATGGAGGTGGTATAAAAGCCTGGTATTGAAGTGGTTAAGGGCTGCAGTAGAAGGATGGCTACATAAGGTCACCATGTGAAAAAAAAACTCTGCATTAGACATCTGATGCTCCCAGGATCACCCCACGTGGTGATGGTTCAATTCGCTTAATGAATAAATGTAGCCGGCCGGCTAGCACAGCCCGTTCACTCCGGGACTTTCAGTATGCGGTAAAGACGTCAGCACGCCACCGCACGTCTTTACCGCATACTAAAAGTCCCGGAGTGAACGGGCTGTGCTAGCCGGCCGGCTACATTTATTCACTAAGCAAATTTTTATCTATACATTGTAAGTGCGATTTTAACCTTTTATTAAATGTTCCTTATGGGTTCACACTATGTCAGTTTTTTCTTTCACCTTGGTTTCAACTCATATTGATTATCGGTGATCGGTGGGAGACCTACTGGACATTGGACACATTGCCACACAGACCCCCAGGCTGGGTAATAAGCCACATGCTATAAAAGGTCTCGGGCTGGGACCTTCCCCTCTGGTAAGAGGCTGCTTATTCAAAGGGTGGAGGCCTTATTTTCCTATCCATGCACTTTTCTGAGGTTTTTGGTTTGATGTCACCGTTTAATGCAAAGAAAACGAGATTTACACATCATTCAAGTATCACGTGTCACATTTGATCATTGGAATTAGAGACATTTATGTGTTTTTTCCTTATTTGGACACTTCAATACACACTTTTCCAAGTACTTCATTCATGTCATCTATATGGTTGCATCATATTATTTTGTGGTCAATTGTGTAGATTAGGGTTGTCCTGATACCGATACCAGTATCGGGACCGATACCGAGTATTTGCGGGAGTACTTGTACTCCCGCAAATGCCCCCGATACCTAAATAGAATACAACCCCCCCTCCCCCCGCCGCTGTCGCATACCACAAAGCCGCCGCATTAACCCCGTGCATTACAGCGCCGCACTATACAGGCATCTTCCGTTTGCATGCATAGACACTCCCCTTCTCCGGGATTGGACGGATCTGTCCAATCCCGAGCGAGGGGGAGTGTCTATGCACGGATCCGTCCAATCCCGAGAAGGGGAGTGTCTATGCATGGCGCGGATTAGGAGTATTCAAACGGAAGATGCCTGTATAGTGCGGCACTGTAATGCACAGGGTTAACGCGGCAGCAGCAGTGGCATCGGCACTATCTGCCACTAGGTATGGGGGACATGACATGGCTGCATACGTGGGGGACATGACATGGCTGCATACGTGGGGGACATGACATGGCTGCATACGTGGGGGACATGACATGGCTGCATACGTGGGGGACATGACATGGCTGCATATGTGAGGGACATGGCTGCATATGCTTTGTGTAGTATGTTCTAAGTTCCTGTAACAAAACACGGAAACCTTTATGAAACCACAGAAGGTGAGCAGAAGAAAAGACCATAGTTCTTTTGATGTTTGTGGCTTTGCTGTGTTCACAGAAGCCCTTTGTGTTTTAATATCCCAGTAAGGACATTTAAATATTGTTCAGAACATTGTACATTGCATGTCATTTAGATGATTACAGCATGTGCATAAGAAAAAACTTAAGTTTATATAAAACCAAAATTTTTTCCTTTGTTTTGGATAGCGTAGGAAAGGCTTAAAGTCCCTGTTGGGGTATTTTCTGTCTCTTGCTCAAGAAATTTTCCTTCACTTCCTATCCCGGAGATGCAAACAGGAAAAGAGTAAAGATTATAATTTATTTCCAATTGATCATATTTTAGGAAACAAAGATATATGCTTGAATAGTCTTTTCAATATAACAAATAATACTTTTTTTATTAGCTTTTTTATGATTGGACATGACAGGAACTTAAAATGTTTCTGATCCTATTTCATTTTTTTGTGTGCATTAAAAACCAAGAGTTTTATTATTTCCCTTTTTTTCCCCGTTGCTGTGAAATTGAAATATAAATCATTTCATAATTAAAATGCATTTATCAAAGCGACACAAAACCGTCACTAGTAGAATCAATTTCAAGACTCCATAGACACAGAATTTCAGTGTTACATATGGATCTGATGTCACATAGTGACACTGAAATACAAAGCAGTTAATTGATTGAGGAAATAAAACATAGCAGTGAACGATAAAATAAAATTAGCAGAAACTTGTTTTTCAGGTGTGATTTACCTTTCACTGCACAATATAAGCAAAAGTGAAAATGTTATCCCCTTTAATAACACAAGAGAACATGTAAGATTTATTTTTCGGACCATAAGACGCACTTTTCCCCCCCAAAAAATGGGGGTAAAAGTACCTGCGTCTTATGGAGCGAATGTGCATCAGGCACCGCCCCCTGCCGCCGCTGTCAACATCCCCTGCCAAGGCCAGAAACTCCCCCAGCTCAGTGCTGTATTAGGGGCTATGTAAAGGGAAAAAGCCAAGCCCCCCAACCACAAAAATGCAGTACCTGTTGGGCCGGCTCGATATAGCGGCACTTGCAGGGATGGACTGACCGGAACGGACATATGTCCTGTGATTGACCGGAACGGACAAGCGCCCTGTGATTGGCCGAGCACCCGACATGGACGTCTGTTATTGGCCCCGGCGGCGAATGTGGAGGCGGGGTTGGTCTGTGAGTGACCATGGTGTTCCGTCAGATATGGCGACCGGAACAGCTGCACGAGTCCCGCCTCTCTGCCTGGCGTGCGGTGTCTCCTGAGGTCTCCCTCTGATCCCTCTGTCACACTGTTAGCCCCTCTCCCACTCTATCAGTCAGCCCACCTCTGTCTGCCCCTCTCCCACTCTGTCAGTCAGCCCCCCTCTCTATCAGCCCACCTCCCCCTCTGTCTGTCAGTGCCCCCCTCTTTATCAGCCCCCCTTTCTATCAGACCACCCCTCTCTGTCAGCCCCCTTATTATCAGCACCCCCTTCCTCTCTGTCAGTGCCCCCCTTATTATCAGCGCTACCTCCCTCTCTGTCAGTGCCCCCCCCCCTTATTATCAGCGCTTCCTCCCTCTCTGTCATTAGCCCCCTTTCTCTACCTCCCCCTCTTCAGCGCCCCTTCCCCCCTGTCAGCGCCCCCTCCCCCTCTATCAGTGCCCCCTCCCGCTCGCTATCAGCCCCCCTCTCTATCAGCACCCCTCCGTCAGCCTCCCTTCCCCAGTCAGCCCACCTCTCTCAGCCCACCCCTCTCTGTCAGCCACAGTAGGGTGCATCGTGCCAGCCAACCACTTACAGTACGGAGCCAGGCTAGTCATCCGCAGCACGGTGCACTGTGCTACGCACCCGACTTACAGCATGGAGCCAAGGCAGCCAGCCACCCACCCACAGTAGGGGGCACCATGCCAGCCACCTACTGACCCGCAGCAGGGTGCCAGCCAGCCACCTACAGCGACATACCCCCAGCAGGGCCAGGGTGTCAGCCAGCCACCCAGGGTGACCCATCCACACCAGAAAACCAGCCAGCCACACACAGGAGCCAGCCTGACATGTGCTGACACTTGCTGAGAAGATAGAGCAGCTTGAGCGATGGCACAGGTAAGGCTGCAATATTGGCACAGGTCGGGGCTGCATTATTGGCAATAGTCTGGCTGCATTTCTTTGGCAATGGTCTGGCTGCATTTCTTTGGCAATGGTCGGGCTGCATTTCTTTGGCAATGGTCGGGCTGCATTTCTTTGGCAATGGTCGGGCTGCTTTTCTTTGGCAATGGTCTGGCTGCATTTCTTTGGCAATGGTCGGGCTGCATTTCTTTGGCAATGGTCGGGCTGCATTTCTTTGGCAATGGTCGGGCTGCTTTTCTTTGGCAATGGTCGGGCTGCATTTCTTTGGCAATGGTCAGGCTGCATTTCTTTGCCAATAGTCGGGCTGCATTTCTTTTGGCAATGGTCTGGCAGCATTTCATGGGCACTGGTAAATATTTTAGTACACCATTTGGTTAAGAATATTTTTTTTTCTCTTGTTTTCCTCCTCTAAAACCTAGGTGCATCTATGGTCATGTGTGTCTTTTAGAGCGAAAAATATGGTATGTTCTGAGAAAATGTATTTTCTAGAATAAAATGAAATGACAACGTGTACTTTTAGGAACTAATCAGACTCCAGATTTCAGTAGGTAAGTACTGTATAGCAGGAATAACAAGAGGTGATTTCTGATTGTTTTGTATGAGTCACCATGCTATGCATTGCCTTATCAAATGAAAGCTTGAAAAGAATATCTTGAATCCGTTTGTGAAATGTCACTGAAACCTATAAAGCACAATGGGAAAGAGGTAATAGATAAAGATGCATTACTGGACAATTTATCTTCTTGTAAACCACAGCCTGCAGCAAACCGATTGTTACGTTGTGTGTGCCAGGACAAAATTAATGGCATTAGCCTCCCACCAACAGCTGGAGGAAAGAAAATGTGCCACTACTTGTATTTTTTAAACTTCAAAGTCAGGGACCAAAACATCAAAGGATGAGAGCCAAGCAAGCGTTAGAAACAGATTATTCTACTAAGAAATAAGAAGCAGTGGGTAGCGTATTATTTATTACATAAACATGCAAATATTTTTACTAAGTGAACCTGTGAAGGTAGAAAGGATAGGAATTCAGAATTTTACAGCTTTGCTGGCTGTATGCTTGTCTATGGTAGGCACCCCTATAGGTAATCAATAAGAAAGAGCGAACTTGGCCAAGTTTGGTTCGACACAGTACCAAATGGAACTGCTCAACATCCACAATCTGCCCATCTCTGCGGTTCAGGTGCTGGCCCATGGAGTTCATTAATTCTCCCCACATGGAAAGAATGAACAATTTGGCTGCCCTCCAATGACATCGGCCTTCTCAAAGCTTTATTATTCCAGGACTAGATCACAAAAAACTCCACTCACACTAAGCCTTATGCCGCGTACACACGGTCGTTTTTTGCGATGAAAAAAAACGAAGTTTTTAAAAACGTCATTTAAATTGATCGTGTGTGGGCAAAACGTAGTTTTTGTGTCGTTTTTCAAAACGTCGTTTTTTGTTTCACAAAAAGTCACCGTGTGTAGTAAAAACGTTGTTTAAAACGACATTTTTCAACCCGCGCATGCCCAGAAGCTAGTTATGAAGCGAGCTTTAATGGAAAAGAGTGGTGAACGTAACCTCGCTTTTTGTGAAAAAAACGATGGTGTGTAGGCAACATCGTCTTTGAAAAGTGACGTTTCAAAAACGTCGTTTTTTACTTCACAGAAAACGTCGTTTTTTTTCATCACAAAAAATGATCGTGTGTACGCGGCATTATGCCTTGTACACACGACCGGTTTTCACGACGAACAGCAATCAGGAACAGCGATCAGTGATGTGTCACGGCAAGCCACGCCCCCTAACAGTTATAAGCACTCCCTAAGACACATTTAACCCCTTCAGTGCCCCCTACAGGTTAACCCCTTCACTGCACGTGTCATTTTTACAGTAATCAGTGCATTTGTATAGCACTGATCGCTGTAAAAATGACAATGGCCCCAAAAATGTATCAAAAGTGTCCGATGTGTCCACCAAAATGTTGCAGTCACAATAAAAAATAAAAATAAATCGCTGAATGCCATCATTACTAGTAAAAACAAAATATGAATTAAAATGGCATTAAACTATCCCCTATTTGTAGACGCTATGACTTTTGCGCAAACTGATCAATAAACGCTTATTTTTTTACCAAAAATTGCGTATCGGCCTAAACTGAGGAAAACATTTTTTTTTAAATATATTTTTTGGGGGATATTTATTATAGCAACAAGTAAAAAATATTGTATTTTTTTTCACTCTATTTTTGTTTATAGCGCAAAAAATAAAAATCACAGAGGTGATCAAATATCGCCAAAAGAAAGCTCTATTTGTGGGGAAAAAGAGACGTCAATTTTGTTTGGGAGCCACATCGCCACGACCACGCAATTGTCAGTTAAAGCGACGCAGTGCCGAATCGCAAAAAGTGGCTTGGTCTTTGACTAGAAAAATGGTCCGGGGCTTAAGTGGTTAAAGCAGGGGTCTTCAAACCTTTTAAATAAAGGGCCTATTTACTATCCTTCAGATTTTACGGGGCCGGACTGTGGCTATTGGAAGTAGAAAAGGTCCAGACCGTGTTATTGGGCCTCATTGTTGGTGTCGATGGGAGGAATTGTGTCCCATCATTGGTGTCATTGGGAAGAATTGTGCTCCTTCATTGGTCTCAGTGAAGGGAATTATGCCCTGTTTTTGGTATCACTGGATGAAATAGTACCCCTTAGGCTGGATAAAACCAAGCAAAGGGACACAACTGGCCCCTGGGCTGCAGTTTGGAGACCACAGGTTTAAAGGGAGCCCTCCATTTTTTTCAGATTTTTATTTTAATATGCAAAAAAAAAAGGTGTGGGGGTTCCCCTGAAACAAAAACTGGTTGTTTTCTTAAGGACTAAGGTCCTTTAGGCAATTGTTTTTTGTGAATCTGTTCTAAAGTTTCATACCCAGAGATACTGACAGTAAAAGTACGTAAAAATGCTGGCTGACATTATTACATAACACCACTGCATTGCAATGTCATCCTCCTGCCATGAATGCTCCTTCAGTTGATTGTTGGGCTGCCAATCAAGTCTGCCAGATTGGCATCCCAATTGGCAACTGAAGAAACACATACATCAGATTGACGACACTGCTACTGATTGCTAGGCAGTGGCTTTGCATTTTCGACCTGCAACAGGAAGTGTGCCACTATAGGAAGCGGATTGCTATGATGGCACATGGAGAGGAGGAGCCTAGAGCATTAGTGGGGGACCCAGAATAGGAGGATCGGGGTTGCTATGTGCCATTGCACAGAGCAGGTATGTGTAACATGTCTATAATTTTATTTAAAATACAAAAAGGATTATAATACAGCATTTAAGAAAAATGTATGAAGTGAGGTATGGTGTGAAACATACTAAAAAATAGATTTAGGGTTTATACGCACATTAATAAAAAAACATTTAATTTCATTTTTTTCAAGCAAATTTTACAGAAGAAGCTTAAGCTCAAAGTTTGCATTTTGGCAAAATCAGTCATTTTTCCAGTGGAATGAACTTTGAAACATGGCTGCTTTCCATGTTTCCAGAAAAAAAAAGGATTACTAGGAAATAAAATATAATAACATGCTTTCATATTTGAAGAAAATGGCTACTGTGAAATATAATACAATTAGACCTTTGTATAGTCTCATACTAAATGTTGTGTTCTGTACAGGATATTAGAGGTAAGTTTGAGATAGGCGTCTTTTTGTACAGATGAAAAGGATTCGATGGTACAATCAATAAGCCACTAGGTGGCACCATACATCACTGGAGTAGCCGGTCTCTGCCTTGTCAAGGGCCGTTAGTCCGCTTACTTCATGCAATAAGCAACACATTCATTATTGGGCTAATATTTATATAGCTGCAAATGTGTTTGTTGACTAAGTACGGCAGTAGTTTCTTTGTGACAAAACAAATAATTGCCGTAAATGCATCTAATACTAAAACTAATAATAATAAAAAAAGATGTATAATTTATTAAGATTTGAACGCAGAAGCAGGTTACTTTTACATGAGTGCAGTATATTGTAGAGACAGAGTTTTATGCCGCGTACACACGGTCGTTTTTTGCGATGAAAAAAAACGACGTTTTTTAAAACGTCATTTAAATTGTTGTGTGGGCAAACGTCGTTTTTTGTCTTAAAAAAAACGACCAAAAAAAAATCAACATGTTATTTTTTGTGTCTTTTTCAACTGTTTTTTGTTTCACAAAAAGTCACCGTGTGTAGCAAAAACGTCGTTTAAAACGACGTTTTTCAACCCGCGCATGCCCAGAAGCTTTATGAAGCGAGCTTTAAAAGAGTGGTGACTAACCTCGTTTTTGTGAAAAAAACGATGGTGTGTATGCAAAATTTTTTGAAAGGTGACTCAAAAACGTCATTCACAGAAAACGTTTTTTTTTTCATCACAAAAAATGATCGTGTGTATGCGGCATGTGTTAAACAGTCAGTTATTCTAACTGCATTCTTTTATATTTTATTTTATACTGTAATAATTTTTCTCATCATTTTATCTCCTGTCTTGATATTTTATCACCACCTCAATTGGCTCCAATATCTTCTCTCTATCACCCCAAAAATTGTCAGTTCACACCTAGTGATATTTTAAGAAGTAAAAACTTGTGTCTCAGCAGTGCAGCAGACAAGCTTGCAGACAGACATAAATGTCCTTGCCCAACGTCTCCTACTACTTTTCCCATAATTCTCTGCCGGTATTACCATAGACCATGTACTACATTACCATGGGCTATCCTCATGAATAAAACAGCATTCCCATGATTGACTAAGTGGAGGTTTTAGAAAAGCCCTCCAACTATACCCTGAAGCTCAAGACATAAAAACTACTCCTTAAGCAAATCATCCCTTTACACAAAATTAACCATCTTTGTATTGGGGCCATGGGCATGCGCTTCATAGGGCAAGGGGGGCAACTGACACCCCCTGGAAAATCGAAAAGGTGGAACCATCCCCTTATCTCGTGGCTGCGGGCTGTCTGAGCGGTCCCAGGCCGGATGTCACACAGGCACAGCGAGCAGAGTGAAGCCGTCTCCCCCTTAAGTGTTTATACACTTGCCTACTGTGCACCTACACCCTCTTTCTGCCCAGACAAAATTTTAGCTTCTGGCACTGCGTCGCTTTAATTGACAATTGCGCGGTCGTGCGACGTGGCTCCCAAACAAAATTGACGTCCTTTTTTCCCCCACAAATAGAGCTTTCTTTTGGTGGTATTTGATCGCCCGTGCGGGTTTTATTTTTTGCGCTATAAACAAAAAAAGAGTGACAATTTTGAAAAAATACACAATATTTTTTGGTTTTTGCTATAATAAATATCACATTTAAAAAAAAAAAAACATTTTTTATCTCAGTTTAGGCCGATACGTATTCTTCTACATATTTTTGGTAAAAAAAAAAAAAAAAAATCGCAATAACCGTATAGTGACTGGTTTGCGCAAAAGTTATATTGCCTACAAAATAGGGGACATAATCATGATTTTTTTTTTTTACTAGAAATGGCGGCGATCTGCGATTTTTTTCGGGACTGGGACATTATAGCGGACACATCGGACACTTTTGACACATTTTTGGGACCATTTACATTTATACAGTGAACAATGCTATAAATATGCACTGATTACTGTATAAATGTAACTGGCAGGGAAGGGGTTAACCACTAGGGGGTGGGGAAGGGGTTAAATGTGTATCCTAGGTGTGTTCTAACTGTAGGGGGAGGGGGGTGACTGGGGGAGGTGACCGATTGTGTCCCTATGTACAAGGGACACAATCAGTCTCCTTTCTCCCTGACAGGGACGTGGAGCTCTGTGTTTACACACACAGCTCCACGTCCCAGCTCAATTGTAGGCAATCGCGTGTGCCCGGCTGCCATCGTGGCCGCCGAGCACACGCACAGTGTTCTAAGTGACGCGATGGGTGCGCTCGCGCCGCCGGCGGTGCGCGCGCGCTCCCCTAGCGTCTTAAAGTGACTACATATGACGTCCTGTCAGGATCATAGGGTATCCCGCCCACCGTCATTTGACGGTGGGCGGGTATCAAGTGGTTAAGTGTACACGGGGAGGGAACCTGCTGTGCCTGTGCTACGCTGATGGCTGATCTGAGGTACTGAATGGGATGGGGAAGGGGGGTCCATCTGTGCTGAAGGGGGGGTTTGTGCTGAATGGGGGGTCCATCTGTGCTGAAGGGGGGTCTGTACAGAAGGGGGGTATGTGCTTAAAGGGGGTCCATCTATGCTGAAGGGGGGGTCTGTGCTGAATGGAGGGGTCTGTGCAGAATGGGGAGGTCTGTGCTGAAGGGGGGTCCATCTGTGTTAAATGGAGGGGTATGTGCAGAATGGGGGGGTCTGTGCTGAAGGGGTGGTCCATCTGTGCTGAAAGGAGGGGTCTGTGCAGAATGGGGGGTCTGTACTGAAGAGGGGGTTCATCTGTGCAGAATGTGGGGGTCTGTGCTGAAGGAGGGGTCCATCTGTGCTGAAGGGGGGTCTGTACATTCTGTAGGCTATATTTAAATGGGCATGGAGTGAAGCTGAATTATCTCAAGAGCTATTTCACACTGCCAGCTGGTCACGTTATCGGTAAAGCGCGGCGCTTTACCATCGTTTTAGCTGTGCTATTCGGTCACTAGCATTTGAAGAAAGGGTTAAATGTGACTGTGTATCGCCGCTGCCTAAGCGCCCCCCCTGAAAAAATTTCAGCGGACGCCCATGATTGGGGCATGCTAACATGAGCACTCAACTCATATGTCAGAGTACGAAATGTCTTGTAGTGCCGTTTAAAGCTGGAGGGTTGAGTGTTTCTCCACTCAGAATGTGGGAGAGGGCATCCAAGTTCATTGATCCAGAAGCTGCTGCTCCGGACATGCCCCCTACATGTTTCACCCTGCCGACTGGACCTTGGTCACAGAGGTCATATGCCAGAGTACTTTTTTTTTTTCAAATCATTCAATTTCTTAGAGAAAAAAAAATCATGCACTTAGATATTTGATTGGAGTAAAAAGCTTCAAACACAATGTTTAGTGCATACAAACATCTGGAAGCACAAGACTGTAAGAATATGCATTCGATTGGTTGTAAACCTCACACATGAAATATGAACAAAGCATATCCCTCTATAGTGTGTACTTGTCTCAATTAAGAGCACTAAGTGTCATTTCTGTCTGCTACTTCTTTCCTCTACTACCAGCGTGAATCACTTCTGACAAGTTTTCCTGACATCAAGAGAAGATTCATTGCATAAATGTATCTATTCTCGCCGATGCCGCCCCCTTTTCAGGTGTCCGGCCCCTTGACGGGCATCTGAATTACAGCGGGAGCTCCAGCTGACTGAAAGTCCCAGCTCTATTCCCAAGCGCTGTGTGGAGGGGTTCCTTTCCCCCCAATCACCTCTTAGAGGTCCCTTTACTGAGCTTGGCAGAGTGTAATTTCATCTCTCTGCCCCCCTTTACTGAGCTCTCAGGCAAGTTTTATAATTCAGCACTTTGAACAGAAGAGAGGGCAGCAGATAAATAGGTACAATTGTTGTGGGAGGATTGGTTTAATCTCTAGCCAGTCACTTCACTAGATATATGTAAGGGTTTACAACAACTTTAAGTTAGAAATTCAAATGCATTCGAGAGTATAATACTCAATAGCATTGCTGTGTAAATGTTATATATCTAAAAAGGTGCCACGGTAAAAATTGATGCCAAGGATAAAACTGCAATATAACAAATATAAATATTTTATTAACACAGAAGTATTAGTTCATGCTTTAAAGAGTTCACAATAAAATCCCTTGCATTATTTAGTATTAACTGAATGTGAACTTGTCCAAATGGGGGGAAAAAGAATTACTTCATCCACTTGGACAATTAATAAAGCCAGACTGCCACGTTTATTTTTAAATCTGGCTGAATATATAACTAATTCACCTTCATATATGAAATTCTAAGAACATAATGGGTTTTCTGAAATAATGTTTTAATCTAACCAAGTCACCAATATGGTATTTGATGAGCAAGGCAATGCAAAAGGTAATGATATTCCGGTTAAGCTTTCAGCAGTCAGACTATTTTTACTGTGCTGCTTTATTAAAGGGAATGAGTCACTGGTGTTTTTTTTTATTAATTTTTTAAATTTTTACTTTATGTATTATATGCAGGATTAGATAATAAAATAAAAACATTTTCTTTAGTCATATATAGATTATTGCATATGAATATTCTGTATTCCCAACGTTACCCAGTAGTTTACATTTTAGGCTGCTTTTTACATGTTTCTAGACTATCCTTATTTGCACTGGTGAGACAAAGAGCCTGTTGTTTACAGAGCCCAGCTCAATAGATCAAGTTCTACTTTAGACACACAACTGAGTAAAGCTGGCCAAACATTATGTCATTTTCTTGTACAATTTTTTCATAAAAAAACAAAAAACAATGCATGTTTATAGCAAATGAGGAAAAAGATGAATGGATAGCCACACTCCAAAACCTGATGAGGTGGTCTTTTATTAAATAATCAGCATGTACAAAAATGGGTCACAGCAGTGTAAAACAAGGAGCAGCCGACGCGTTTCGCACTGAATCAGTGTTTTTTTATGGGCCATGAATAAGCACTGATTCAGTGCGAAACGTGTCCGCTGCTCCTTGTTTTCCACTGCTGTGACCCATTTTTGTACATGCTGATTATTTAATAAAAGACCACCTCATCAGGTTTTAGAGTGTGGCTATCCATTCATCTTTTTCCTCATTTGCCTAGTGCACCGCCAGCACCCTCAGCATCCTGCACCACCTGTGACCATACAGTGATCCCACCTGGAGCGGTGACTCCTTTCTCCCCAATGCATTTTTATAGCACTTTTTGCTGTGAAAATGACAATGGTCCCAAAAATGTGTCAAAATTGACCGATGTGTCCGCCATAATGTCGCTGTCATGAAAAAAATGGCCGCTATTAGTAGTAAAAAAATGAGTTAGTTAGTAGTAATTAGTTATTAGTAAAAAAAAAAAAAAAAAATGCAATAAAACTATCCCCTATTTTGTAAACGCTATAAATTTGCGCAAACCAATCGATAAACGCTTATTGCGATTTTTTTTTTACCAAAAATAGGTAGAAGAATACGTATTGGCCTAAACTGATCTTTTAGATCTTTTTTGGGGGATATTTATTATAGCAAAAAGTATTTTTTTTTTTCAAAATTGTTTATTTTTGTTTATAGCGCAAAAAAATAAAAACCGCAGAGGTGATCAAATACCACCAAAAGAAAGTTCTATTTGTCGGAAAAAAGGACGCCAATTTTGTTTGGGAGCCACATCGCACAATTGTCAGTTAAAGTGACGCAGTGCCGAATCGCAAAAACTGGCCAGGTCCTTTACCTGCATAATGGTCCGGGTCTTAAGTGGTTTTAATGAAACCTGTACTTAAGTAGTATTGAACAGCTGACTGTCATGCCAATCCAGAGGCTTCAGTCATTTTTGAGTCACTCTGGACTGGTCTGCATGCCTGTTCTGGATCATTGACCCAAAAATAATGCAGCCAGAAACAGCCAGGTTAATAACTTTTATTTTTTGAATGTCAACTGTAGTTTTCTCAATACTGGCTTCTTTTAAATAATTTTCAATAAATGCCCTTTCCTAAATAGAATTACTGCCCAGAGCTGGGCTTAAAGTAACACACAATTCAGTTATTCATATGTCAGAAATATTTATTACGTGTTATAGTTTTCAGTAGTTGCCCAGCTAAAACCCCAGATAGGTCATGAAAACATTAAGATTCCTATGACAGGGTGTATAAATTTGCAGACAGGAGATGACTCCACAAGACTGTGGTTTGCTGACCATGACACAGTGGAAAATGCAAGCGTCTACTGATTGGACTGGAGGGACTACTGTATGATTTATGTAAAAGTAAGCCGCAGTGGATCCTCGTTTGATGGCTGCATCTACTTCTCTGCTAAATGTAGCTGTTGGGAAAAATCACCACAGATATATTCCTGTTATATATCTAAAATATATGTTTTTCCTAAATGATCTTATTACTTTAATCTGAACATCAAAAACATGACATGAATCTTCTTCCTAGTAATTGGCTGTAACAAT
This sequence comes from Rana kukunoris, assembly GCA_029574335.1. Classification (NCBI taxonomy): domain Eukaryota; kingdom Metazoa; phylum Chordata; class Amphibia; order Anura; family Ranidae; genus Rana; species Rana kukunoris. The sequence continues at coordinate 459,751,932 of CM056049.1, forward strand.
AGTAATTAATAGAAGAGAACAACAGTAATTAAAAATGATGCAAACTACTTTTTTGCTTACAATACCTGTAGTTCCAAAAAAAAAAAAGCCACATGTATTTAACTACTTCCATACCTGGCCTATTCTGGCACTTCTCTCCTACATGTAAAAATCATAATTTTTTTGCTGCAAAATTACGCAGAACCCCCAAACATTGTGTACTTTATGCAGACAGCCTAGGGAAAAAATGTCGGTCGTTGCACAGAAGAGTGGGCAGCAGATAAATATGCGCAACAATTTTTCAAACGCGTTTTTTGGAGGGAAAAACTGTTTCGTGATTTAAATAACAAAATAGTAAAGTTAGCCCAATTTTTTTGTATAATGTGAAAGATGATGTTACTCAGAGTAAATAACATAATCAATGTCATGCTTTAATTGCGCATGCTCATGTAATGGTGCCAAACTTTGGTACCTAAAAATCTCCATAGGCAACTGTTTAATTTTTTTTTACAGGTTACCAGTTTAGAGTTACAGGGGTCTAGTGCTAGAATTGTTGCTTGCGCTCTAACGCACGCAGCGATACCACATGTGTCTGGTTTGAACGGCGTTTACATATGTGGGCTGACGTGTGCATTCGCTTCTGAGCGTGAGCTACAGGGGACAGGGGCGTTTAAAATGTTTTATTTGTTTTTTTTACATTATTTTTAAAAATTTTACACTTTCTTGTACATTTTTTTGGATCACTTTTATTCCTATTACAAGGAATGTAAGCATCCCTTGTAATAGGGAATCATTTGTGACAGGTCTTCTTTATGGAGAGATGTGGGGTCAATAAGGCTAGAAAGCATGAGATTGAAAAAAATTCACAATCTCATGCTCACCAGCCGGGGCTTTGTTTACAACCGCGGCCTGGACGTGATGTCATAATGTTACGCCCGGGCCTCCGACGGTCATAGAGATCTATCCATCTAGTCCCCGGAAATCTCTATGGTTGTCATATGGCAGCACTCGATTCTTTCTCCGGGTTCCCGATGGCATGGGAGAGCCTGGAAAAGCACTGGGGGGGGGGGGGGGGATGTCCCCTACCATCACCTGTAAGAACGATACGATGGTAATTATGGTGCACAGAATCGCCGGCTGAAAAAAAAGAAATTCCCACTGAAAGTCAATCACATCATATGATGTCCTTGGGCTGGAAGTGGTTAAACATCTTGTATTTCCAATATGTTACAGCTGTGTAGTGTCTAAACAGTATATTCAGTCTAAAGTATCAGTATGATATTGCCATAAGCTAACAAGACATAAAATATTCATAAGTATTCATGAAAGTGTCTAGTGTGCACAGCATGAACTAGTGGCTTTGGATGAACACTTGGTTACTGTGGTAAAGGGAAATGATTTGCATGGCTTAATCCCTTATCCTTACATGAGAAATAAACCCTTTGCTTTCTTAGAATTGTGATGGAAGTAATAAGATGCAGATACCTTCTGTTGTAGGAATGCAATCCTGTAATCTATAGTACTTTGAAGGGTTTTTTTTTTGTCCTAGGACCGACTATTGCAAGGAAGAGAGATAAATCGTATCCAGAAAACAAATGGGGATCAAGAAAAGCTTTAGTTTAGACTTAGTTTGCTTAGAAATATTTACATTTTGAGCCTGTTGACATCAGAACAATTATCTGAAATATGCCCCTGATGTATGATTACATGCTCATTTACAGCTTTGCCTTATACTGTACAGTAGGGAAAATTATTATTTGATCCCTGTAGATAGAGACCAAATATCAACCAAAAATCCTGAAAAAAGCAAATGTTATAAATTGATTTGCAGTTTAGTGAGTGAAATAAGTATTCGATCCTCAAGCAAAACATGATTTAGTACTTGGTGGAGAAACCCTTGTTGGCAAGCACAGAGGTCAGATGTTTCTTGTAGTTGGTTACCAGGAACGTGACCTGACAAATCTCAGGAGAGATTTTGGTCCAATCTTCTTTACAGATCTAAATCCTTAAGGTTTCTTAGCTATTGCTTGGCATAATCAAAGTTTCAGCTCCCCACATAAATTTTCTATAGGATAAGAGTCTGGCTAGGCCACTCCATGACTCCAGATTGTGCCTGTAAACACACTGCATTTGCAATCTGTGTTTAGGGTGCGATTACCAATATATTGGCACCCATGTGCAGCAGATCGCAAGGGTAGTGTGTTCATCTGCTGCCTGGGAAACCTGCACACAGCGCACCTTAGCCGCACCGACCTTGTGCTGGTGTGAACCGTCCCTCAATCAACCGAATATTATAGGGAGCTCCCCCAGACCCCCACACATGACATAAGCATGACATTTTACGGTCGACATTACAATTTAAAATCAATCCCCCATATCGATCTCCAAGGCCACATGCAGTTTTTTCCCCTGGGAAGGAGGAGAGGACAGGGTGTCCAGACTGGGATTCACCTGTGAGCTGCAGACCAGGCCAGGGTGATCGCTCTCTGGCTGGCCTGGCTGGCTCTAGGCTAGGGTAGTATATAGACAGGCTAGGGTAGTATATGAACAGGCTAGGGTAGTTTGGGGGATCTCGGTGCTGGATCGGGGGTGGGAGCTCTGTGATCAGCCGATTAGCTGACTCACTACACTTTTCTCTGCCCCCCCCCCCCCCACATGACCTGCACTCACCTGACACCATCCCTATTCATGAGGGCTGAGAAAATTCCTCCCGATTCTATCATATGGGCGGAGCAAGGGAGGAGACTCGATCTCACACTGATTTCTGGCTGTCAATGAAGCATCGAGTGCAGAACCAGTGAGAGTGTTGCAGATGTGCAGGACATCACTGTGTCAGGCAGCCCACAGCACTCTCATTGAGTCTGCACGCGGTGCGGATCGTATTGGTAGTGCCGACCTTGCTCTGCCAGTCCTCTCAAATTTTTTGCCTGGGTCCAATGGAACCAGTGGGACCCATAGTAGGACTGGCCCTGGCTCCTGAGGACTTCACCCTCTTCCTGAAGATGAAGATCCAGCTCAAAGGTCACTGTTTTAAACCATTGCGAAGATCCAGTGCGAATTGCAGAAGGTGCTTGACACGCTTCGAAAAGAACACTACCAGGACACATTTGAGAAGCGGTAGAAATGCTGGAATCGCTGTATTTTGAAGGTGATAGTGTATAAATGTAGATAAATAAAGTGCTTTCTTGTAAACAGAACTAGTCTCAAAACTTTTAGATACCACCTTGTATTTATTCCAACCTCTAAATTGTTGATGAACAAGTTAAACAGAATTGGTGTTGACAACTAAAGAACTAGCAATGTGTTCAAATCTCTAAAAGGAAAGATTTTGTGTCATACTTACTTAGAGGTGTTCTCCAGTATAGCTTTTACCTCTTGAACCTGTTCCTTCCCAAAGTACACCACTGTGAGATGGACTCTCTTGTCCTGGTTAATGCACACTTCTCTACAAGAAAAAACATATACCATGTTATGTTCACAGCAGTTTGTGGAGAAAGTATAATATACATGGATATGCATTTATGGTTTTGGGTTCATGCCCATATAAAAGATGTTTCCATTTGCAAAAATTAGACAAAGTTTTAACATAAGACACCAGACTATCAAATGGAATCAATGCATCTGTGCTCACTCTTTAAAATGACATGAAACTAGAAATACAATAGGTTGTTAATAATAGAAAATCTTTGTTAAGTCAATACAATACACGCTAGAAGTCTGGTGCTTATATTTGTTTCAGATTTTAGTTAATACATAACCCTACTTCTATTATCACAAAACTTTATAGCAACATCTAAAGACAAAGTAAAGCAGCCAACTGATACTAAATAAATGACTCATCATATTTTCCCTTATATCCTGTGCTGGGCTCACATTTACAATGGACAATTAGTGTTTTATCAGCATATTGTCAGCACCTCCTATGATTAATTAGCAAACAATCATTCGATATCATAATAAATATGCAGATTCCTGTACTGTTATTGACCACATATTGTTGTTATTATAATTATTTTGAGAATTCATGTTTTAAGGCCAATATAATTTTTTGTCCAAAAAAATACTGAACAGTGTAGTAGTGACTTACTAAAGAAGGGGTTAATAAGATTCCGTTCTCCCTCCCCTACTGGTATAATCAGGATTGTTCTCTCCCACATTCATAAACATGCACATTCCAATAGATCATGGGTCATCAAACTACGGCCCTCCAGTTGTTCAGGAACTACAATTCCCATCATGCCTAGTTATGTCTATGAATGTCAGAGTTTTACAATGCCTCATGGGACGTGTAGTTCCGCAACAACTGGAGGGCCGTAGTTTGAGGATCCCTGCAATAGATGAACATAGGAATGGCTATCTTATTGCAAGGATATTATCAGAGACCAAATTAATATCCTTGTCCTGAGGATATTTACAGGAAGACATGACACCATTATTTTTCCAATTTACTTCTACAAATATAAATTTAAAAAAAATCCCATATCCTGCATCAGAAACATTGCACATGTAATATAAAAAAAATGTGTGTGGATCCATTATAATAATTAAACATTCTGGCACATTTGAATGGTATGTAAGCAGCTAGCTCCACTGGGGTTGATTTACTAAACGAGTATGTTCACTTTGCATAATTAGTGTTTATTTTGTTTAGTGAAAATATGCCTAGTATGAATACATAATCCAATACATGGGGAATAAAAAAATTTTTTTTTTTTTTCCTTACATCCTTTCCATTATTTCTTTCTTTAGTAAATCAACCTCTCTGACCTGAAAGGAGTCTTTTACACATGTACAAGTGTATGTTCTCATCAACACACTATCATCATTCAAGTACAGCTATGTCCTGACGTGCACCAAGACAAATTTTCAATACACTTAAGCACAGTACTCACGGGCCTGAATGTGGGGCAGCATTAGCTAGTTCAATAGAAAGTAACCATCCAACATTCGACCCGTGTGTACTGCAATCAGTCTGACAGAAGCCAGCTGTTCGACCGGTTTCCGTTGCAGGTGCATGACTAAAAAAATGTTTGCCGATCGGCTCCCGATCAGTGCTCTAAGGCCTCGTACACACGATCGGACATATCCGATGAAAACGGTCCGCGGACCATTTCCATCGGATATGTCCGATCGGGAGTTTGATCCGATGGCATGTACACACCATCGGATCAAATTCCCTGCCGCCGGACGGCGCGGTGACGCGGCGGTGACGTTGACGCCGCCACGTCACCACCACGTCACCGCACCAGGAAGTTAAACACTTCCGCGCATGCGCCGAATCCATTCGGCGGCGGCGCGGCGGCGGTGGGGCACGACATGTCTGCTGGTAATTACTAACCAGCACACATGTCGGGCGGACAGATTCACCGGATGGATTTCAAGATGCTTTGAAATCTGTCGGGTGGAAAATCTGGCTAGCCCAACACACGAGCGGAGATGTCTGCTGAAACGTCCACGGACCGTTTTCAGCGGACATATCCCCTCGTGTGTACGAGGCCTAAGCCAATGGCCTATACCTAGCCAGAATATTCTTACCTTTCCTTCACTTCCCTGTAATAATTTTCAGCAACAAGAACTGAAGGAAACTGGCAGTACTTCTAGGTACACAGGAGCATTGATTTAGTCTGGGCCAATCAGCTCTGCCATGCAGGAAGTCCAAAGCCCCGTGTATGTTATGACTGCAGACACTCATTACAGGCATATCCCACTTTTAGTACACAATGGGGTTTATTTACTAAAGTTGTAAAGTGCTAAATTAGGCTCACTTCTGCATAGGAACCAATGAGCTCCTAATCCCAGCTTGTTCAATTAAGCTTTGGTAATAAAACCGGAAAGCTCATTGGTTCCTATGCAGAAGTGAGACTGATTTTGCACTTCCCAGCTTTAGTAAATAAACCCGATTGTGTACTTTTTTTAACAGATACGTTTTTATTAAAAAATGCAAAACAACAATACCACTGTACATTATATCATGGTACATAGCTCAAGGTACACAGGTGGAAGCATACAAGCAGGCAATTGATCCCTACATAATAGAACATTAGGGCAACTAATCCAGGGAGCATAACTCCAGGTGATTACAGTAGGAGTATTCAAGTACGTCAGAGTCAGGTATGCAGCAGGGGGGGGTCCCTCAGATGAAGAAGGGGAACCAGAGGGTAAGAGGTATGGGGGGGCACTGGGGTGGAGAGAGAGGAACATTACAAGGGACAGGAGAGGGAGGGTCAGAGGGAGGGAAGTATTCTACCCCATAAACAGAGCGATGCACAGCACCAAACTCGGTATCACCAGTGGCAAGATATCTAATCAGCAATTGGATATATTCACTTCGTGATATATTTTGGAAATGAAATCAATCATCGCGATTTCCCCGAATATTCAGATTTTATCAAATTTCTTATATTACAATATAAAATAATTGGGAGAAATGCGGAAGGAGCACTTTACATATATTACAATACACAATAATTGCGAATATTCAGAAATGCGGAAGGAGCACTCTGAGGTCAGAATATTCGTGATTTACAATACACAATAATTGAATATTCGGAAATGGGAGGAGCACCTGATTGGCTCAGAATATTCGTGATATATTACAATATAAAATAATTGCCATAAACCTCTGATTGGCAGAATATTCTGTATATTACAATATAAAATAATTGCGAATATTCGAGAAATGCGGAAGGAGCACTCTGTGGCTCAGAATATTCGGATATATTACAATATAAAATAATTGGAAATTTCGAGAAATGCAATTTCCAGAATATTTGTGATATATTACTTAAAATAATTGCAAATTTCGAGAAATGCGGATGGAGCATCTTTCTGAATATTCGTGATATATTACATATAAAATAATTGAAATTTCGGAAATGCGGAATGGAGCACTCTGATTGGCTCAGAATATTCGTGAAACACAAACAGTTGTCTGTGTCTGCTACTCGGGCGTTACCGTGTCACAGACTCCCAGCAATAGGACTCTAGGATCCATGGCTACCTGCACTTCGCGCCCCTATATAGGTTAATTTATAGAGGGGGAGCATTAATCTCGGCCACCACAGAGGATCCTCTCATAGAAGGCAAATAAAACACAAACAGTTGTCTGTGTCTGCTGGGCGTTAATTCCTGTATTATGGGCCCCTATATCATTAATCTCGGCCACCACACCTCTCCAGAATTCCTGTATTATGGGGCAGGTCCATACTACATGCATGAAAGTGCCTACCTCGACTAAGCACTTGGGACATTCGTCTGAACATGAGGGGTAAATCCTAGCCAGTCTCTGGGGGGTATAGTACGCCTTATGCAAAAACTTAAGTTGTATATACTTGTCTCTGGCAGAAATCATCAGGGGGATGTACTGCTGTACTCCCTCATCCCAGTCGTCCGAATCCAGGCTCGGAATGGCTCCCTGCCAGCTGTGGAAAAGTTGGGGCGTCTGGTTGGTGTCAGAGGAGGAAATTCGGAGATACAAGGACGAGAGGATTCGATCTGCATATTGTAATGACAGATACGACTCGACACTATGGGTCGCGACCGTCTGGGGTCGAGGAAACTGAGCCTGCAGGGCGTGACGCAGATGCAGGAACCTACAAAAACATCCAGGAGGGCAGCTGAAACTTGGACCCGCCGGCATTACATGTTGAATCTTAGTTATTCCAAATCTTATTACCCACACGCCAGGGTCAGGGATCCCCCGTAAGTGCGGAAACCACGCGTTTCCCCACAGTGGAGCGTGGGGGGACACCCCGATTGTGTACTTAAAAGTGGGGTATGCCTGTATAAAGTACAAATGTCAGAAAAGTGTCAGAATTCCTTATCTCTATACTGCTTCCAAATCAATGACTCTAAAGTCTTAGCATTAGCATGATGAATAGTAAAGTATTACTGCCTACATAATTCCCTAAAAACTGATATACTTTAATTGCATTTTTTTCTTTTTTTGTCAGAAAGAACAAAACTGCCTTCCTTAAAACCTGGTCTCAAAGTATTTTTGCAATAACAAAGGCCCAAATTTAACACTTCTCATTTGAATATGGAAAACTTTTTTTTTTGATGTCGGCTGAATAATTTGACATTCAAAACAAGCTACTCTTGTTTCTCCTTTGCTCGTTCTTTTTCATCGCCCTATCTTCCTGTTTGTTCTACACGTGCTTTGCCAACCAGTAAAGTACAAGCCTATTAATAATTTAACAATTTTATATCTGTTTTGCTATTTACTGCTTTGGATCATATAAACATTTGTATGCCTTGAAAAGTTTAAACAAAGATTATAAGAAAGATAATTATTGGGGAAGTAAATTAAGTGTGAGTATATTGTTTGTGTTGCAAATAAAAAAACTAACACCCCTGCCTTCTTGCTCTTTTTAACTGATCACCTCTCCAGAATGGATAAAAACTCATACATTAAGGGATGCAGGAAGTCATTTCACCTTTTGGGTTATATTGCCAGTTGCAAGAGTATTGGGCACCAGGACACAAAAAGTAATGGCCACTAAGCCATCAACTGCTCAGAGTCTGTCTGATTTTGATGCTCTCCAGTCTTCACTGGACCAGTTTGTCTCTGAGGCCGCGTACACACGATGAGACATGTCCGTTCAAACATGTCCGACGGACCGTTTCCAGCGGACATGTCTCATCGGATTTTGGTCCGATGGCGTGTACACACCATCGGATGAAAATTACCTCGGGCTGAGGACGCGGTGACGTGGCGGTGATGTTGACGCGGCCACGTCACCACTCCAGGAAGTAAAATACTTCCACGCATGCGTCGAATCCATTCGACGCAAGCGCAGAGATTTCTGTCCGCTGGTTAGTGTACTAACCAGCGGACATATCCGACGGACATGTCTCCGGCGGACAAATTTCAAACATGCTTTGAAATTTGTCCGCTGGGAAAACATGTCCGCTAGCCCGTACACACGATCGGAGATGCCTGCTGAAACAGTCCGTTGTACCAGTTTCAGCAGATAAATTCGATCATGTGTACGCGGCCTAAGAAGTGGCAGTCTTCTGCCATAAGTTCCAAGGTAACAGAAATCGTTTCAGCTCTTATTAATGCAGTGCACAAACTCTGAAACTAGAGGATCAGCCTATTTCAGGCCTGTTGCTACCCCCAGTTTTTGGTCCTTTAGAGCCCCTAAGGCGGCAAAGAAAAATTCCACTGCACCCGCTGTTTCAAGTCTTCTTCTATGGAGATTGGAAACATCCTGCACATTATTTGCCTCCTCCAAAGGCCTATTATGCCGCGTACACACGGTCGTTTTTTGTCTTGTAAAAAAACGTAGTTTTTTGTGATGAAATAAAACAACGTTTTCTGAGCGTTTTCTGAAAATGCTCTTGCAAAGAGTGGTTACGTACAACACGTACGACGGCATTCTGTTCCATTCAAGCTCGCGTCATAACTTGCTTCTGAGCATGTGCGAGTTTAAAAACGTTGTTTTTTTAAACGTCGTTTTGCCCACACAGGATCATTTTTTATGACACAAAAAACGACATTCTGAAAAACGACATAAAAAATTGAAGCATGTTCGAATTTTTTTTTTTGTCGTTTTTCAGAAGACATAAAACAACGTTTTGCCCACACACGATCATTTTAAATTACGTTTTTTTAAAACGTTGTTTTATTTCATCACAAAAAACGACCGTGTGTACGCGGCATAAGACTTGTACCCATCTAAAGAGGAATATGTAAAAAAGCAGTCTGCCCCCACTGTGGATCCACCAGTATCCTGTTTTAACAAAGCTGTCTTTAAGAACCCACCAGTGAATGTTTAGAAGCCCTGTAAAGCCCCTAAAGTTCTAATCTTGCCTTTTACTCCATCTTGGAGTGATCTTAAAAGTGATCTTGCCACTACTGCAGTTCACACAGATTGGCTATTGAGTGTTTGGAGCAAATGCTTGTAGCTTTAAGCTGCTGGAAGTTTACCGTCTCATGTCCCACTTATGTCTGTACACATGCAAAGGACACTTTGGTATAAGTACTGGACTGTGAAGCCCTACTTTTAGGAAGATATGATCTGTATGAACTTCAAGGAACAATGACTCTTTAGTCCTAGCACCCAGGCATCTGAGATGCAAACTGCTCAAGTGTCCACAAAGCTTGACTGATCTACAAGCTTCTCACTTTCTGTGTCACTTTAAGCCCAGGTTCACACTGGGTACGATTTAGTTGGATTTGAGATGCGATTTCACATGTGAAATCGCATCTCAAATCGGCGGCAATTGCCGGCAATGACACCGCCCTAACCGGTGCGACGCCGCATCTGCGGCGCTGCACCGATTTCAAAAAGTAGTTCCCGTACTACTTTTTGCGATTTCAGGACGCGATTTACATTGACATCTGTGCAGAACCCTGCACAGATGTATCCTAAATCGCGCCAAAATCAGGACTGCCAGAGGGAGTGAAATCGCGCGAGTTCAGCTGAAATTGCATGATTTCACTCCCGCAGCCCAGTGTGAACCAGGGCTAAAACTCAGGTTTTGGAAGACAGACATCTCTGAATAGGTGATAACTACAATATTAAAAGCTAGGAAGTTTGTTTCCCACAAAGTCTATCACCAGACATGCAAGGCACTCCCTTGGTGTGAGTCTAGGAGCTTTTAAGCTTGGAAATTACTTCATGGGATGATTCCTACAGCGGGGTCAAGATCAGTTTTTGTCTCTCAGCACTGTCAATGGTCAGGTTTCTGTCCATCCTATCTTGTTTCAGAGACTGTTGGCCTTTCACCCTTTGATTAAGACCTTTGTGCAGGAAGTTTCTCATGTTTTTTTTTCTTCCACATACCTTTTTAAACCCACAGAGACTACATTTGCCCACCCACTCTTTTAAGCCATTACCCTTGAACTGTCAGGGAATTCTTTTTGGTTTTTGCTTGGGCACAAGTTGCTGTTGCGGCTCAGTACCTCTTTTTGACCTAAGGTGGTCTTTTAATTTCTCCTTAACCAGAATATTATTTTTCCATACCTTTGTCTTTATTCATTTCAACAAATAAACATTTTTTTCTATCTTCTAGATGTGAATCAAGCTGTGAGAATATATCTCTCAGCAACTTCTTCATTTATAAGACATCACTTGATAGACACTTTTTTTAGAGGGTAAAGTGATGTCCCTCCTCTCCCCTCCCCCTCCCGCTTTTTTTTTTCTTCTTGTTTTCTCCCTCTTTCAGATATTACAGAATTCACTCGATTTTTTTAGAGGGCAATATGATGCCCCTCCCCCTTTTTTCCTTTAATTAATTTATTAATTAATTAATTTTCTTTTCCTTTTTTACATAGTATAGAATTCACTTGATAGACACTCTCTCAGAGGGCAAGGCGATGTCCCTCCTCTCACCCCCCCTTTTTTCTTTTAATTAAATATTTATCTATTTTCTTTTCCTTTCTTCACATATTATAGAATATCACTTGATAGACACCTTTTTTAGAGGGTAAGGTGATGCCCCTCCCCCCCTTTTTTTAAGGGGGGAGAGGGGGTTGTCTGCCCTCTGGCACCTCGTCATATAGTTATCTCCTTCTATAGTACCCTATTTTTCAGTTTCCTTTCTCTCCTTGGCTTATTATACCCATATATTTTGTCTTCTTTAGAAAAGAGAAGCCAGGAGGGTTATGTTCAGGGACGATGTATATGAGATAAGGGGATATGTAATTACAAGGATTTTAATTATTATAAATATGAGATAGTTCTTGTGAAGGGGTTATATTGAGACTATTTATGTGTGTTTGTATAATGTATAATGTATAATTTAAATATATATTTATTTATTTATCTGTATGTAATGTTTGAAAAACAAATAAAGAAAATTTTGAATTTTTTTTTATAAGACATTTAATAATTCCAATGGTCCTCGTAAGGGTGTTCTGGCTTCTTGTTCCACCATCTTTAGGTGGTTCAAAAACTCTAAAGGCCCCGGACACACGAGGAGACATGTCCGATGAAAGCGGTCCGCTAGGCCGTACACACGATCGAATATGTCCGCGGAAACAGGTCTGCGGACCAGTTTCAGCAGACATGTTCGATCGTGTGTACGCGGCTCTATAGATCTTCTTGGTTTCTTTTTGGCAACAAGCAACTGTTTCTCAGATTTTCCGACACCTTGTCTTCTATTCACATGTTCTGTAAACTCTACCAGGTGGATGTTGAAGCCTCATCTGATGTCAGTTTTAGGCATATAGTTCATCAGGCAGCTCTTTGAGTCTTTGTTTGCTGTTGCCATCCTTCAGTTGAACTGCTTTTTGATATTCTATTGACGTTGATTGAGGAACACAGGCTCCTCCCCTCTGTTTATGATCATGTACTGCTTTTCTGAGGCATGATACTAGAAGTAGGAGCTATCCTAGGCTGGCCTACGATTTTTGTTAGTTTCCAGTGTCCAATCCTTCTAGATGGATGTGGCATTATAACCTAAAGATAAATTACTTCCTGTGTAATTATTATAGGACAGAATAAATATGGGATATGCAAATCACAACTGTGGAAAAGAATAATAACTGATAACAATTTGTTTTTTGGCCCATGGACTGCATTGTGATAAATATCACTAGAGAAATATGGACCTTTTTTTGTTCTATTTATTCAGTAGGCTTGCATTCTTATGTAATAGAGCATTCCTATTATTTATACTGAGACATAAAAGTCAAGAAGATGTAATGCCATCACAAATGACCAACACTTTCCTGACTTTTGATAATAAATTGGCTTGCAGCTATAGCCGGTCCTCTAACATTTTAATTAAGGCAAAATAATATATCTGAGTTCCCTCAGTGTTCCTAGCATATAACTGGATGCAATTTTGAAGTCATAGTGCTAATCTTTGTTTTGCCATGCATCTTCCCTGCCTCATCTTAATGATATATTGCATTCATCTTCAGGTAGATTCCTTGTAATGTAAATATGTTGGGTGATTTATGAAGCACACTTAGTTTTCCAGTCATTTACATTCATGGAAATATAGATATAGGGCCTACACATCTTTTAAACAAATTATAAAATATAGAATCCATATCAGTTTGTTTACAGATAAGGCACCAATTTGTTTAACACAGTCAAGTTTTTCTTATATGAGAAATTACAATGTTCTATCTGTTACACAATGAGACTGATTTAGTAAAGGAGTTGAAAATCTTAACACAATAAATTATGTTAATATTTACTTCAAAATATTGTAAAATGCAAATTTCTCTTTTTTTATTCCATCAGAACATGACTGGATAATTGAAGTGAATATTTAACTTATTGTGTGCAGATTCTAAGCTACTTTATTACATAAGCCCAATTAGTCTTATTCTTATGTAGCCAAGGTTTGCTAGTATGCTTATGATTAAGTGTCATTTACTTTATTGGTATATGGGTTTGGCTCCCTCTAGTGCCTGCTGGACTCTATATGTTTGTGTTTTTACACTGTGTGAAGATTCAGAAAGAAGCATCATGGGACATGTAGTTCAGGAAAAGTGACACTGTCAGCTGGACTAATCGGACCACAGGTAACAGAATGCCATGCACACAGAACAGCCTGCTGGGAGAGGGAATAAAAAGACAGGTGTGGCCTGATATCTCTCTTTCTTGACACAATTCTGACCCTGCCAGCAGGAGGTCTGTGCGACAGGGAGTGAGATTCTGCGGCCTACACAGTGGGGAGGCGGATCGTCAGCCTCAGAGGGATATTAGAGGACTGCACTGCTATTCCAGCATAGTTTTAAAAACATTTTAAAAACGGTTGTTTTTTAAGGACTCCTGAAAAAAATAATCGTTTTTAAAACTTTTTTCCATTGATACATGTTCCCTGGGGCAAGACCCGGGTTCTCAAAGACGTTTTCACAGGCAAACTATAGACACCCAGCAGGTACAATATTTAAAAAAAAAAAATTTTTTTTTTTTTATTTAAGCATCATTAACCACTTAAGACCCGGACCAAAATGCAGGTAAAGGAACTTGCCCCTTTTTGCGATTCGGCACTGCGTCGTTTTAACTGACAATTGCGCGGTCGTGCAACGTGGTTCCCAAACAAAATTGGCGTCCTTTTTTCTCCACAAATAGAGCTTTCTTTTGGTGGTATTTGATCACCTCTGCAGTTTTTATTTTTTGCGCTATAAACAAAAATATAGCGACAATTTTAAAAAAAATGCAATATTTTTTACTTTTTGCTATAATAAATATCCCCCCAAAATATATATAATTTTTTTTCCTCAGTTTAGGCCGATACGTATTCTTTTACCTATTTTTGGTTTTGGTTTGGTTTTCGCAAAATTTATAGCGTTTACAAAATAAGCGATCAGCGATTTTTTTCGTGACTGCGACATTATGGCGGACACTTCGGACAATTTTGACACATTTTTGTCATTTTCACAGCAAAAAATGCATTTAAATTGCATTGTTTACTGTGAAAATGACAGTTGCAGTTTGGGAGTTAACCACAAGGGGGCACTGTAGGGGATATGTGCTCCCTGTGTTCCCTGTGTGTGTTTACAACTGTAGGGGGGTGTGGCTGTAGGTGTGACGTCATCGATCGCGTCCCCCTATAACAGGGATGACGCGATCGATGCTGCGGCCACAGTGAAGCACGGGGAAGCCGTGTTTACACACGGCTCTCCCCGTTCTTCAGCTCCGGGGACCGTTCGCCGCACTGCAGCGGCGATCGGGTCCGCGAGTCCCGTGGTCCTGGAGCTTCGAACCGGGTCACGGCGACCGTGCTGCGGGAGCGTGCCATTCTACCGACGTATATGTGCAGGAGGCGGTCCTTAAGCAGTTAAAATCACTGCTCCAGGAGCAGTGATGTTAACCACTTCAGACCCGTGCTACCGTCAAATGACGGCACCAGCGCGGGTCTGAATAGCCAACATGCCGTCTTTTGACGGCCGCCCCTTTGGGCGTTCCCAGCGCGCGCTGTAGAGTGCGCTGCGGGGAAGCCCTGTGTTGTCCGTGTCCCTTGGACACGGCCAATCACAGATCGCGGCGAACCGCCAGTCAGAGTGGCCGTTTGCGATGCGATCTGTGGGCGAATGAGAGATAATCTCATAGATTATCTCTCATTGCCGTTTTTACACAGAGACAGCGTCCTGTCTCTGGAGAGGAGGAGACCGATCTGTGTTCCTTGTACATAGGGACACAGATCGGTCACCCCCCCCGTCACCTCCCCCCACAGTTAGAACACACCTAGGATACACATTTAACCCCTTCCTCACCCCCTAGTGTTAACCCCTTCAATGCCAGTCACATTTATACTGTAATTAGTGCATATTTATAGCACTGATCGCAGTATAAATGTGAATGGCGCCAAAAATTTGTCAAAAGTGTCCGATGTGTCCGCCATAACGTCGCAGTACCAATAAAAATCACAGATCGCCGCCATTTCTAGTAAAAAAAATAAATAATACAAAATAATAATTATCTCCCCTATTTTGTAAGCGCTATAACTTTTGCGCAAACCAGTCGCTTATTGCGTTTTTTTTTTTTTTACCAAAAATATGTAGAAGAATACGTATCGCCCTAAACTGAGAAAAAAATATGTGTTTATTTTTTAAATTGGGATATTTATTATAGCAACAAGTAAAAAATATTGTATTTTTCTTCAAAATTGTCACACTTTTTTGTTTATAGCGCAAAAAATAAAAACCGCATAGGCGATCAAATACCACCAAAAGAAAGCTCTACTTGTGGGGAAAAAGGACGTCAATTTTGTTTGGGAGCCACGTCACACGACCGCGCAATTGTCAGTTAAAGCGACGCAGTGCCGGAAGCTGAAATTTCACCTGGGCAGGAGGGGGGTGTATGTGCCCAGTAAGCAAGTGGTTAATGATGCTTAAATAAAATAAAATAAAAATTCCTTTAAATATTGTACCTGCTGGGTGTCTATAGTTTGCCTGTGAAAACATCTTTGAGAACCCGGGTCTTGCCCAGGGGACATGTATCAATGGAAAAAAGGTTTTAAAAACTGTTGTTTTTTCAGGAGTCCTGCTCCTGAAAATATTACTGTTTTTTAAACATTTTTCCATTGATACATGTTCCCTGGGGCAAGACTCCGGGTTCTCAATAGACGTTTTACGACAATGACTTGCATATTAGGCTTTAAAAAAATTAGCACTTTTGAATTCGAACATTCGAAGTCCCATAGACTTCAATGGGATTCTAAATGTTCGCGCGAATGTTCTGTCCGTTCGACGGTTCTGCTGGGAACCAAACGCGGGGGTGTTCGGCTCATCCCTAGTGATAACACAGTGTAGTATCTTTATATGGAGGTAGTCAAAGTGGCAATGCATTCAAATTGTGTTTTTCAATCATAATGCTTTTATCAGTTAATCTGTCCAGATCATTTGCTCCATAAAATGTACACATCAATATAACACATTTTTACATACTCCTACATCAAGAAGTCCAAATAGTATTTTCTTTCATTGCTAAAAATAATAATTTCCTGACACCATAACAGCCAGACTAAAGATCCTACATTAACACATCTTATTTATTGGCTCAACATACTATTGCTTCTCTCACTCCACTTTGATTCTTTCCCTGCAGACATGTTCATTCTTGCACCAATCTGGTACTGGTTGTAGCTTTATCTTTGTGCACATATACCTGCTTCTGTCCACACATTACACATTGCTTCCTTGTAGGCATATGTTTCTGTCAGTATGGCACTTGTTAGGGTTGATTTACTAAAACTGGAGAGTGCAAAATCTGGTGCAGCTGTGTATATAAATTTTGTTTTGTCAAAGTTAATTTAGCTGAAGTTAGAAGCTACCATGCACAGCTGCATCAGATGTGTTACGCAAACCCTATTTAATTCTAAGGGACCCACACTTGAAAAATTCAAAGTGCCCTTATATGCATGTTAAACGGTATTGGGGCCCCGGGTACTGCCCTGGGGGACATGAATCAATGCAAAAAAAAAACTTTTTCTACCTTTTTGTTTTTTCAGGAGTAGTGATTTTAATGATGCCTAACTGCTTGCCGACCGACTCACGCTGATATACGTTGGCAAAGTGGCACGTTCCCGCAAAACAACGTATGAGTACGCCGTCGCCTTTAAGACCCGCCAGAGGCACGCACTTCCGCTGCAGGGACCCAATGTGCGTGGCTGGCGGGTGCCCACCGGCCATCCGCAATCGTGGGCACGAGAGCCAGAATGGGGATTTGTGTGTGTAAACAAACAGAACCCTGTTCTGTCAAGGAGGAGAGGAGACAAATTGTTTGTTCCTAGTAAGTAGGAACAGCAATATGTCTCCTCCCCCAGTCAGTCCCATCCCCCCACAGTAAGAAACACTAACTAGGGAATGCATTTAACACCTTGATCTCCCACTAGTGTTAACCCCTTCCCTACCAGTGACATTTATTACACAATACTAAGTGCATTTTTATAGCACCGTTAGCTATATAAATGTCAATGGTCCCAAAAATGTGTCAAAAGTTTCCAATCTGTCTGCTGCAATGTCACAGTACAGCAATAAATTGCAGATCACTGCCATTACTAGTAAAAAAAAATACCATAAACATGCCATAAACCTTTCCCATAGTCTGTAGACGTTTTAACTTTTGTGCAACAAATCAATATGGCCCAGATTCACGCACATCGGCGCATTATTGGACCGGCGTAGCGCACCACTTTTCCGTTAGACTTGCGCAATCTAGCCGAGTAATCCCGCGATTCACGTAGCTTTTGCGCAAGAGATTGCGCAAGCGTAAGGTTTTTTCCTGAGGCGTAAGGAGGAGTAATACAAATTGGGAGGGACGTGGGCGTGTTACATTGAAATGAGCCGTGACCCCATGCAAATGAAGGGCCGGCCGACTCGCGCATGCGCGCGTGAAGGAAACCATGTCAGCTCCGTTGTGCGCATGCTCACAACTCGGGAGCGGCGCAATCAGTGAAATTGGAAATGGACTAGGGCAACGTTGTGAACTACGCAGACAGCATAAATAGACACACACAAACGCACTTCCATTGCAAAAGTACATCCCTTTGTGTCCCTTCCCATTGAATCAAGTGCTTTTGCTCTGTTGTTCGTTAGAGTGTGTTTTGTAGTTGTCAGATTAGTGTTCTGTGTGATCTAGTGCTTGTTGGTATTTTTGTGAAAGTGAGTTTTGATAAGTGTTTGAGACTGTTTGTTTGATTGATAGATTTCTGAGCGTTTGTTTTCTTGCTTTATTTTTTCATCTGATTTTTTTGTGACTGTTTCTTGCTGAGTGCTAGTGTGATTTTTGGGTGTTCTTTTTCTCTTTGTGTGTGTTCTTGTCTGATTGGTTGTGCTTGTATTTGTGACAGATTTTTGGTGACTGCTAGTGAGTTTGTTTGGAAGTATGACAGAGAGAAAAAGAAAGCTTAATTTTACAGTGGGGAAAAAAGAATTCTTGCCCGGGCCATTAGCGAGTATGGGCGTTTTCTCCACGGCCCGCAGAGTGCCACCACCACCCCGGCCAGGAGGAGGGAGATATTGGATATGATCACGGAGCAGGTCAATTCATCGGGGGAGGGGGAGACACGGACCCGGTCTGGGATTGAAAAGAAAATAAATGACCTCCGGCGTGAGGTGAAAAAAAAAATGGCCGCAATAAATGCCCATGCCAGGGGCACAGGAGGGGGCCCACCATGCCGGATTAGATTTACAGCGACGGAGCGTGTGGTGGCCCTGACCTTTCACCGGCATGAAGTGGAGGGCCTGCCAGGCTTTGACACAAGTCCGGTCCCCGCGGTGCCAGGTAAGGTTTTTATTTCTCTCAGGTGTGTAGCATGTGTGGGGGAGGGGGTGAAAGGGAATATGTGGCAAGTGTGTGGATCCTCCAACCTGTGAATGGTTTGTGTCATCCACAGCTGTGCAGGAGGGTGCAGGGCCATCTGGCCTGACCGCTCCAACGCCAGGACAGCAGCCTAATGAGGCCCCCCCAACAAGGCCAGAGTCCGCGGAGGAGGAACAAGAGGAGGAGGATGATCATGCGGAGGACGATCATGAGGAGGAGGAGAATCATGAGGAGGAGGAGTCCATGGCAGGCACTGGACAATTGGTTTCTGCGGACTCTTCCCCTCTGGCTGCAAGAAGCCTGCCCTCCCTAAGGGGGAGCCCCCCCCCTCCTCCCCCAACATGGCTCCCCTCACAAGGGCCTCCCCTTCTCCCCGGCCACAACCATCAGCTGGAGCCAGGAGGTCATCCCAGAGCACCAGGGGGGCGCCCAATCTCCTGCCCGCCAGTCTGAGAAGGAACCTGGCCACCCAGACCCGCCTTCTGAGACAGCTCTGCCAGACTATGGGGCGGGTGGATCAGAGCCTGTCCTCCATCAACGATAGGCTGGGTAACCTGGACTCCCACTCCCGGGCCTCCACAACCTGCCTAAATGACCTGCAAACTACAGCAGCAGGCGTTGGGCAGGATGTGAGGGCCCTTACCCAGGCTATCCAGGGCAACACGGCAACACTTGGTGCTGCCCTGGACAGAATAGCCGTGGCCTTGGAGGGCAGGCCGCCAGGTGGGCAGATCTCAGGGGCTGCTCCTCCTTCCCCGGCTTTTCCCCTCCCCCATGCGTCTCCCCTGAGGGTCCGGGGCCGTGGCCGGGGGCGCCCCAGGCGTGGCTCAGGCAGAGGGCATTAATTTTTTTTTCCCCCTTTTTTTGGTTTGAAAGCATTTTTATTTTTGTTCTCTGCCTTTTTTTTTTTCTATGCATTTTTTTTTTTCTATGCATTTTTTTTTTTTTTTGCTGACATTTTTGGCATTTTTTGGGTTGTGAATGATGTTTGAATGTGGGGGTGACATTCCTGCTGGAAAAGGGGTGTCATCCTCAATTTGGGTGGAGAAGGGTTCCCCAGGACCAGGGAGAAGTGATTCCCAGGTCCGTGTGAATGGTGTATGAATGTACAGTGACATAATTGGAGCCTTGACGTGGCGTTACTGCTCACCAGTCTTGCATGGTGGACTGGTGCCAATCCAATTTGATGAGGATGTGGGGTGTGTGTGCTAGGGACCATAGTGGTGTGCATGCATGCATTCTCATTGTGCCATGATTAATGTGTGTGTTTAACGTGCAAAGATGCATAATGTGAGCTGGCATGAGATGGGGTCATGAGATGGGGTTCCAGTTCATATGCAGAGTCACCTTGAAGGGAAAAGACAGGAGGATGTTAGTCATGCATGTGCCACTTGTGAGGTGTGCATCACGGGAGGGGATAGTCATGCCTGACTCCCATGTCACTCACCAACCAGCCAGCTGTCCCCATACATGTTCTGTTCGAAATCTGTGGGGATGGGGCTCTGATTGTATATGTAGCTGTCATGGGTGTCATGGGTGGTGCCATGTGTTGGGCTGCTGATGTCCTCCTGCAGGGTTGTGGTTAATTCCAGGATGGCATGAGGGGTGAATCTGAAGATGCGAAACACCTCAGAATCACTCATGCCAAAGATGTCTATGCGTGTGTGATATATCAAGTGAAGAGTGAGGGGCTTGTATCAGATAAGAATATTGTATTAGATTAATTTAAATTGTAAATTTTATATAAGCAAATAAAAAATAAATAAAAAACATCTCCCGTGCCCTCCTTAGTGCCATCCTCCGTGCCCTCCTCCTTCTTTGTTCATCTAAAGTCAGTAGTATAGCTATGCGCGACGATGCCCCTGGCATGTTGGCATACAGATTGTTGGGCAACACGTGTGACTGCTGAACTCCTCACTAACAGTGTTGCTTTATCTGACAATTAGACTTTTTTTCAAAATTTAGACCAGCTTTTAGGTCCTCTAACTTTAGACAGGACATTTTGCTGTTGCGCACATCGCGTAGCCTGCGCAGCAACTGCGTTTTTTTGTGAATCCCTGTAACTCCCTCATTAGCATATTTGACTAGCAAATCAATGGTGTGTCTAGCGCAGTTTTGCGCGAAGGGAAGCGAAGGTCTAACTCAATTACGCCGGACCAAAAAACGTAGATTTCTGGCGTATATTGTTTTGTGAATCGCGTGCAACTATACGCACGCGCACATTTAGACTTACGCACGCGCAACAGCAGTTGCGCACGCGTAATCGCTTTGTGAATCTGGGCCTATGTGTTTATTGTGAGTTTCTATACAATAAATATGTAGAAGAATATATATTGACCAAAACTGATGAAGAAATTTGTTTTTTAAAAATATGTTTGTGATATTTATTATAGCAAAAAGCAAAAAAAATAGAAAATGTATATATTTTTCTTTATAGCGCAAAAAATAAAAACCGCAGAGGTGATCAAATACCACCAAAAGAAAGCTCTATTTGTGGGAAAAAAAGGACGTCAATTTTGTTTGGGTACACAACTATGCAATTTTCAGTCAAAGCGATGCAGTGCCATATGGCGAATAAAGGCCTGGTCATTAAGCAGGAAAATCTTGTGGTCTGTAAGTGGTTAAGGGAAGAAGTCCAGCCAAAGCTTGTTTTTCTGGATTTCTTCTATGGATCACAGTATTGCAGCTCATTTTGCACTCCTGTGACATGTTTTTAGCAGAGAGCAGGCTGAAGTCTGCTCTCTGCTGACTTTAATGCTGTCAGTCCAGGCTCCACAACATCATGACCACAGGGTCAGGATCCACCAGATGCACTGAATGACAGTTAACAGCTCTCTGCTCACAGAGCTCTGAAAACCGAGCAATCGTGATGTTCCATTGCTCGGTTCTCAGTGTGGAGGTGCCGATAGACAGATGCAGCATTACATCGATGTAAGTATTGTTAAAGTCAGACAATAAAAATTAAAAAGTCTTTTAAATATAGTGCCTGGGGGGTCCCCTTACTCGGCCTGTAAAGTGGCAGATCTGTACCGTGTAAAGAACCTGCTGCTGCAAAACTGACATTTATAAAGGAAAATAAAAAGACATTTAAATTTCCGGCAATACAATACTATTGCTGGCAATACAAAAATGTTAAATAAAAACGATGTGCCCCTTAAATCCATAACAGGCCCTATTCTCTATGGAGATGGTTCACATATCCACTACAAAACGCCTGAAGCCAGAAGTTCAAAAAGGCCTAAAGCTCAAACAAGTTCTGGGACTTTTTTTTAGGCAGATTTGGGGCGTTTTTCTGCTTTTAACATTGGTGACCCTCAGAGCTTTTTTTCTCAGAAAATAGGTGCAGGAACTCAACCACGACCCGTTCAGATTTCACAAACAGTAGAAGGGTCTTAAAGGGGCATTAAATACCAGAATTGCATTACATACAGAGTGCAGAGTTCAGGGGGTTACAAAGCTGTCACTTGTAAACACAGAAACCAGACTTCTGTGTTTACAAGTGATTGTGGTGAGCAGGCACCAAAGGGTCTGAGCCAAAGGTGGTGGAACTGAGTTCCCCCAAGTTCCCCCAGAAAAAAAGCCCTGGTGACCCTAGACCTGTCCAAAATCGTGGCAAAACGCGGGATAAAACGCTGCAAATATCGCTGCAAAACGCAGTACAAAATGCCGCAAAATCGCGGCAAAACACTACTCTCAGGTGTGAATGCAAGGTTTGAAAGTCCAAAAAGAAATCTGCACCTAATGCATACACACAAGCTTGCATTTTTTATTTCTTCTGGAGCAAATTAATGAGTTAATTGCACTGCATCTGGGAAATGCTGGAAACTTGAAAACAAAATACACCAATTAAGAACAAAGTTCAAAAAGCGGGGGTTTGAATGTACATAAACTGTACATTATATATACACATTTAAAGTTGATTGCCTTTGACGCGCACAGCATTATAGTTTGTGGACACAGTCCGAGTACATTTTTAGTTACCCTTCTGTTCTTTAGCTTTTTAAATATTTGGCAATATGATCATGCAATTATTATACACTAGCCTATATTTTAAAAGTTGTCCATAAGAATCTTAGCGAGTCCATTTAGAATGACCTGCCACAAAGTTTGTACAGCTTGATGAGTGTCAACAGAAGGCAAACTGCAGCCGGGGATCAGCAGTAACTGCACGCCTTTCTGCACCACTGCCTGCTTCCAAGAACGGCTGCTTAGTGCCTCAACAAAACTAAAGGTCGCTTTTAAAAGCAGTTAATTAACCCATTTCTTGTGGATTGGGAGCAAAAATTGATTTTCTAAAATAACCAGAATTCATAGCAACTGGGATCAAATAAAAATGAGCTAGGATACATCTCAAAGCCCTTCTAACAGGTAACGTGCGTCATGAAGGTTAATACTAAACTATTATGGTTCACCAAAAACAAAAATAGGATTGCTTGGTGCACTTGTTGTATTATTATTACTAAAATACAGAAATAGTTATTTGTTCTAAAATATACACTCACCGGACACTTTATTAGGTACACCTGTTCAATTGCTTGGTAACACAAATTGCTAATCAGCCAATCACATGGCAGGAACTCAATGCATTTAGGCATCTAGACTTGCTGAAGTCCAAACCGAGCATCCCGAAAGGGGATTTAAGTGACTTTGAATGTGGCATGGTTGTTGGTGTCGGATGAGCTGATCTGAGTATTTCAAAAACTGCTGATCTACTGGGATTTTCACAAACAACCATCAATAGGGTTTACAGGGAATGGTCCAAAAAAAGAAAAAATATCCACTGAGCGGCAGATGATAGAAAGGCAACAGTAGCTCAAATAATAAATAACTACTCGTTAAAACCAAGGTATGCAGAATACCATCTCTGAAAGCACAACTCATCAAACCTTGAAGCTACAGCAGTAGAAGACCACACCGGGCGCCACTCCTGTCAGCTAAGAACAGGAAACTGAGGCAACAATTTGCACAGACTTGCCAAAATTGGACAATAGAAGATTGGAAAACACGTTGCCTGCTCTGATGAGTCTCAAGCTGCAACATTCAGATGGTAGGGTCAGAATTTCATGTAAACAACAAGAAAACATGGATCCATCCTGCCTTGTATCCACAGTTCAGGCTGGTGGTGGTGGTGTAATGGTGTGGGGGAAATCTTTTTTGCACACTTTTAGCCCCTTAGTACCAATTGAGCATTGTTTAAATGTCACGGCCTACCTAAGTATTGTTGCTGACCATGCCCATCTCTTTATGACTACAGTGTAAACATCTTCTGATGGCTACTTCCAGCAGGATAATGCACCATGGCACAAAGCTCAAATCATCTCACCACTAGTTTCATGAACATGACAATGAATTCACTTTTGGGATGTGGTGGAACAGAAGATTCCCATCATGGTTGTGCAGCTCACAAATCTGCAGCAACTGCGTGACGCTATCATGTCACCATGGACGAAAATTTCTGAGGAATGATTCCAAAACCTTGTTGAATCTATGCCACAAAGAATTAAGGCAGTTCGGAAGACTTCTGTGGCATAGATTCAACAAGGTTTTGGAATCGTTCCTCAGAGATTTTGGTCCATGGTGACATGATAGCATCACGCAGTTGCTGCAGATTTGTTGGCTGCACAACCATGATGCACCTTGAAGTCCAACTCGGAACTATCAAGGTGTACCTAATAAAGTGGCTGGTGAGTGTATATTCCCCCATGCATTTAATGCAAATATAAACCCTTTGATTCTTGTGATAATTTATAGTACAAAGTAAATCCTACAGCCAGGGTTCACTAGAAACTCTGGCACACTTTTCAAATAAAGAAGAATCATGACCATTAGGTACTGGCCCATATACATCAAGTTCCAGGAATTCTTATTTAGGCTTGCAAATAGGATCACATTTACCATAAATCACCTGTGTGTATGTTTCTAAAAAAAAGGTGTCTAAAGCAGCCGTATTATACATTAGTCATTTTTTTATTCAACCAGCGGGTTGAACGAAAAAAATAGGACTTGATTGCTCCATCTACACCCTTGAGGTGGATCGGGGAAACCTCCCCGCTGCACTATTGTATTCTGATGACGGGGAGGCTTTCACTGATGGCGGGTGATTAGTGCTGCCGGCTATAGCCAGTGGAGCTAATTGAGTGCCAAAAATCTGACCTCTGTACAACCATCCTGCATATACATCCCAGCTGCTTTAGAGGTTGTCAGCTCCTGGGCTCGATGGTGCATGTCTGGTGGAATGTCCCAATCAGACCAATCTGGAAGAGGATTTTTAACTCATTTGTACAGTCCTGGTTGCTGCCCCAAACGGCTTCTGTACTCTCCTAAATGCTCGTTCCGGGTATATCAAGCCCAATCAGAAGCTTCCGATTTATGCTCCTCGGGGCTAAAATTACCATCGCAAGGGCTTGGAAACAGCCCAGGGTTTCCAGCAGAAATAAAACGCAAGATTTCGTGGATCATGGTGCAGGAAAAACTGGCCACTTCTTTCAAACACGTAAAATTTGAGGTGTGGGGAAGCTCCCACTGTGGTAACCTTTGGCGACTGGGGTACACCCCACGCAACCTGCATTTCAGTCAAGTTAAGCTATGTTTCCCTTCCTTTCCCTCTTTCTTACCCCCACTTTTCTCTCTCCTTTTTTTACTTCTATTCTTTTAAGACAGGTTAAAGGAATGTTCTTTGTTCTTCGTCCGGTTATTCATATGGGCAATTTGGTAACATTAGGCCTATCTTATTTTGAAGAGCTAGAGGTAAAAGCCAAATTCGAACCCACTAATTTCCCATCAAATAAATTTATAGGAGGAGGCGGATTGGGAGGCGCCTGGCTGGGAAATGATCCCATTAGGGGTGTCCGGGACAGGCAGGTTTCCCCTGAGCGCAAGATTACCATATACACCTCTTTTTCCGCCCCTTCCTCTGTTATTAAGCTCGCTGGATTCCTTTAATCAACCCATAGTTGGGAATTAAATCAATTGGATTGTTACTGTCATTATGCCCGGTTTGTTGATTTTTGATGGTGTAATTTCAGCCTTTTGTCATTTACTGTATTCTTTATTTGAAAAAATAAAAATCTATTGAAAGCAAAAATTCCTCCAGTCCCTGCAAAACTGGTACAATTTTGATGTATAGTCTGCCTACTGTAAGAGGAAGCTAAAGTACATTTGTCCTAATGGGTTAAAGGAAATTCAGTAACATTAGGTAGAAGTATAAATATAATTAGAATGGAACATAATTAAGCATACCAAAAGTATGGGCAAATGTCAAGAAAGGTAATTTGAATGTAATTTAGTAAAATGTCAAGATAATTTCACATACCTGCATTATTAACAGCACTTGGCTATTTAGCAGTGCATCTTCTACCCTTTTTTTTTAGTCTGGGCATCTGATAACATGATTCTAAGTTAGGTGCTTGAGTTGCTACCAGCTACAACAAATGTATATACAGATTCTGGGACAGTAATTTCTGCTTAACTAAAACATACAAATGAAAATTATGACATAAAATATATGTCAAGCCATAGAAACCAGATTTTAATTAAATTTAGTCATAGTGTTCTGATTATTGATCACTATACTTTGCACACTGAATTTTGCCTTACCACATATTGCCAGTTATGTCTCCTCTCCTGTTTTTCTTGCCTGGATATATATATATATATATATATATATATATATATATATTCACACACACATACAATATAGTGTATACAGTATATGGTATCCTAACAGCACAACTGAAAGGCTGAAGGGGTTCAGGGATGCTATATAGAGCTATGATGTTTGCAATCGTTTAAATAAAAAAGATTAATGCTGTTTTTTTGTGATGTGGATATTTTGTTTGGTAATTTGCGCTATTTCTCTTATTGCTCTTTTGCACTTATGTCACTTGTTACCTTCAGATACAAATATATTAACCCGGACTTATCAATACTGTCCCTATCATTTTTCTTCCCAAATAATGGATCGGACTGCTTGGCGTGGCAGCCCTTTTTTTTTTTTTTAACAACCTTTAACATAAATATTAGAAAATACATAAAAAAAGTATCAAATATAAACAGCCATAACTTGCCAGGGAATGATCTTTGGATGTCCACTAACCAAAATCTTATCTAAGTAGCTGTGGGGGAGACTTACTAAAACTGCTGCACACAGAATCTGGTGCAGCTGTACAAAGTAACCACCAGGGGCAGCCAATTCATTAAGGGTGCATGGCCGCTGCTCCCCCTGTGTGTGGGTCTGGCCCCTTTCAGGATGTGGGATGTATGGATTCCAACTGGGGGGGGGGGGTGATTTTAGGCTTCAAAATAAGGTGGGCTCGGGCATAGAGAATGAGCTCTGAGCCCACCCAGGTTTGTTAAAATGGTGAAAAAATATTCACCCTTATAACACTGATCATCCTCCTGGCCAATTAGGAAGCGGGTCATGAGATTGGCTGAAAGGACAGGCAATCCTATTGGATGCCTAGGAGGAGGGGAGGAACAGCATGGCCACTGTGATGGACGAGAGGACATGCCTGCCCGATGCCACTGCCGTCCCCCCCAAAAAAATAACCAATCAGTTACTAACTTCAGCTTGTTCAATTAGGTTTGACAATAAAAACTAGAAGGTAATTGGTTACTATGCCCAGCTGCACCCGTTTTAGTAAATCTCCCCCTGTACGTATATCATGTTACACAAGCATTGTCTGTCTGTCGTTAATCATTTTGTCCCTACCCCACTCTGTAGCTAGGGAATGTAGTTGGCTCCACTCTTCTTCTTCATGCTTTATTCTCCATGTATCACATGTACTGTATTCTGCTGGACACGCTATGATTTTTTGACCTATCTGATGTTCATCTATTATGATCTGCACAAGTTTGGATTCAAGTTTTCTATGATCTGCAAGATTTCATTTGGATTTAGTCACAGTCTGCCAAGCTATGGAGACTGTAAGTTAGGCTATCTCACCACATCATAGATATAGTGATTACACTTTTAGTGCTTAGATTACAGAAGCAGAACAGTGTAGATAAAGTAATGAGGAATTTGCTTTTCACATGATTGGATAACTTAAGTGAATATTCAGATATGATTTATTGCATGATGATTCTTAATTTTTTTTTTTGTAAATCATCATTATAGTGGTGATGTGAAGGTTAGGAGTGGGAACCGGTGAGAATGGTATGAACACACATAACGAATGTTATAAAAGCTGACAGAATCTGTCCATAAGGGTCTCAAGATAGTGTTGTCCTATTCTCATTTTCTCTCACTCTCTTTTCATATGAGCCTAGCTCCAATCCACATAAAGTATATCATTTCCTGGAAGGAATTGAAGCACAAAGTCTGCTGGGCACCACTTCCATGATGCACAAAAACGTGGCACCCCAATTCAGTTACACAACAATTGGAGCATCAAATAAACACCTATGAATGACAGGAATCAGCACTCATAAGCAGTACATTCTTCCTAAAAGCCCAAATTTAGTAAAAAATAAATAAAGTTTTGAATGTGGGATTTCCTCTTACTTTTTATCCCTGTTACACTAGACAAAACAAATGAGTCAAACAGGTATCACTAGGACGGGGGGGATGGGGGGTACAAGGCTAAAACGGGAGGGTACAAGGGTAAAACATGCTCCTGTGTCCCCATTGGAGATATATGTCACCAATTCCTGTTCCTCCAACTAGTGTCCTCAGAAAAGGAAATTAAGGTAAATCCCCCAAGTAGGAATATAAACAACAACTACCGTTCAAAAACATCACACATAGAAAATAAACAATTCAGCTGGAGCTGAACAATTTAAACTCTATGTAAAACACAATTTTTTGAGTAGTATATAGAGCTTGGTTTAGTTACAAATTTTGTCAGGTTTTTATTGATGTTACTGTTTTTCATGAGGCATTTCACCCTCTCTATTTGTCCTGATGACTATTGCTTCCAGTATGGAAAATGATGGGAAATCTAAATGTTTAAGTTGTCTCAGAAGCAAGAGGTAAGTCAAAATCTTCCATTTGTGAAGCCTGGTGTGGGAACAACTGCCTACAAAGCATTTGGGAGAGATCTCCTCCTCATTTCCTGATGTGTCTTTGGGACAGGAAGTGAAGGGACATTTCTCTCACAGGACACAGACTGCTTTTTACTCAAAACTTTTCTGTAACTGGTGAGAAACTATTGCATTATGGTTTGTTGATGCAGAATTTCCCCCATTTTAGAGAAACCTTTGCTTTAATTGCCATATTGACATGTATATTGCTAGGGTAGATCAGAGAGTAAAAAATAAAAACAGACTTACCTGAAATTGTGCATGAATTGTTGAAATTTATCAGCTCTTTTGGACAATGGTACAATGATATTTACAAGGACATTGGCCATGTTCAGCTTTTCATTCTTCACTTTTAGAACAGGTCCAAATGGTCGAAAGAGCACAAGCCGTTTAAATTCTTGACTTCTCTCGCCTTTAAAAGTCAGTTCATACAATGTACCCTTATCTCTCTCAGTTCTATAAATACCTATGGAAAAAAAAAACACATAATACAATAATTTGCATATATTTTCTTTAAGAGCCTGCAGGAGTAACATGATTTCCTTTTTCTATAGGAATTATTAAATTAAGAACAACGTGGCAATTTAAGCAGAATAACAATATCCAACAATATCCAGAAGCAATACTATTTTTTGTAAATTGTTTATCAGTATCATTTAGGATGCAGAAAGGTAAAAAAAAAAAAAACTCCCAATATGGAACAATTCATGCTTACATAAGAGCAGGGCTTAAATTCTATTGTAATTGTACCACCTGCCCTTATGTTGTAAAGCGCTTTGTAAACAGTTGGCGCTATATAAATGCTGTATAATAATATTAATATATAAATTGAATAACAACATTTTAAAATGTCCTTTGTTAAAATTAACTTTTTTACCTGCATGTGGTTGTATTCATTTATCTTCCTAAACATACATAAAATTTGTGTCTAATACAATTATTCTTGCTTATGAACTACGTATTTTTTAACAGTTAGGAGTGTGAATGAAATTACAATGTATAACAAACTTCCGTTTAAAAAGGGATATCCTCCAAAGTATTTCTGGATGTGAAGCCCAAGGGTACAAGACAGAAGGAATTATTGTGCTGACCTAAGTACGTTATATATTCAATAGTTCTCATATCTACGTGTGTTTCCTTTTTTATCGTATACTCATACAACAGGAAACCCAGCAGCATAACATTTATGACAGATGGTATTCTACTAGAACTGCAATCAGTGTGTTGTCAAAGTATATACCATGTCCCAAAATAGAACATATTGTTCCTTTACATAAACACTATAGCAGTCATAAACACTACCGTATACAATACCCAATGTTTGTTATGTATATCATTTCATTGGCTTTCTTTTTGTGAACATGATGGCAGTATTGCTTAGATTATATGATACAGAAGAGGTCTAGTGATAGAATTACTACCCATGACCTCATGCTCGCTGCGATACCGCACAATTTGTGGAACAATTATGATTTGCGTGTGTGTGGGACTGCCGCACGCGTTCACCTTTGCACGCCAGCACGGGGGATGGGGGCACTTTAAGTTTTTTTATTTTTACACTGTTGCTTTAATTTTTTTTTATCACTTTTATTGCTATCACAAGGAATGTAAACATCCCTGTGACAGCAATAGGCATGTGACGGGTACTCATTATGGAGGGATCTGGGGTCTATAAGACCCCAAATCCCTCCATTGCACTTGAACGCATTCAAAACGCCAAGCTCGGTGGTATTGAATACTTTAGATTTTCAAAAAATGCCGCCGTTAAGATGTCAGTAAACCGGAAGTGATGCCATGTCATCCCTTCAGGGTTACCATAGTGGTGACCCGATCAAAGCCAATTCTGGCATTCTTCAGGTCCCAGACTAGCTGGCGGATGTGCTGGCTAGAAGCTTGGGTCCCCCAGTATGGAATGAGAGCCCAAGCGAGCCACAGAAGGCGGCAGAAGTGGAGGCATCCCCTCCCTCTGTTTCTAATAACAACTGAGTGGATAGCCACTCCAGTTATTTTTACAAGAGAGCCGACCGTTGGGTCTAAAAAACAGTACAGGGGAAATGCCTGCAGCTGCAGGCATCAACCCGGTACAACCACTGACGTACCAGTTATGTGATTTGGTGGCAAGTGGTTAAGGAAGAACTAAGACAGCAAGCATTGGTGGCCAGTGGGACTGCAGGTCAATCTGAAGATGTGGATCACAGTCTCAGAAGAAAGTAAAAAAGCTGTGATGACTGGTACTACTTAAAGTGCAACTAAACCCTACTGTTTTTTACAGCGAAGGAAGCTGCCATCTTATCCTTAGTTTGATCTGCAGTTGTCAGGGTGCTGCACATGTGATCAGTTATTACAACAGCCATTTGATAACTTTACTTTCACTTTATTACTACTTTGGTAACAATCCAAAAAAATTTACATAAAGCCTCTCAAACGTATGTTAAACAAAAAATGTTTAAATTATTATTAAGTATTATTTTTCCCTTTGGGGTCTGTATAGGAGTTTCCAAGTAAAAATTACCAGATGTTTATTAATATTATTTATAATATACAAAATGCAGCTCTAGTGGTATCTGTAGATAACCTCTTGAAAAACAAAACACACACATACTATGTGTAAAAACATAAATTAATCTGTTAAAAGAAGTAGGGTTGTCCCGTTACCGATGCTATTATCGGTATCTTGGGAAAATGCTCTGATGCTTCACCCGATACCTGTACAGTTAGGGTGATCAGTGCGGTGGGGGAGTAACAAGCACGGATCACCGATGTATAGATTTAAAAGTCTGACAGCCGTTTCTCCGCTTCTCTCTCCCTCCGTGTCCCCCTCAATGCTGCTCTCTCCCTCCGTGTCCCCCTCAATGCTGCTCTCTCCCTCCGTGTCCCCCTCAATGCTGCTCTCTCCCTCCGTGTCCCCCTCAATGCTGCTCTCTCCTTTTCGGTGTCCCCCTCCATGCTGCTGTCCCCCTCGGTACTACTGTCCTCTTCCGTTCTCCTCCTCCACCCCCTCGATCTGTCAGGATGGAGAGCATAGGTAGGAGCTGGTAAATATGGCTCCTTACTGTTTCGAATGTACAGAGTCAGTGATCACTGACTCTGTCCATTCACATAACTGAAACATCGTAAACTGTGTTTACGATGTTTAATTTTTATGAATTGAGAGGAGTCGTTGTCTTCTTTCCATTCATTTTCAGCGCACCTGAGGCTGCTGAGAAAGGGACTGGGGAATCTGTGTCCCTAGTCCCTTTCCCTGTCTCGAAGTGGAGATGTCATAAAAAAAAAAGAAAAAATTGCAATAAATAATACAAAAAATTATTGTAAAAAATAAAATAAAAAACACACTGACACTGTTCGTCCTCCCCCACCCCTTAAAAAAAGAAAGCATTGTAAAAACAAAACACAAAACCAAAAAAAATAGAAAAAAAACATTGTAAAAAAAAAAACAAAAAAAACGACTGAAACACGTGCCACTGTCACATGTACGGTACTTGTATTCAGTCTTTAAAAAGTGGTATCGGGACAACCCTAAAAAGTACTGTTGTAACTAGGATTGACACCTTTGTCTTGGACTGCATGTAATTGGGTCAGGGATACTGGTATTTAAACTGTCTGCATCCTAGAAACCAAAGATACTTGTCCAGTTATTCTTTAAGCTTAGTGAGACCAGGGCCCATTAATTTCTTCCAAAATGCCCCACCAGTAGTAGCCTATTTACTTTTTTCTGGTGGGTTGGTTAAAGAGAGCCCATTGAAATACAATAAAAGTAAAGAAATACATATTTTGCAGATCTATATAACAAAAGTAGGGTACTGGAAAATATGTATTCCTATACTTTTATTGTACTTTGTTCACCTGCCTAGTGCCTGTTATGGATGTCTGTTGATCATCACACGACTGCAAGGCAGATCAATAGACATACATAGCAGGCTCTAGGCAGGTAACACATTTTTCCAGCACATACAGTGCTAGGTATGTCATTCAGTGTAAGTCTACACTACTCATACTACCAAGAAATAGCAAAAAAGTATGGCGCCAGAAGACCGGGACATATATGGAAAAAGGAAAAAGAACTGAGCGTCCTGCATAAGCCCAAAAAGCTGCTATATGGAAAAATACACCAGGAGAGGTGTAGTAAATCAGAAACAACCATATAAAAAGCACTACTATGGGCCAAAACGTGTGCGGACTCAATGAACAAACAAAAATGAATAAATAAATCTCAATTTAATATTGCCATAAAAAAATTATTAAAAACAATACAATCCTTTAGAGAGGCATGCGATCCATCAGAAGGTGGAGAGATATGCTGCAGTGGACCTTCTGACTGATCGCATGCCTCTCTAAAGATATTACAGACATACCTCACTTTTAAGTACACAAATGGGTTAATTTACTATCGCTAGAGAGTGCAAAATCAGGATCACATCTGCATAGAAACCAATAAGCTTCCAGGTTTTATTACCAGACTTCATTGAACAAGCTGGGGTTAGAAGCTCATTGGTTTATATGCATAAGGGAGCCTGATTTTGCGTTTTCCAGCTATAGTAAATAAACCCCATTGTGTACTTAAAAGTGGGGTATACCTGTACTCTAGTGACAAGCAAGCTGACTGTTGATTTCAAGCTGACTGTTGATTCAATGCAACAGAGGATTGTATTGTTTTTAATTTCTTATGGCAATATTAAATTGAGATTTATTTATTAATTTTTGCTTGTTCATCGAGTCCGCACAAGTTTTGGCCCATAGTAGCGCTTTTTTTATGGTTGTTTCTGACTTACTACTCATACTACCTGTAATCTCTGCAATTGCTCTTCTAGTGGAGATGGAGAGAGGACACTGCTGCTCATGTCTACATCTTCTACAACCATCTTCCAATGCTCTTCACCTCTACACCCCCTGCATCCCTCGTTTAATGCTGCGTATCTCAGCTTGCCTTGCAACCCTCTTCTACTGCTACTCACCTATGCATCCCCTTCCACCATCTTCCAAACACTGCTCACCTCTGCATCACCTACTACCCACTTCTAATGCTGCTCAGCTCTGGACCTTGTGCAACCCCCTTCCAACACATCTCACCTCTATACTCCCTGCCACCCTTTTTCAACATTGCTCATTTCAACTTCTTCTACTCCCTTTCAATGCTGTTCACCTCTGCATCTCCTGCAACCATCTTCCTATGCTGCTCAACTGCAACCCTATTCCAATGCTTCTTATCTCTGCATCCCCAGTCACCCACATCCAATGCTGCTCATCTTTGCACCCCCCCGCCACACTCTTCCAATGCTGCTTACCTCCACACCCATGCATCCCACTTCCAATGCTGCTTACCTCTGCTTGCCCTGCAACTCTCTACCAACGCTGTTCATCTCTGCATCCCCTGTTGACCTCCTCCAAGCACTTCTCACCTAGGCATCCCCTGCCACCTTCTTCAAACACTTTTAATTTCTGCACCCATTTGCCACTCCAAAGCTGCTGACCCCTTAAACTCTTTTCTAACCATGCACACCTATGTTTTCCTTGCCATCCTCTTCCGATACTGTTTGTCTCAGAAAACCTGACAGCCTCTTGCAACTACTGCCCACCTTTGCATCTTTTGCCACCCTCTTCCAACACTGTTAACATCTGTCTGCATTCCCTGCATCCCTCTTTCAGCCCAGTTCACCTCTGCTACCCGTCCACCCAGTAAGTCTTGGTTCATGACTGTGTGTGCAGGGCAGTCTTCCTTCCTGAGACTCAGAGCTCAGCCTGCCACTCAGCATTGCTGCTGATCTTTTCTGCTCTTTCAGTCAGGCTCCATCACAAACTGGAGCCGGACTGGATATTTTGGGTAGGTTTAGCTGATGGAGGATGTCTCTCAGCATATGTTACCTATAGCACTGAGGGGGCAAGGACCACAGGGAAGAAGTGGAAATATGGGATAAACTGCTTCCCATATAGGAACAATACAGGACAGAAAATGTAATCCTCAAACCCAGGATGATCTTGTATAATACAGATGGCAACTCTATATTTAACAGCATCATTATTTATTACAACTTCTTTAAATAAGGTCCAAATGTCAAGGTGGAATGTTTCCAATAACTTTGTTAGCCTTTGCTTTTAAAACCATCATAAACATAGCAATTCATTTTAGGCTACATAACATATAACCAATAAAAACAAAAAATAAAGTCTCTTAATTAACTCTTAATTGACTCAAACTTCTGGTGAGTGTGAGAGCACGGAAGTGATCACAAGAGTCACAGTGGATGAACGTCATTTGACATTATACATTTTACATATAGAGTGCCCACTTATGGCTGGGATTTAAGATACTTTATTTTTTGCTTTTATTGGTTATAAGATATGTCACTTATAATTAAGTAAGAAAAATGGACAGCACTCTGGAGGAATACTATACTAATGATGAGGGATCTTAACGCAACCTGTGAACAGCGGCAGTCCAAATAAGTTATAGTCAAAGTTAGTATTTATTTACTTATTGATATCAATTTTTTTAAATTTGATTTGAGGAATTACAAGTTGGGCACACAAAACACATAGCGCAGGTGTCTATGAGTTTGTATTCCAATACAGTATACAGTAAATATAGTATAACATACAAATTTATCAGGAGTCTTGAACCACATGGTGCATACTCTTGGTATACTTTAATTACATTTATATCCTTAGTTTTTTCATGCATGCACAAAGCTACCTATCTTCTAGGCAGAAGTAAATATTCTCATATTATTCTTATAAAGCTGTGCAGACCATGAGACCTGACCTAAGCAGTACTCAACTTTTATTTAATGTTATTTTTTTATTTAATGCAACAAAACTGATTATTTAAACAGCACATTGCATACTGAATATTCACATCAGTTCCTGCCCATAAGACGATTACAATCTAAGGTCCGTATATAACATGCATACATACACACCAATTAACCCACCAGCATGTCTTTGGAGTGTAGGAGGAAATGGGATGATCTGGAGGAAACCTGTGCAAAAACAAGTAGAACATGCAAACTTTATGCAAATAGTGTCTTGGTTGGGATTCAAACAGATCCTGGTGCTCCAAGCTAGGAGTACGAACTACTAAGCCTTATGCTAATAGGGCATCTACGGGGGTTTTTCTGCCACAACAGGAAACTGCCAGCATACATTACAGGTTCCTGATTGAGTAGAATACTTTCATACAACTGCTAATTAACATAATAAAAATTGTATTTTATACAGAGATAAGAAATACATTTTAACAGTTGACATTTCCACTGAAAAAAGTAAGTGTAACACAAATGCCGCGTACACACGATCATTTTTTGTGATGAAAAAAAACGACGTTTTCTGTGAAGTAAAAATCAACGTTTTTCAAACGTCACTTTTCAAAGACGATGTTGCATACACACCATCGTTTTTTTCACAAAAAGCGAGGTTACGTTCACCACTCTTTTCAATTGAAGCTCGCTTCATAACTAGCTTCTGGGCATGCGCGGGTTGAAAAACGTCGTTTTAAACTATGTTTTTGCTACACACGGTGACTTTTTGTGAAACAAAAAACAACGTTTTGAAAAAAGACACAAAAAATTCAAGCATGTTGGAATTTTTTCTTTCTCGTACATCACGGGACACAGAGCGGCATATTCATTACTATATGGGTTATATGGAGTACCTTCAGGTGTGGACACTGGCAATCTCAAACAGGAAGTCCCCTCCCTATATAACCCCCTCCCCTAGAGGGAGTCCCTCAGTTTTTTCGCCAGTGTCTTAGGTGTTGGTCACGGAATAGCTTTGCTCCACATCCTTGGGATTAAGGGCGGGCTAACCGGATCTGTCCAAGGAGCCTCAGTGCCAAAGTGGACAGTACCCGGGCCCCAAACCGTGGGGTTTTGCCTATAATGCTCCTCTTTGGAGGGCTGGACCCTGGGCCCAGGACTTGGAGTTTGTAAAAACCATAAGTTCCTGTTTGCCAGGGTGCTATATAGGTCCAGGACAGTGGGTACCTTCATAGGACCCCAGGGCCTGAAGGTCTACTACGCTACCCACGGAGATGGGAGAAGATTGGATCAGTTTGCTGGACAAACATCCTGCAGCATGGAGCAGGTAAGGGGGAGCCTGCGGGACTTGGTTCGACAGCAGGCTCTCCGGGGTAACCTAAAAGGGGGGATAGCCTAAGTATGCTCTGCATGGGCAACCTTGCTCACTATGTCTGAGAGAGACAGGATGACACCTTTTTTCCCCCATCACTAGGTTCCCCTGTCTAAGAATGTGTTGCTAGCTAACCTGCTGCTTTCTTCCTAGGACTAGTAAGGATCCCTACCTGGCCGGGGGTTTGAATCTGCCGCCTGTTTCTGCAGTCCTGGGTCTCCAGCAGCGCGGCTCCTCCATGTTCCTCCTGTTCCGGCATGCGTGCGTGCGCACGTCTTATAGACGTTTTTCGCGCCGTTCAGACAGGAGGGCGGGGGGGGGGGCGTGCCTGCGGCGTCATACAGGGGCGCGCCTTGTGCTGTTATAGTCAGCAGGCATTGTCAGTGCTCAGTCTGAGGCTGATTTCAGAAGGAGAGGACGCAGAGCGGCAGAACAGTGACTCCCGGTGGCGGAAGAGGGGTAGTACATGCTGGACTTTGTTCCAATGCCTTTTTTGTTAAGCCAAGAAATTCCCCTTTTTGCAGCAGGTTGGAGGCTGGCAAACTAAGTTTGGGGTCACTGTATGTTTTTTAAAAAAAAAAAATATATATATATATAATATATATTTAAAAAAAAAAAAAAAAAAAGAGAAAAACATACGGGATCCCATCAGTTTTTGGGCATTAGTGATCTATTGTCCCCTAAGCTCTGGTTTTGTACTCCTGGCCACTACAGTCTGTTGTGTGGGAGTCCCTCGATTTTGTATTATGGCTTCCAAAGGTTCGGGGTCAAAGGGTACAAAAAAGACCAAAAAACAAAGGGGTTCCCCTTCTGATTCTGATGATATGCCGATACTTTCCCCGCAACTTATTAACATAAAGGGCGCCTTGGATGAGCCATTAGGGGGATCTGGTGCGGAGGCTGGCCCAGATCAGCCCAGCCCTGTGTTTATCACAGAGGAGATGCTAGCCGTATCCCTAGGGGGGCTAGAAGAGAGAATAGCAGCATTGATCGCTAGAGCTATTCCTGGTAAGAAACGGGTTAGATCCCCATCACCAAGAGGTGTATCCTCAGATGCTGAGATTCTCTCTCCGGAGGAATTGGAATCACAGCAGGATCAACTAGACCTGAACCAAGAGGGTTCAGGGATTGAGGGATCTGCCTCTGAGGAACCATTTTCAGACTCCCAGACAGAAAGACTGTGGGTACAGTCTTTGACGAACATGGTCCGCTCGGCATTTAGTTTACCATTGCCAGAGCCTCAGGTTCCTCCGGTATCCTCTCTGGGCTCTTTGAAAGCCCCGTTAAGCAACGCAGTGTTTCCGGTCCATCCTCTCTTGGAGGAATTGATCTTTCGGGATTGGGTACGGCCGGACAGGATTTTTCTGCCACCGAAAAGATTTGCGGTCATTTACCCCATGGAGGAAAGATTCTCCAAGAGGTGGAGGCTCCCAGTAGTGGATGCAGCCATCTCATGTGTGAATAAATCACTAACTTGCCCGGTGGAAAACATACATATGTTTAAAGATCCGGTTGATAAAAGGTTAGAGACACTTTTAAAAGCATCCTTTGCTACGGCAGGAGCAGTGGTACAGCCAGCTGTGGCTGCGATTGGTGTTTGTCAGGCGTTAAAAGACCAGACAAAAGAGATGTTAAAGGACATGCCTACCCAACAAGCAGAAGAGTTTTCTGACATTCCCAGAGCTCTGTGTTTTGCTGTAGATGCTATAAAAGATTCCATCCAGCAGGCCTCTCGTTTATCGCTATTTTTGGTGCACATGAGAAGGCTCTTATGGTTGAAGAACTGGGCGGCGGAGCCCCCATGCAAAAAGCTTCTGGCAGGGTTTCCCTTCCATGGAGGACGACTATTCGGAGAGGATCTGGATAAATATATTCAGACTATTTCAAATGGCAAGAGTACCCTTTTACCGGTCAAAAAGACATTCCGGGGTCCTACATTTAAAAGGCAGCTCTTTCCTGTCTCGGGGCCCTCAAATTCCAGGCAGTATCGACGGCCGCCTGCACGATCCAACGTTAACAGTAGATCGCAGGGACAGGCCCCTGGGGGTAAGAGGCCATGGTATCGCAAGCCGACAAAGACAGCCCCTAAGTCTGCCTTATGAAGGGGCGCCCCCACTCTCGCGGGTGGGGGGAAGGCTTCGTTTCTTCTCAGAAGTTTGGGAAGCCAAGATCCCCGACAAATGGGTCCGGGCATCTGTAACCACAGGCTACAGACTGGAGTTTCTAAGGTATCCTCCGCCTCATTTTCAAGAATCAAGGCTACCAAGGGATCCAGCAAGGAAGGCCTCATTGCTGGCAGCTTTGGATCACCTGCTCTGCCAGGACGTAATAATAGAGGTGCCAGCCCAAGAGCAAGGGCTAGGTTTCTATTCCAATCTCTTTGTCATACCAAAGCCCAACGGCGATGTCAGGCCAATCTTGGACCTAAAGAGGTTAAACGGTTACCTAAGGGTTCGTTCCTTCCGGATGGAATCCATCCGGTCAGCAGCCGCCGCGCTTCAGAAGGACGATTTTCTGGCCTCCATAGACATAAAGGATGCTTACCTTCATGTACCAATCTTTCAGTCGCATCAAAGATTTTTACGCTTCGCGGTGGGGCAGCGACACTTCCAATTCAGGGCGCTCCCCTTCGGGCTGGCCACGGCCCCCCGGGTATTCACGAAGATCCTAGCCCCAGTTCTGGCCAATTTAAGGATCCAAGGGGTCACAGTCCTAGCATACTTGGACGACCTTTTAATCATAGATCACTCACGGCCGGGTCTGCAAAAGGCAGTAAACCTCACGGTTCGGTACCTCGAAGAATTCGGCTGGGTCCTAAACCGGGGAAAGTCAGCGTTCCAGCCTACAAAGCAGTTGGAATACCTCGGCATGAGGTTAGACACAGAACAGCAAAGGTTGTTCCTGCCCCTGGTAAAGATCGAGGCTATCAAGGGGTTGGTTCAGTTGGTTCTAAACAAGAAAAAACCAACTATTCGCCTGTGTATGCGAGTACTAGGCAAGCTAGTGGCCACGTTCGAGGCAGTACCATACGCTCAGATCCACACTCGCGTCCTACAGGCAGCCATTCTAGCAGCCTGGGGCAAGAGGGCACATGCCTTAGAGTCCCCTTTGACGCTATCATCAAGGGTCCGACAAAGCCTGGCCTGGTGGTTGAACCCCCAGAATCTTCTAAAAGGAAAATCCTTCAGCCCTGTTGTCTGGAAGGTAGTTACCACAGACGCCAGCCTGGAGGCTGGGGGGCGGTCTTCGAGGGGTTCTCTCGCCAGGGAACTTGGGTGAAAGCAGAGAGGCAGCTCCCTATCAATATCTTGGAGATCAGAGCTGCTCGCCTAGCCCTTCTGGCATGGACCTCCAGATTAAAGGGGTTCCCGGTGAGAATCCAGTCAGACAATGCCACGGCGGTGGCATACATAAACCACCAAGGGGGAACCAGGAGTCGGGCCGCTCAGAGGGAGGTGAGCTTGATTTTTCAGTGGGCAGAGGTTCATGTACCCTGCATTTCGGCGATATTCATTCCCGGAGTGGACAACCTGCAGGCAGACTTCTTAAGTCGCCAGAGTCTGTTGCCAGGGGAGTGGTCTCTGCATCCCCAGGTCTTTCAGACAATCTGCCAGAGGTGGGGAATGCCAGACGTAGATATAATGGCATCCAGGTTCAACAAGAAACTAGACAGGTTCGTGTCTCGAGCGAGGGATCCTATGGCCTGCGGAACCGATGCGTTGGTTTGCCCTTGGCATCAATTCAAACTTCTATATGCATTCCCTCCGCTACAGTTACTCCCTCGCCTGTTGCACAGGATCAGAGTGGAGCACAAGCCAGTCATTCTAGTAGCTCCGGCTTGGCCCCGGAGGACTTGGTACTCACTAGTCCTGAAGATGGCAGTGGGAGACCCTTGGACTCTTCCTCTACAACCAGACCTACTCTCACAAGGCCCGATCCTCCACCCTACATTACAGCGTCTAAATTTGACGGCCTGGAGGCTGAATCCCTGATTCTCAGGGGTAGAGGTCTGTCTAGGCAGGTAATTCCTACCCTGATTAGGGCTAGAAAGCCGGTCTCCAGGGTGATTTATTACAGGGTGTGGAGGAACTACGTAGGCTGGTGTGAATCC
The DNA here is from genome assembly GCA_029574335.1 of Rana kukunoris. NCBI lineage: Eukaryota > Metazoa > Chordata > Amphibia > Anura > Ranidae > Rana > Rana kukunoris. The sequence continues at coordinate 459,792,900 of CM056049.1, forward strand.
AAAAGATGGAATTCCCGCAAATATACTATTGATAGGGTGTTAAGTTTTCTCCAGCTAGGAGTGGATAAAGGCCTGGCACTAAGCACAATCAAGGGACAGATCTCAGCTCTGTCAGTGTGGTTTCAGAGGCCGCTGGCCACCCACTCGCTGGTAAAGACCTTCTTACAGGGGGTCTTGCGTATTAATCCTCCTGTCAAGTCACCAATTTGTCCATGGGACTTAAATCTTGTCCTGTCCACTCTACAGAAACAACCCTTTGAGCCGTTGGCTGAGATTCCTTTAGTCTTACTGACAAGAAAGTTGGTTTTCTTGGTCGCCATAGTTTCGGCCAGGAGAGTGTCAGAATTAGCAGCCTTATCGTGTAAGGAACCATATCTCGTTCTGCATAAGGACAGGGCAGTTCTCCGGCCCCATCCTTCCTTTCTACCAAAGGTTATATCCAAATTTCACTTGAACCAGGATTTGGTACTTCCATCCTTCTTTCCAAAACCCACATCTAGAAAGGAGGGGTTGCTGCATACCTTGGATATTGTCCGGGCCATGAAGGCCTATCTTAAAGCTACAGAAAAGATCCGGAAGACAGATGTGTTATTCGTTCTGCCAGATGGCCCCAAGAAGGGGCAGGCAGCTGCAAAATCCACCATCTCGAGATGGATTACACAATTAATCATTCAAGCCTACGGTTTGAAGAGGTTGCCTCCTCCTTTGTCAGTAAAGGCCCATTCTACCAGGGCCATGGGCGCCTCCTGGGCAGCACACCATCAGATCTCTATGGCTCAGATATGCAAGGCAGCGACGTGGTCATCAGTCCACACGTTTGCAAAGTTTTATCAACTAGACGTGAGAAGGAATGCAGATTCTGCCTTTGGACAGGCAGTACTACAGGCTGCAGTTTGAGATCCTCGGGATCAGAAGCACCCTTGGTTGTAAAAAGAAAAAAAAAAAAAAGAAAAAGTTTTTTCTTGACTAAGTTGGAATTATTATTATTATTTGAGTTTACCTCTAAATTGAATCCTTCTTTGGAAGATGTCTCCCTCCCCTCATTAAAGCATTGCTTTCGGACATCCCATATAGTAATGAATATGCCGCTCTGTGTCCCGTGATGTACGAGAAAGAAAAAGGGATTTTTAAATACAGCTTACCTGTAAAATCCTTTTCTTGGAGTACATCACGGGACACAGAGCTCCCACCCCTCTTTTGGGTGACCATTTTGGGAGGCATACTGCTTGCTACAAAACTGAGGGACTCCCTCTAGGGGAGGGGGTTATATAGGGAGGGGACTTCCTGTTTGAGATTGCCAGTGTCCACACCTGAAGGTACTCCATATAACCCATATAGTAATGAATATGCCGCTCTGTGTCCCGTGATGTACTCCAAGAAAAGGATTTTACAGGTAAGCTGTATTTAAAAATCCCTTTTTTTGGGTTGTTATTTTGAAGACAAAAAACAACGTTTTGCCCACACAAAAAAACGACCGTGTGTACACGGCATAACTCTTCAGTGAAATTCAGTTATTCAGGCCATAGCATAAATGGCAGGTTTGCCAATATGGCATGACAGGTATGACTAAGTGAAGTGAAAACATTCAGGATATGAGCACTAGATAGGTTTCTCTTGTCCAGTGTGAGGAATGTCTCCACATTTAAAATGAGAAGTGGAAAAACTCATTTGTAGCTTACATGTAATGTTTCAGATGTATCTCTTTTGAATGTAAGTTCATTTAAAAAGTCAAATTGTCTGCCATAATTATAAAGCCATCAACAGCATATACTGTACAGTAGATGGACTAGACTGACTAATCCGAAATGTAAATTACAAATATATTGCATGTGTACTGTAAACGCCTGCTTTCGAAAGATATTCATATTATGCAAAGTATGCCTTTGGGTGAAAATAATTAGCATATCATGAATTATAGAGCTGTCATTTCTTTTTACCATCGTAGTTCTTCAAATTTAGTAAAACATGGAGTGCTTGGTTGACTGACTTTGTATGACATGATTATTAAGGTCTGAAATTTTACTTGACAGATGAGACAAGGTTCATCTGAACATAAATAGTTAAAATATATGTTTTCATAGAAAACACAACATGGCAAGAGAACTGTTCAGTATATGCAAAAGGTTTCTGTATGGCTACCATTGCTTTTAATTGATACAAATATCCAAAGCTCATCCAACATTTTGAATAGATCCTAGAGGGCTGAATCACAAACAGTTGAAGGTAAACAATTATGGGCCAGATTCAGGTAGATGAGAGTATCTTTCCTCTGGAGTAACGCTTCTCATTTACGTTACTCTGAAGACCCTTTCAGCGCAATTCCTGTAATTCACATAGCAGTTGCGCGTAAACTTGCGCCAGAGTAACGATAATGCGCTGGCGTAACCCGACGCAAGTGGAAGTGGGTGTGATCATATGTAAATGATGGGCGGAGGCCGGCGCAGAGGCTTACGTTCAGCGCATCATCCACGGAGCATGCGCAGTGAGTGCGGCTCCCCTCGCCCCCTTGTGCGCATGCTCACAACTTCCGTCGGCACCACTTCCTGGGAAACGTCAGCGCAATGCGTTCCGCTGGGCGCTTAAAAGCGCTGGCGGAAACGCCATTCCGGCGCAAAAGTAGTTCCGTTTCCCCCCACCCCAGGGAAGATACTTTTGCTCTGTAATGGCTGCTCCCGCTACCCCCAGAGAGAGGAGGAACCTCAATTTTAATACCCAGGAGGTCTCAGTCATTATCTCGGCTATGGAGACGGAGAATGAATTTCTCCATGGCCAAAAAAGCCGCAAGACCAGCCGGGAGAGGAAGCAGGGCATCCTGGAGTCGATTGCTGCCAGGGTCAATGTCCTGGGCTACTCCACCCGGACTGCTGGGGACATACAAAAGAAAATAAATGACCTGCGGCGCAAGGTGAGGGACAAGGTGGCCTCCATCAGGAGGTATGAGAGGGGCACAGGTGGTGGTCCCCCATGTCCTGTCACCCTGACCGCAGAGGAGGAGGTGGTTGCTCGCTGCCTGGAGAGGGAGCAGGTGGAGGGGGTCGCAGGCTATGACTCCGTGGAGGAAGGCACAAGGACAGGTAAGTGTTTTATAATCCCCTATTTGATGTTTTGCATTTGGGGGGGTGGGGGGGGGACATGTGCCAAGTGTGTGGGACCACCAACATGTGTCTGCTTTGTGTCATCCACAGATGACGGAGCTGGGCCATCATCTGTCAGCCTGCATTCCACCCCATCCCCCCCACGCCATCATGTGCCCGAGCCACTGGGTGGTGAAGAGGTTGTGGAGGAGGAGAGTGGCCACACCACACCTGCCGAGGTGGTTGTGGAAGATCCTGCTGTGGCAGAGCAGGACTTTTCATTAGTCTTGTCTGTCTCCTCCCCTTCTCCTGGCCCGTCTGTCGTCCCCTCCCCCATCCTTGGAAGCCCCTCAAGGGCGACACCTTCCACCCGAGGACATCCATCTTCGGGCCCCAGGAAGGCGACCCAGAAGACCAGGGGGGTGTCTGATGGTGTCCAGGACCAGTTGGCGAGGGATCACGCCAGACAGACAGAACAAATGGGGGCCATAGCGGACCACTTGCAGAAAGTGTCTGACAGCCTGGGCTCCGTTGCCAACCTCAGCAACGCAGTGCAGGATGTCAGCTCTAACTCCGCTGCAGTGGTCACCACTTTGGGGGAGGTGCAGGGGGATATCCAGCACCTTACTGCAGCCGTCCAGGCCAACACTGCTGCCATCCATGGGAACAGTGCTGCCATCCGTGAGCAGGGGAGGCTGAGTCGGCGGGCCCAGCATTACCAGATGACCCGTCAGCTCCGGATGCAGGCCCAGACGAACACATACCTTGGACGGATAGCCAGGGCCTTGGAGGGCACGCAGGCCACACCTGCCAGGAGTGGCCCACCTGGGGATCAGCCACCTCCAGATGCCCCCCCACCCCCACCCACTCCATCCAGGCAGCTGCGGAGCCAGAGAGGGGCCCCCAGAAGAAGCCCCCGGCATCCCCGATGAGGCCTTTTTTTTGTTGCTGGTTTTATATTATTATTTTTGACATACTCAGGTCATGAGTTTATTTTTTTTTTTTCTCAGGTTATGAGATTATTTTTCTTGTATTGATCAGGATATGATCTTTCTAATTTATTTTTGTACTGCACACGGTCAGGAGTGCAGGGGACAGTGTGAATGGTGTGTGAATGTGAGAGGGTGGCACTCCTGAAAGTAAGGGGTGTCACCCTCGGCCGTGGTGGTGAAGTGAACCCCACGGCTGTATGAATGACGTGTGAAAGGTGTGTGAATGGACAGTGACATCATTGGGGCCTTGACGCTGGCGTTACTGCTCCCAACTCCTACATGCTGGACTTGGGCTAATCCAATGCGATGTGCATGTGGTGTGTGTGATCTAGGGACATCAGTGGTGTACACGCGTGCACTGTCTGTGTAATTAATGTTTTGGTTTAGTGTCCAAAGATGCCTACGGCGAGGACCCTCCTGACTGCTCTTCCATCAGCAGACTGGGTGTCCTCTGGCAGGGGGGGACTGTGTGGGTCGGGGGTCAGGTCATCACGTATGTCAATATGCAGGCCTTTTTTCATAGCAAAGTTATGTAGTATGCAACATGCACCGATGATCTGACACACAAAGGTAGGGGAATACAATAGGGCCCCCCCAGACTTATCCAGGCAGCGGAAACGGGACTTCAGGAGCCCAAATGTTTGCTCAACCACTGCACGGGTTTTGATGTGTGCTTCATTGTATTTTCTCTCTCCTCTGGTTTGGGGGTTCCGGAAAGGAGTCATTAGATGGGGTCCCAATGCATATGCAGAGTCACCTGTAAGGTAAAAGACAGGAGAATGTTAGTCATGCATGTGCGATTTCTGTTGTGCATGACGGGAGGGGATAGTCATGCCTGACTCCCATGTCACTCACCAACCAGCCAGCTGTCCCCATACATGTTCTGGTTAAATTCTGCTGGGATGGGGCTCTGACGGTATATGAAACTGTCATGGCTGGACCCGGGGTGTTTGGCACGGACGTGCCATATGAGGCGTTGGGCATCGGCTATCACCTGTACGTTGATGGAATGCCAATGCTTCCGATTGCGGTATATGTGCTCTGTGGCACTGGGGGGCTGTAGGGCCACATGTGTGCAATCAATGGCCCCCACAGTGCGTGGGAATCTGGCAATGTTGTAGAAATCTGTCATTGCCTTCTGCCGTAGCTCCTCAGTGGTTGGTCTGATGAACTGGTTGGACATGCGTCTGAGGATTGCAGGGACAACCTGGTGCACACATCTGCTTATGGAGGATTGTGACATCCCAGCCACCACTCCACTTGTACGCTGGAATGATCCACTGGCAAGGAAATGGAGTGTTGCCAGGACCTTCACCAGTGGCTGCACTGCTTGTGATCGGTGTGTCTTGCTGGTGATGTCATCCTGCAGGGTTGTGGTTAGTTCAAGTATTGCATCAGGGCTGAATCTGAAGAGGCGATACACCTCCTCATCCCCCATGCCAAAGAGGTTCATACGAGTGCGGTATATCCTCTCACGTGCCCGCCTTCTTGGTTCCAGGGGACCCATCAGTAGTTCTAGGACCACGAGTGCCCCTGGCATGTTGGCACACAGAGGTGTTGTCCTTGCAAGTGGGGGTGCTCAGCAAGCTCCTATCGTCGGTAACTCTGCTGTAGCTGCTCTCCTGCTGACCTGTGACCGTCTGGAGTAAAGATAAAGCAGCCTTTTGTAGAAATAACTTTGCGCTGGACGGATCAGATACGCGCGGCGCATGTAGCCAGCGTATGGTGCTAATCTGTTCGTGAATTGGGAAATCTCCCTCATTTGCATATTTGCAGGGGAAATCAATGGGCGCGACTGATGCGCCCAGCGAAAATAAACGCTGACGATACTCTGGCGTCGGAACGTTCCGCCGGTCGCAAATGAGCCGTTATTGGGCGCATCTAGTTTGGTGGGTACGGGCACATAGAAACGTCGGCGCATCAGCACAGTTACGCGGCGCATATCCAAATACTCCAGCGCAAGTGTTCGTGAATCTGGCCCTATTAGTTTTACAAAGCAAATACAAACATACATAGTATTTATCAAGGACAGTGGTAGTAACAGAAAACTGTGTGTAATCTACAAAAGCAAGAAGTAAACCTATAAGTGAACATAAGAGCCGGTTCACACTTAGTCGCCTGACAAGTGGCGCTCCTCTCTGTACAATGGAGCCGTTCTAATAGGAGCGACTCAAGTCGCTCCGACTTAGAAAAAGGCTCCTGTACTACTTTGGGACGACTTCAGGATGACTTGCATTGACTTCAATACAGAAGTCATTTTGCAAGTCGCCTCTGAAGTCGTGGGCAGATCACCTTGCCGAATCGCTCGGCAAGTCGTGCTGCCCCAGTGTGAACCGCCTCGAAGGGTAAAATATTAGTAAACAGTATTGCAAAGGCTGCATGATGTCATATAACTAATAATACAGATAAGAAAGAAATAAAGACACTCAAAGAAAATAAAATACAAAGTAAAATATAGCATGTGATTAAACATACTACATTTAAGAATCATCTAACATTTCACATATTTTAGAATGAATGAATGAAAACTTATATAGCGCAACACATGCAAAGTAAATCGCCTCTGGGCGCTTGATGTTCCTGTCTCCTTTGAGATCAAAAGAGATGAGTCTTAATCTTTCTCCTGAAGACCAAGTAGTTCTCCCCCAGCCGAATGGTGGCTGGTAAGGCGTTCCATAGTCTGGGCCCTTGGACAGCGAATCTTCTGTCCCCTTTAGACTTGTATCTGGCTTTCGGTATCTGAAGCCGATTTTGGTTGGAGGATCGTAGAATACGATTGGGATTCTGAATTGTTAATTTTTCGCATAGATAATGGGGAGCATTCCCATGGATACATCTATGCGTTAGACAGAGAGCTTTAAAGGTGATTCTGTCTTTAACTGGTAACCAGTGAAGGGATCTCAGCGAAGGCGAGATTGATTCCCAGGGTTTTTTCCCAGTCACAAGTCTGGCGGCCGTATTTTGAACGACTTGAAGACGAGCGATTTGGTACTTGGGGAGTCCGAGGCACAGGGCATTTGCATAGTCCAATCTGGAGTTTACAACTGCTCCCACCACGACCGCTACGTCTTTCTTGGGAATGAAAGGAATGAGTCTGCGTAGTAGGCGTAGCAGATGGTGAGATCCGCTGACTACTGACCCTATTTGTGCGTTCATTGTCATGTCGGAGTCAAAGATGACCCCAAGACTTTTGACTTTGGCGCTAGGGGAGATGATTTTGCCCAGAATGGGCGGGGGGATCCAGGTTATTGCCGGTTGATTCCTACGCTTGGCGTGAAACAGAAGAAGTTCTGTTTTCGCTCCGTTGAGTTTGAGATAACTCTTTGTCATCCAGTCCTCTATCAAAGAGAGGCATGTCTCTAGATTGAGGTGGTGATCCTTTTTATTGCAAATGCGGAAGTACAGTTGCGTGTCGTCTGCATATGAGTGATATAGCATTTTTTGGCTGCTGATGATTTAGAAAAGAGGACGCACATAGATGTTGAATAACATCGGCGACAGGGGAGATCCTTGAGGAAACCTGCACGATAATGTGCGTTGTTCAGAAGTGAAGGGTCCTAGCTTCACTATTTGCGATTGGTTATCCAAAAAAGAGGAGAACCAGGATAGATCGCTTTCTGCGACTTTGGCTATTTTAGCCAGCCGAGTCACTAATAGCTTGTGATCTACTGTATCAAAGGCTGCGCTTAGGTCCAACAGCACCAGAAGAGAAGATTCTCCTTCGTCTGCGGCCTCGAGAACGTCGTCCCATATCTTAAGCAATGCTGTTTCCGTCCCGTGTCCGGGACGGAATCCTGATTGAAATGGGTCGAGTAAGTTGTGGGTATCTAGATGCTGTTGCAGCTGCTGTACCACTGCTTTCTCCATTACCTTGGAGAGAACATTTAGGCCTGTTATGGGGCGCCAATTGAGTGGATCCTTCGGATCCAGGGTGGCTTTCTTCAAAATGGGTTGAATAAAGCCCTCCTTCAGCTGGGAGGGCATTATGCCCTCCCTAAAGGATTGGTTGATAAGCTGCGTGACAGGAGGTGCCAGGATGTCGGCGCATTCCTTCAGCAGTTTGGTGGGGATAATATCATTTGGCGCAGTGCTGTTGCGCAGAGTGCCGATGATATTTTTAGTTGTCTGAATGGAGATGGGTTCCAGCGTGAACTCACCTAACTGTGGTGAATTGCTGCCGGTGCTGTGTAACTGACTACGGGGGGGGGCTAAGAGCGGAGTTGTTTTGTTGAATGCTAAGAAGCGTAATTGTAAGAACACCTCATTGCTTGCTTTTACCCAACAGCCATGACATTCTCAATACTTTATAATGTACATCACATAAAATAAATCAAAATGAGGAGTGAAACCCCATACATAGGAACTTGGGTGTCTAGATACTGTACATAAATCTCACTATCTGCATGAAAAGGACCAGACGAATTTCGATCCATGTATGGGCACCCTGGTTGTACGCTGAAAGAGAACTAAAGTGCCTACTAAGTGTAGCTTTTAGGAACCTTTAATAAGATATAAAGTGAATGCTACTCACAAAGGTAATGTAATAACAGGCACATCAATAGTGAAACTGCACTGGGATCCACTGTGTCATCTGGGCAGAAGCGCACGTCCCTAGAAGCGGGTACATCCGAACCAGGCTTGGGGTTCACGGTCTGGTTTCCCGGTGGTTTCATGGAACGCACAGCGGAGTTGGTATGATGTCACTTTCCGGGAGTATTCAGCGATGCTTTTGCAGAGCATGCACTACTCTCCGCACCATATCCGGGAAGTGACGTCACACCAACAGCACTGTGCATTCCATGAGTCATCTGCTAATAGTGACTTCCAGTTAGAGAATGGCTACATTCGTACATATGGTGGGACCATGGAGAACAAACATAACCACCCTCTAAATGGAAGCTGGATCAAAGAAGAAGAATTTGGACATTTAGAGGAGGCTAAAGTGCTTAGATTTTTTTTCTTTTTAAACCAGAGTTTACTGTCACTTTAATCTAGATTATTTCTAAGATAATAACAGTTCTAGAGAGCAGAGATCGTTTCACTGTAAAAGGGCCCATGTTGTACATAGGGCTTCAGTTTCTGCCTATATTGAGATTAAAGTGGAACTTTACTCAAATAAAAAATACAAAGAATTGTCAGGCTGTTTTAATACAGATGATATATGCTATGAGGTTTATTTACTAAAGCTGAAAAATGATAAATTTGGTGCAGGTGTGTATGGCACCCAATCCGCTTCTAACCTCAGCTTGTTCAATTAAAAAAAATGGAAACTGATTGGTTTCTATGCAGAGAAGCACCAGATTTTGCATGCGGATGTACGAGTTGCATAATCTCAGCCAATTAAAATAGCCAAAGATCGAAACCTGGATGAAGACAGGCCAGAGAATTCAAATGCCAGCAATAGACCTCCTATACTAAACATCACTGGAGTAGAGGTGAGTATAGTTCTACTTTATGCCCTGTCCTCTCCTGTTGCTAAAGATGTCATTCAATTGTCAAATACCACAGCAGCTACAATATTTAAAGCACTAAAGCCGACAAGTCAGATGCAAACAATTCGTAATGTCCTAAACATGTTTATTTCGCAGAAATCAACTATGCTAGCCACTTGTAATTTCTTTAAATTACCTGGTGCCAAGTCTGACTTCATCTGTACTGCAGTTATATTACATTTTTCCAAAGCTCTTGGTACAGGGACAGTTAATGCATAAAGGCCAGGTTCACAATGATACGACATTACAGTTGTATGACTGTGGATCTTACTTTGCCCTGCGACTTGAAGTTCAACATCCACCCGACTTCAATGAACAGGGATCTGACTTTGATCCCTGAGAATACCAGGCATTGTGTCTGGTATGAATCTTTAGGGAAAACTTCACGCCAAATAAAAAATATGGCATGGGATCCCCCCTCCAATAACATAACAGGCCCTTTGGTCTGGTATGGGTTTTAAGGGGAACCCCCAGGCAAAAAAAACTGTGTGGGGTACCCCCAAAACCCATACCGGACCCTTATCCGAGCACGCAGCCTGGCAGGTCAGGGAAGGGGGACGAGTGAGCGCCCCCCTCCTGAACCATAAAGGGCCGCATTGCCCTCAACATGGGGGGGTAGGTGATTTGGAGGCAGCAAGGCCCTGCGCTCCCCACCCCAAAGCACCTTGTCGCCATGTTGATGAGGAAAGGCCCTTTCCAGTGGTTGTCGGGAAATGCCGGAAGGGGGCTTATCGAAATATGGAAGCCCCCTTTAATAATTGTTGGGAAGAGGCCAAGGTGCTTTGAGGTGGGGGTGCAGGAACCCCTGCCCCAAAGCACCCACCCCCCCAGGTTGAGGGCATGTGCCCCTTTACAGTTTAGGAGGGGAGGGGGTGTTCACTCATCCCCCCTATTTCCTGTCCTGCTGTATGCTCAGGTAAGGGTCTGGTATGGATTTTAGGGGGCCCACATTTTTTCCCCCTTGGTTCGGGGTTTACCTTAAAATCCATACCAGACCAAAGTTTTTTTTAATTTGTTAAGGAATTCCCCTTCAAGATCCTCAGAGCACATTGATCCAACTTCAATGATATTTAATGGGTTGAAGTAGGTTCAAAGTCAGAGAGCATTTTCAAAGTCGGGCCGAATTGTGTCAGACCAGTTAAGACGGCTCTCTTAGGAAAACATTGATTTAGATACGTCAAGCGACATGAGCTCCCAATTGTCGTACAAGAGTAAACCCAGCCATATACATACATACATACATCATGGATATACACATATGATATATATATATATATATATATATATATATATATATATATATATATATATATATTATACACATATACATGCCCACAACAGCTTTTTTGACCCCCTCGACACCTGAAAAGTTTTAAAGAACACAACTGAGCTTTAGTTGAAATAAAAAATGCTGCAGATCCATGGAAAAAAATCCCAATGCCCTTTTGATTATGTAGAATAACACAATTGAATATTTTAATAGTAATAATTGGTATATTGCTATCAGTTTTGAATTACCCTTAAATACAGATAATATCCATACTTATGTATAATGGACTTCATGCACTGCTGGGAATTTTTTCCTTATTAATCCTCTGTTCTTTCCACTAGTTTGGCGTTTATTATTCGGAACATTCAATTAATTACATTTATTGACCTCCTGTATTTTAAAGTTTTTTTTTAATGCATTGTAAACACATTTATTTACTAAATTAATGAGGAAAGAACAAACATACTTTTTCTCCTGGTTATTAGTAGAACAGACACGTATTGACTATTTTTTGGCACAGCAAATGTGATTAAATAAAATGGTGACATTTTGGTTGATTGTATTTTTTCTATCTCTGCTAGATTTCCTTAGATAAAAGAAATTAAATTGCATTAACCAAAATGCATTCAATCTAATATGCTATTTAATAAAAGTTCTATAGCCTTACATAAAACTAACAGCCTGAACTAAATGAAATAAATGTCTGATCCTGACAGCATAAAACTAAAGTGTCTGAGACAATGAGCCTGTCTTATTTTAAGCCTAAAGCAGTAAGCTCATAAAATATGTTAAGGATTTTATATATGGCTGCTGATATTAGACTTGGCCTAAACCAAGACCCCAAAATAGCCTTAGTAAGTTACAGTACCTACACAGGGCTGTCTTAAGGAGAGAGCAACACCTGGGCACTGCCCATGGTCCCCAGCTGCATGGGGGCCCCTGCACTATCCCCAAAGCAGCTGGGTCCTTGAGCCCAAGCTGCCCCAAAATTGAGGGGCCCCATGATGGCATTGAGAGTGATAGATACACGGGGGAGGGAGTCTGCCTTCTACCCACTTGATGTCTGTTTACCTGCACTGTCATCATTGTAAGGGCCCCAGAGTATTACTTTGCCCAGGGGCCCATGATGCTATTAAGACGGCCCTGTACCTACATAAACTCATGGAACTACTCCATTGCTATTTTCATTGGCAGTGCATGTCTCCATCCATTGTGGTTTGTGCGTGTGCATGTTTAGGCAAAAATGGTGCATACTCCAGATAGATAACATTACATTTATGGACACTGAAGCTTCTTTGCCATATTGCTACTTTGTGGGATTGACTTACTAAAGGATAAGAATGTTGAATGCCAGCTGGTAAACTTGTTCATTCAAATACTATATACCATTGGAAGGCAATCTATGGGAGATGGAGATCTACCTGGACAACATGGAAGGCACCTGCTCACCTAATGACGCTGTTTGATGGTGAAACACATTTGGCAGGGCTTTTTTGGTGATGCCACATGCTGCTTTTTACTCTACCTCTGTAAGTACCTGTTCATTTTTAATAAAAGATAACAAACAGTTTTACGGTATGTGTAGCTTCTGTTCCCTTCTATGAGCGTGGATGCTGTCTGGGCTGATATACTGACCTATGGAGTTACTGATGTTTAAAGTTGTCCGGTTGCTGTAATAATTGGTAGATATGTGGAGGCTTTTTATCAACATGCCTGCGTGATCTCTGTCATAGTGTTACAATTTATCTGGTAAGAGGCCATTGTTACTTGTGGTGATGGCACAAAGTGTTTGGTCGCCTCTTGAAGATATATTCACTTGATTGGTGAATGGCTGAATGCTCTACATCATTTAAACACTTCTAGTCTTTAGTTAAGCACGCTAAACATTTTCACTTTATTGGACTTTAAATATATTTTTTCTCACTTATAATCAATTGTGGACTTTTGTTTTGTTTTGTTTTGATGCACACTTATTATATGTATTTATTGGTTGAAGTATCTAGTATTTAGATGTTTAGTGGGTGCAGCTCTGAACACATATCCTCACACTAAGAGCAAAACAATTTTTGTTTATTTTATTTTTTAACAAAAGGTGAATTTATCCTTTAACAGGTTTCGCACCAACATGCAAATTCAAATCTACTCTGCTGTGAAAGAACCTCCAACTCTCATTCTGGAACTCAGAAATCACCTAATAAAAGGTAAGTCAGAGTGATAAGTGCTCAGGTTTTCCTCTCCCTATAATCCTCTAGTAATACATTTACACTTCCAAGCAGGTAGGATAAACTGTCCTCCCCACTATACAGGAATCTGAATAAAACTCAGAAGTGAGATCTTTATGTATCTCTGTGTTTATTGACCTTAGGTCACTAAAAGTTTTTTTTTTCTAGCTAAATTTCAGATTGATCTAAACTCAGAGTTGTAAACAAAAAATATACGGATATAACACAACCATTATAAAACAAAAATGTTAAAAAAAAAAATACATTTAAACTGACTCAAAACCATAGCTCCCAACTCCCCTGTTTATAACCAAATGAGTCTGTCTTCAGTTGTCCTTGGAACTGATGTACCTCTATAAAAGTTATATAGGTAATACTGCACTAAACTTTTTATCCAATCTCTAAATGACAGCTTTTGTTATTATGAAAAATCAGTGTAAACACTTTGGCCCAGATTCAGAGAGAATTGGATTCTCATAGCGTATCAGAAATACACTACGCCGCCGTTTTTTACCTGGTTCTACGTGGAATCCAGGTAGATTTTGTCCAGTAAACGACGGCGGCGTAGTGTATTTCTCCCGTCGCTATCCATCTAGACGAGTAGGGGGCGTGAAGGATTTAAAATAGGCGCGTTCCCGCGGCGATCGAACTGCGCATGCTCCGTTCGCAAATTTCCCGCCGTGCATTGCGCGAAATCACGTCGTTACGTCATTCGTTGTTTGAGTAGCGTCGTTTACGGACATTTCTATTCCCGAACGAGTTACGCAAAAAAAAAAATTTAAATTCGACGCGGGAACGACGGCCATACTTAACATGGGCTACGCACCGTTAGACCAGCAAAAAGCTGGTCTAACAGTACGTAAAAAACAGACGTAAGCGATTGCGAAGACCGCTCGTATCTTCGTGGATCGCCGTAAAAACACATTTGCATATCCCGACGCATGAAAACGACGCGAACTCCTCCCAGCGGCCGCAAAAATATCGCAGCGTAGATCCGAAGGCTTACAAAGACGTAAGCCTCTCGGATCGAAGCCCGAAGCCGCCGTATTATGGTTTGAGGATTCAAACTAGTGATACGGCGCGCGAAATTTGAAATTACTCCTGTCTAACACCAGTTAGACAGGCGTAATTGCTTTATGAATCTGGGCCATTGAGCGGTAAAGAAAAACACTTGTGGGCTTAACCAATGATTTTTTGCATATTAGGGCCTCTTTCACATGGGTACCTCCACTTGGTGGACTCCGCTTGCTCAGTGGGGGGGTCGCTCCACTGATCCCTGCTAAGCAGGCGGATGACAGGTCCATCTTTGCTTACTTTGCAGAGTGCAGACAGACATCATCGCGCTCTCCTGCTTTTATTGGGGAAATTGGGTTTTAACAAACCCTGCCTGTTTTCACCGGATCGTATCTGATCCAATCCACCAAAAGGATGGAAAATAGGACCACCATCTGTCTGTATTTGGTGGACAGGATCAGATAGCAGCAGGAGTCAGCGGACATGTCACCGCTGATATCTGCCACTCCATAGGAGTGAATGGAGGGTCTAATGGAAAACTGACAGGTGGACCTGATCAGAGAGCCCATGTGAAAGGGGCCTAACTCTTTATGGTCTGCACAACTGGGGGTGTAGCAAGGGTGTGCCTTACATACTTTGTGCTAAAAGATATCCCTCTTGTCCATTTCAGATAGTTGGGAGGAAAGCATTATAGTTTCCCTTTAAAACCATGTTATGCTATACTTAGCTATATTACATCAGGTAAGAATAATAAACCTGTAAAAAAGCTGTGTGACCTTCCCATGCAGATATATATTTTACATTTAATTAGAAAAAAAATTACAATATCTTAAGTGACCAATTAAAAACTATTTCTACTAGTCTGATTTCAGCAAAGGGAATTTGGATCAGTAACTATAGATAAGTGCACATTACTCTTTGCACTATATACTGAATAATATGCATTTACTTATGCAAGGGCATTTTGGTGAAATAGAATGGAACAAAAGAAGGATGCGGGGTCAGCCATTTAATCAGATTCCAGTTTCTCCATCTGTATTGCTTGTCTCATTTGTCAGTGATAACTTCATATTTTTCAGCCAAAATCTGCCACTGACTTGTAGATCTGTTCAGATATTCTCAATTGTCTCAGCTCTTGGACACTACACTGCAGCTGACTCAGTGAATTTCTTTGAATAGATGCCTAGAACAAACTTTGAATAAACTACAGGGACTTGAGAAACAAAGCCTGTGTGAGTGCAATGGAATGCAGTGATATAATTTACAAAATACATGTAAGCTGCCACATCACTGAGCTTCACTAAGTTTTCAAACTATGAAAAAAAATACAAACCTACATTGAAAAAAAAAAAAAAAAAACTTAGGTAAACACAGTAAATGACCTGTTAATATATGGCATTGGCAACTGCCACTAATGACTTGTTTTCGACAAAGCATGCCATAAGCTGTAAGCTGTCTCACCTGTATCCTTCCTTTATTACATGGTGAACCACTGACCCAGATGGTCATAAGCAGTGACCAACTGATAAAAGATGGATAGGAATGACAGCCCTAGCCCATCAATAACTTCTCAGTTTTCATATTTTTGACACATTGACACATCCACTTTAAAACAATATCACTTTTAATATATTCTTGGATTAAATAAAGCCTATCAATAAAACTATCTAATATTGTTATTAAGAAGTTACATTATTATTTTTAGTTAAAAAGTAGGTTTTTCTTGTCAAGAATTAAGCATGCTCCAAAAGTTAGGGCAAGTATCACTTTCGGGGATTGTTCAATCATTAGCCAGGCCGAGATGATGTCACTCCCACACATGCATGGTATCATTGTTGAATTTGTACAATGAGCTGCACACTGTCCAGGGGTGTAAAGGCAGGTAAGTAACTTTAATGCAGAAGAGACATAGCATGTCTCTTCTGCAATATAAATCCTTCCTGTTTGCCAATTTAAAATGTTTGCATTAAAGTTCCACTTTAAGGAAAATTCCTAGTATCACTTATAGCGGAACTAGACCCATTGATTTACTGGTTCCCAAACCCATTAAATGTAAAGCATGACATGGTTTTGTGCATATGTAAGTGCATGAGATATGTAAATAACCTGTCATTCACAGCAAGGGGGAGGAACGGACCAAGGTTTTTCTCTGGAAGTCCCTTTTATTTCACTGAACAGTAAAAGAGGATTGCTCAGAGCTGGATTAACTCTGTGTGGCAAGACTGGGCACAGATGATAGGAAATCTTATACTCTACATTGTGACATAGAGCAAAAAAATAATAATAATAATTTGGGTTTACATGCACTTTAAGAAAATATGTAGCAGTTACTATAATGAATCTACTACAAGGTGTTTGGAATACCGATTCACATAACTCAAACTACTATTACATTTCTTTAGAATTTTCTTTGAACCAATGTAAGGTAACAATGCCTCAAAAATAAAGTAAAATACAATAAAAATTACAAGGATTATGATGATTGTATTAAATGTATCAAGTAATCTTGTAGATGTATAGATCTGCCATGTACAGTGATAACAACTACACAGATAACCAAATAGAAATTTGGCAGGGTTGCATTTCATTTGCCACCAACATCTAAAGCTTAGTGAGAATTACATGGTTTAGGCAGTAAGGAGGCCTCTTCCACTGCCAGTTGTTACTCCATGTATTTACTGAGTTGCCAAGGATTAAATTAAAGCATGCTTTGCCTTTCTCCAGAGCTCACAAAACTGTAAACTAAAGAACCCTGAAGATTAACACAGAACGATGTCATACATTTCTATCACTTTGTGTACTAAACGCAGCTATTTCCATGACTGCATGCCAGTTATTACCAGTCTGATTAACATGCTACACTAACTTCGTGGGAAATTTTCCACCTGCTTTTTTTTTTCTTTGGTGTAGAACATCATTTAAATCTCTGTTAAATGCAGTGGAACCATATTACTTTGATCCACACAAATAAAATTTGTGATGGAAACACTTCAAAACGACATCTGTATCAGTGAAGATTTTAGCTCACTGTCACAGTTTGAGCATCTATCACATTTTATTAGCTTGTACTGAATTTTATTTTAGTGTATTGAATCTATAGCTTTCATTTTAAAGAGGGTTCTCATTGGAATGCTGTATACAACAGGTAAAACATGGACATAAAACAGAAATTCAAATTTGCTAAATTTTACAAAAGATTGAAAGATTAAATGCAATCCGGCAACTCTTTACTACTTGTAAATCAAGAATTGCTTTATACTGTAGATAACCAGGGCAAGATGTATGCTGCCTGCTCCACTAGGCTGGCTATCCTGCATTGCATCCCCTGCCTACTTCAGTTGACTGGCTAGCCTTTGTATCACACTCACAAGATCAGACATCATAGCCATATAAGCCAATAGTGGTGGGAATAAGAGAAGAAAAACAATTGCTTTCCCTAAGACTAGTGATGAGCGGAATACGCCATATTCGATTTCGCGATATTTCACGAATATATAGAAGAATATTCGCGAAATATTCGTTAATATCGAATATTCGTGATATTTTATAAAAAAAAAAATTTTGCGAAATTTCGCTAATGCGAATGCGAAATTGATTGCGAAATTCTCGTCAACACGCGAAAACGGAGATCATTTCCTGGATTACTAAACTAATATGCACTAAACACTAACTCTACTTACACAAACGTATATGACTTAACTAAAGCTAATTTTTTATTTTTATACACAAAACACAGAAGGGCAGAGAAAGTATTCGCGAATATTCGTAATACGAATATTCGCATTGCGAATATTCGGCAACATAAAAGGATCGCCTCAGCTACTCGGCCTAGGGTCTCTAATCATACCAGCAATGCTTTTAGACGTCGATGGAGATCACTAGGATGTGATCTGTTTTAAAAATAAATTTGAAAAAATACAAATATTCGCAATAGCAAATATTCACCGCGATATTCGATCTATTCGCGAATACTCGAATATGCAATATTCGTAACGAATATTCGCAATGCGAATATTCGTGAGCAACACTACCTAAGACAGTAAACCTCTAGAACCAACGAATAAAGAGTAGTTTACCATCACATTAGTACAAATAACTCGCCACTGCTCCCACCTATGGTGAGGGGATGCACTGGACACCTTTACTGCCATTGTGCTATGTGCTGGGAGTCCAGTGCACCCCTGTGCCTTTAAGGAGGGGTGTGCTCCCTCGAGGATAACTTGCCCTCTATCTATCCATTAGAATGCATGGACTTCTAATATGGAAGCTCTTATAAATTTACAGAGTTGGGTGATAATACTGGGGTGTCGTGAAGTGGCTCTTCAGCTTATACATTTATTTGCAAATGTATGGTTTTGTTTACCACTCGATAAGTTCTAGATCAATGGAGGTAGCATGGGTGAACTGTAAGTACTTTATTGCATCAAAAATATGCACAAACTTGTTGGCAGGTGTAGTGCCCTTTTAGAAACACCACTTCCCTGGTGATGTTAGTGAGTGGAGTCTGTGTCCTTTATTATTAATAGTGATGAGCGGAATACGCCATATTCGATTTCGCAATATTTCACGAACATATAGAAGAATATTCGCGAAATATTCGTTAAAATCGAATATTCGTGATATTTTATCAAAAAATTTTTTTACAAAATTTCGCTAATGCGAATGCGAAATTTCGCTAATGCGAAATTGATTGCGAAATTCTCGTCAACACGCGAAAACAGAGATCATTTCCTGGATTACTAAACTAATATGCACTAAACACTAACTCTACTTACACAAACTTATATGACTAAACTAAAGCAAATTTTTTGTTTTTTTATACACAAAACACAGAATTGCAGAGAAAGTATTCGCGAATATTTGTAATACGAATATTCGCATTGCGAATATTCGGCAACATAAAAGGATCGCCTCAGCTACTCAGCCCAGGGTCTCTAATCATACCAGCAATGCTTTTAGACGTCGATGGAGATCACTAGGATGTGATCTGTTTTAAAAATAAATTTGAAAAAATACGAATATTCGCAATAGCGAATATTCAC
Organism: Rana kukunoris; assembly: GCA_029574335.1. Classification (NCBI taxonomy): domain Eukaryota; kingdom Metazoa; phylum Chordata; class Amphibia; order Anura; family Ranidae; genus Rana; species Rana kukunoris. The sequence goes on from CM056049.1 coordinate 459,812,006, forward strand.
CGCGATATTCGATTTATTCGCGAATACTCGAATATGCAATATTCGTAACGAATATTCGCAATGCGAATATTCGTGAGCAACACTAATTATTAACCCTGACCAACATCATGTAGGTCTGTGATCTGTGTAAAAGGAAGAGCCCTTTATAGGGCTGGACTGTCTGTAGGCTGGAGATGAGGACCCCTGTTAGAGGGACTAACAAGAAGGCAGCATGCAACCAGCTACCTTGACCTACATATTGTAGGTCTGTAGTCTAAAGTGTGTGGGCCATCTGGGCCAGGGCATGGCAAGGGAGGACCCAAGGTTGAGAAACTAATAATAGAGTGTTTGTGAAGGTGGATGCTGTTAAATAAGTTGTATTAATGCACAGGTGTCAAACACAAGGCCCGTGGGCCGCATATGGCCCTCCAGGTCATTTCATGTAGCCCTCACACCCCCCTCATCTCTGCCCCCACCTGGTCTCAGCAGTCAGCAGCAGAGAGGACAGGACTTCTCCAACAGATCTTGCACTTTTCTGTCCAGCCCGCCTGGCCGCAGCACAAGGCAAGGGAGTGCACTGATGTAAGGGATAGTGGGGTTGATGCTTGACTTCTGATGGTGGGGGGCTGATACAACCAGCCCTTTAAGGGCAACCATAATGCTGATGTGGCTCACAAGCAAATTGAGTTTGACACGTTTGTATTAATGGAACTGTGAAAAGTAATATATGTTGTTCTACCATTGTTTTATGCAGGTTATTCTACAGTAAACCCTTAAAACGGAATTTAGTCTAATCTAGGTCCCTTATAACTTATGCAGAGAAATAACATTGAGCACAGATTAAATACGGCAGTCTGACCCCTTTCATTATACATGGAATTTTTTTTATTAACAGTCAGCAACATGATAAGTGGGTGGTCCTAGGCCATGCCCTGTATTGGTTATGTGGAAAGTAACATGGACGGTAACTGGTTTTCTAGTCCAATTTATTGTCTGTTTCTCAGTAGGCAGAATTTGTAATGATTATTTGGAAGACCTTTTTGTTTCTAAATACATCCTTTACCTATCTCAAATATATTGTATGTACAGTATCTCACAAAAGTGAGTACACTCCTCACATTTTTGTAAATATTTTATTATACCTTTTGAACATTTTGCTGAAGACAAGAAGACTAAGGACATAGATTACTGGAACATGTCCTGTTGTCTGATGAGACCAAGATAAACTTATTTGGATTAGATGGTGTCAAGCGTGTGTGGCGGCAACCAGGTGAGGAGTACAAAGGCAAGTGTCAATCATGGTGGTGGTAGAGTCATGAGCTACTAGACATATGCTCAACAAAAATTATTGTATTTTTTTGTTCCGTTTTGTCTCGTTCCGTAGATTCGTAAAGATTCGTAACTTCGTAAGATTCAAGTTTTCCTATTCGGACCCGTTCGTATTTTGTAAGACGCAAGTTTTCCTATTCGGATCCGTCCGTATTTTCGTAACAGTTTTATTTTCGTTTATACTGAATGATTTGTAATTCTGTCTAATTTATGTTCGTTGATTCGAAATTCGTAATTTTGTTAGATAATAATTTTCGTTTAATGGATTCGTAATTTTGTACTTTCGTAAATACATAGCAACACACGGCTAATCCATATTAAGATATGCTTTCTCTTAAGCCCCGTACACACGGTCGGACTTTTTGCCAACAAGGTGATTGGCTAAGATATTAAGTAAGATACATCACTTACTAACTATACTGCCCATTCGAAAGAAAGTTACAACTTACAAGTACACAAATTTACGAACAGACAAAGAAACAGATTTACAAAACACACAAATGAAAATACGAACATACGAATGAAAATACTAACAGACAAAGGATTTAAAATGCGGAATGCAAATCGTTCGTTATAGATGTAATTTTCGTTCTTTTGCTTTTTCGGTGTTTCGTATTTTAGTAAGATTGTCCATTCGTACTTTCGTATTTTCGTTTGTTCGTTATTTTGCTTATTCGTAATTCCGTAATTTTCGTATTTTGGGTCTTTCAGCTATTCGGATGTTCGAATTGATACGAATGTACGAATACTAACAAATTTGTATGAAAATCCATTCGTTACGAACGGGAACGCACATATCTATGAGCTACAGTTGATTGAGGGAACCATGAATGCCAACATGTACAAAGTAAAGTAGTGCATGTACAGCTTGTATACAGATTACATTTGCTGTTCCCTCAAAATAACTCAACACACAGCCACACCAACTATTCTTAAAGCAGTTTCAGCTGATCACCAGTGTTGAATCCTCCGCCAGGCCTTTATTGAGTTCTCCGGATACCATAAGCACTGTATCCTGTCACCGCTCTTTAAATACTAACTCCAGCTACATCCTCAAGTAGCCTACAAATGGTCATCTGCACAAGTCATACACACCCTGCTGGCAACCCATGCTTCTTTGAGCATTATACCCTATGTACCACCTTCAGGAATATATTGCGCTCAGCCTCAAGGGGAGCCTCTCTCAGTATCTTGGCCTTGGATAAGGTGCGTGACAAGAGGTCTAAGTGAGACAAATGATAAAATTATTATCATTCTGCTGCAAAGTACAGTGTACATTTTCCTCTGCACTTTTCCCTCTAGTTTCCACGTTTCTCGAGAATATCGAACTATGGCCTTCAGGATTAAAATGTCTGAAAGAAGAATTGTCAATTTTTTTTATCATCCCAATCTTGTTTAACACGTATTTTGTTAAATCCTACTTTGCCAGACAATGAAGCACTGATACAAAGCTTTCTATTCATCTGAACATAATAATGTCATTCTAGTGATAATACAATTTTAAAGTTCTTGCATGCATCTTGTACAGTTATATAGTAAATGAGCCAATTTAACACTCTAAAGGATTATGTCACTGTGGCATGCGCAATTCTTCCGTGGTGGAACATTTCTATTTTGCTGAGTTTTTTCTGTCAGAACTTGTTTTTCTCTATGCTGTTTTGATGTTGATGTATTGTATAAACGGGAGAACTGCTGTATGAATAATTATGTAGGTGGAAATCTCAATTCATTGAATAAGATTGTCAAATGTGGTTTACAGGATTAAATTGTCTGCAACTGGAAAAGTGACTTGCCTGCCTTTTTGGACGTACATATTGCTAATAAACTGCATGGAACCCTTCTATTTTGTAAAAACAATTCACATTTATTAAACCACAGAGTTCAATATTGAAATTTAGAATGCATTAAACATTAGACATTTACTGTCGGTGTCCCATTCATGATGCTTTGAGACAGTAAAGAAATGCAAAGCATAAATATACAGCATTGTATATATACTATATGATATATATATATATATATATATACATTTCATACTGTGTGTATATATATATATATATATATATATATATATATATATACATCATGGGGTATTATTTCATATATATATATATATATATATATATATATACAGTATATAATTTTTTTTCATACTGTGTGTGTATGTATATATATATATATATATATATATATATACACACTGCACTACTAAATAGGGTGAACAAAGCAGCCAACACTACAATTAGTCAAATTGTGAAGGTATGAAATCAGAATAAAGTACAGCGCTTTTCAATATTGTATGTGTAACCAAGCAAAAATGTGCAAATGTGCAATCAATATACATATGACTGCATATATAATATTATAATAATAATAATATAATGTGCAAAAATAGTTAATGTATAACTATGTCGATAATTGTGCATATAAATGTCATAAATGACCAATAATAAAGTGCACTATGCGAGACAATAAATGAGTCCACATGTGAAACATCAAATGTGAATTATAGGTGTAAAAATTTCTTTTTAACCCTTGATGGTACAGAACAGAAAGAATCAGTCCAAACAGGTGAGTAGAAATGAATTTCTGAAGGCTGAGCACCCACTTATAAAACACTTCCCATAAATTGGAGAAGTATTCTGCATCTAGGTAGACCACCAGCCAATGCAATGAATGTCATTGCATGATTTAGTCAGAGCCCAGACTTAAACCCCATTGAAAATCAGTGGAATGGCTTATGTCCTCTTTTTTACTATTCTTATTTTTGTTTGACTATTTGTTTGCCTATTACAGGGGTACTTAATTAAAATTCAAGGAGGTACGGTCGCCAAAATTTACTTTGGACCGAGGTCCGAATTTCAAGTCTGTGCTATGACTCTGAGAAAGATTGTAGTCACTGTATGTCTATCAAAACATGAGAAATTTAAAATTTTCTCAGCGTTTCAACAATATTTATTGTCAAGATTTAGGTGTCCCCATCACAGTGCCTCTTTATATCAGGTGTCCCTATCACAGTGCCCCTTTACATCAGATGTCCCCATCACAGTGCTCCTTTACATCAGGTGTGCCCATCACAGTGCCCTCTTACATCAGGTGTCCCCATCACAGTGCCCTCTTACATCAGGTGTCCCCATCACAGTGCCCCTTTACATCAGGTGTCCCCATTACAGTGCCCCTTTACATCAGGTGTCCCCATCACAGTGCCCTCTTACATCAGGTGTCCCCATCACAGTGCCCTCTTACATCAGGTGTCCCCATCACAGTGCCCCTTTACATCAGGTGTTCCCATTACAGTGCCCCTTTACATCAGGTGTCCCCATTACAGTGCCCCTTTACATCAGGTGTCCCCATCACAGTGCCCCTTTACATCAGGTGTCCCCATCACAGTGCCCCTTTACATCAGGTGTCCCCATTACAGTGCCCCTTTACATCAGGTGTCCCCATCACAGTGCCCCTTTAAATCAGGCATTCCTGTCAGAGTGCGTCCTTACATCAGATGTCCCATCAGAGGCCCCCTTAACATAAAATGTGCCCATCAGCATGCCCCTTCACATAAAATAAGGGTCACACTGATAGGCACATTATATGTTAAGGGACCCTCTGATAGGCACTTTTTATATTAAGGGGCACTCTAATGGGCACAACAAAACGTGCCCCTTGACATAAAATATGCCCATCAGAGTGCCCCTTAAAATAAAATATGCCCATAAGAGTGCCTATTACCATAAAATTTGCCCATCAGAGTGCTCCTTAACATAAAATATGTCCAACAGCATGCCCCTTAATTTAAATGTGTCCATTAGCATTACCCTTAACATAAAATAAGGGTCACGCTGATGGTCACATTTTATTTTAAGGGGCACTCTGATGGTCACATTTTATTTTAAGGGGCACTCTGATGGTCACATTTTATTTTAAGGGGTACGCTGATGGACAAAATTTAATTTAAGGGGCACGCTGATGGACAAATTTTATTTTAAGAGGCATGCTGATAGGTATATTTTTTATGTGCACGCTGATGGGCACATTTTATGCTAAGGGACACTCTGATGGGCACAAAAAAATGCACACTGCCCCTTAACCTCCCTGGCGGTATGATTCTGTCTGGAATTACGTACCAAAAGCGGTACAATTATTTTGCATGGAAATTCTGCGTTTTATACTGTAGGCCTAAAATTTTTAGGAATAACTCACTTAAATTTGTCCAAACCAGAGTCTAGTAGACATCCCGGGTATGATAAAGTTTGAAACACAAAATCATAAAATTATAATATAATAAATAACTATAAATAATTATAACAAATAATAATGTAATTATAATAAAAATTATTCACTAATGTAATCAATCAAAATCACTGAAATTTGCTCAGTTGCAGAATTGTCGCTGTCATTACTTTTATTTTTTTATGACGAATTTCCCCACAAATCGCTATCGCTCAATTCTGCAAGTGATTATAATTTATTATCGCTGTTTTCTAGCTGCTCTAAAATCATTTTTGACATACAGGAGCACTTTTGGTTGCTATGGACAATCTACAGTTTGCAGGCACAAAAAAAATGTTTTTATTATATAAAAGAACATGCAGGACACTGGACAGACCACTAGGGACAGGGGGGTGTGTGTACTTTTTACATACAGTACTGTAATCTATAAGATTACAGTATTCTGTATGTAATGTGTTTGTTTACTTTTTTGAATTTGCCGCCGGTCTCCGCCCCCGTGCGCCATTACGTCGCAGGGAACGGAGATCGGCGGCGTGCGGGCACTGTGTGAGTCGAATGGAGGACGCCACTCGCTCACACAGCGGGGATGCATCGCTGGATCCAGGGACAAGGTAAGTACAGTACCCCGCCTGGATCCAAGGTAAGCCAGCGCGCGCTGCAGGCTCTGCATATTGACCCCGAGCGCGACTCGGGGATATCGATATTTACATGAGAAATCCAACCCGAGTCGCGCTCGGGATACCGGCAGGGGGGTTAACAAAATATGCCCATCAGTGTGCACATTAAAAATATACCCATCAGCATGCCTCTTAAAATAAAATGTGTCCATCAGTGTGCCCCTTGTATTAAAATTTGTCCATCAGAGTGCCCCTTAGAATAAAAAAAAAGTGCTCATCAGCCTGACCTTTAACAAAATATGTCCAACACAATAAAAAATATTTTAGTGATCACTAAGTGTGTCCCTCATACCTTGCATGAAGGAGGGCACATCTGAAAGATCGAAGGGGAGGAAGCTGCAAGATATTGAAAGCAAGGACCTGGGAACTGCGAACAGCAGGGGGGCAGGCACACACTACACTTCACGCCCTTACTCACAGGGAGAGACGGGAACCACGAGCAGCAGGAGGCGTGGTGCGCGCGTGACGTCACGCCCCTACCCGCTGCGGTCCGTGAGTCAACTTTTGTTCTGAGACCTGCGGCGAGGAGCAGGGGGCGGGCAATTGCATGCAGCGTCAGTGGTTGCTGAGGAAACCCGCGATCCCAGCACACCAACGCTGACATTACTGGCGGTCCGGGGAGAAGCGGCACTCGGTCCGGACTCAGTCCGCGGGCCGCTATTTTGTGACGGCTGGCCTATTACATAATGTAACCATCTAATTGCTGACCTGATATGTTATTAAACCTTTTTGTAAAACAAAATCAGGTGGAATGACTTGAACACTGCAGTCCACAAATGGTCACCATCAAACTTTAAGAAGAACTGCAGTCTGCTCACAAAGTTTGCACTAAAAACATCCTTGCCATTCCGAAGCTTCCCTCCAACCATTTGCATATTATTTTATATATATATATATATATATATATATATATATATATATATATATATAGTATACCGTCATTCTGTACTTGCCAAATATGCTGCAGAAATCTCCCACTGAGTATGGCTGCATCCATTTTAACAGCGGGCAGCTGAAGCTGCTGCCTGTTCACTTCCTGGATTTACACAGACACACAGAGGCACACCTCCAGCTCTGCAGCTCCATTTGGTCCTCTTTTGACTGATCCCCCCTCCGTTCCTGGAAAACTCTCACAAGAGTGAGAGAGAGCTGTGCATGATGTCATAAGCCTAGGCTTTTTACCAGACAAGTATCTACTGGCAGAAAAAAAAATGTTTTACTATCCAAAGTTAAAACAACAAGGGCAGAAGATTTAATAGATGGAAAGATGAAACAATGACTGAAGTTCCACTTTAAATGAACTTGAGCAGTTCTGCTAAGAGTTGGCAAATAATGCAAAGTCTAGAGGTGCAAAAATTAGATACATATTCCTACAGACTAAAGGCTATGATTAAGCAATTATAAGCAAAAGGTTGTTCAACAAAATACTGACATAAGGGGGCTGATCCTTTTTCCAACTTAGTGATTTTGTTTTATTTTCTGACACGTTGGTATTATATCTTTTACTTGGATGTTATACGTTGCACTAATAAATAACACTGGATAAAACAAAAACTCTGTCTGTGTCTTCATTTCAGGCTGCAAAGTAACATTTTATTTTAAAGGGGGGTGATTCTTTACTATACCCACTGTCAGGGCTTGACAAATTTGCTTGGAATCTAGGAGGCAGCTAAAAAACTTTAGGAGCCAGGGATGTGTCCCGTCGCGGCAAGCTCCTGTGCAGAAGCGAACGCATAAATGAGTAGCTCCCGCATATGAAAGTGGTGTTCAAACCATGTGAGGTATTGCCGCGATTGGTAGAGCGAGAGTAATAATTCTAGCCTAGACCTCCTCTAACTCTGTAATTTTTGTATATTGTGAAAGATAATGTTACGCCGAGTAAATTGATACCCAACATGTCACACTTCAAAATTGTGTGCGCTTGTGGAATGGCGACAAACTTTAACCCTTTAAAATCTCCATAGGCGACGTTTAAAAAACTCTACATGCTGTGAAACTCAGCATGTAGGGTGTTCTAAACAACTTGGGGAGCTAACATCAGATATTCTGTGAATGTAGGTTGCCTCAAATATTTCTGACATCTAATCCTAGACAAACTTGATGATGTTGAGATCAGGGCTCAGGGTGCCAAACCATCACTTCCATTGCTCCTTGTTCTTCTTTACACCAAAGATAGTTCCTAATGACATTGGCTGTATGTTTGACGCTGCTGTCCTATTGCAGAATACATTTTGGGCCAATTGCATGCCTCTCTGATGGTATGGTACAATGGATAGCTATCTGCCTGTATTCCTAAGCATTGAGAACACCATTGATTCTGATCAAATCTCCAACTCCATTTGCAGAAATGCAGCCACAAATTTGTAAGGAACTTCCACCATGCTTCACTGTTGCCTGCAGCCACTTATTGTACCACTCTCCAGCCCTTAAGCAAACAAACTGCTTCTTGCCACAGCCAACAATTTCTAATTTTGACTCATCAATCCAGAGCACCTGCTGCCATTTTATTATTTTATTGGACACCATTTCCTATGTTTTCATGCATAGCTAATCGCATAGTCTTGCTTCCACATCAGAGGTATGATTTTTGGTTGCAATTCTTCCATGAAGACCACTTCTGACCAGACTTCTCCAGACAGTAGATGGGTGTACCCGGCTCCCATTGGTTTTCACCAAGTCTGTGCTGATGGCACTGCTGGACATCTTTTGATGTTGAAGGGAAGTAAACATGAAATTTATTTTTAACTGCTGTATTAAAGGAGTTATAAAGGCAGAAGGTTTTTATCTTATTGCATTTTACAATCACTTTAAGTTTTCTTGGCCATCCACTGCATTTACGGTCCTCAACATTGCCCCTTCCCTTGTGCTTCTTCAAAAGAGCTTAAATGTCATATTTTGAAACCCCAGTCTGAAATCTTTGCCTGGGTGAGACCTTGCTAAAGCAGTATAACTACCTTGTGTCTTGTTGCTGTGCTCAGTAAGTGTATGACCGCTGACATGAAACTGTCTTTCACAGCCTCAACTTAGTAGCACAGTTTGGCTGTTCCTCACCCAGTTTTAAGCCTCCTGCACAGCTGTTTGTGTTTCATGTATTGACTGTGCTTCAACCTACATATGCAATTTATGATCAATTGCACCTGCTTGGTATAATTGGTTATTCATACACCTAATTCTAACCCTACAAAATGCCTGACTTTGTGAAAGTGTACAAAGTGTGCAAGTGTAAGAATTTAATTTAATTGAATTGGGAGCCAAAGGGCAGTCACACTAAATATTAATTTGATTTAGATTTTTCTTTTGTTAGCTCACTTTGCATTTTGTAAATTGATAAAAAAAAAATACAATTACAATACATATTTTGAAAACATTCTTTCTTTACACATGGCTAAAGATTTTGCACAATATTGTATATCTGGTAGTTGCAACTGTACATATATGGTGAGCCTAATAGTAGTTGCTGGCTATCAGAGTAAAGTCATATCTCCTGATATATTTGTCCCGGTGTAATATCAAAAACTATTGTAGTGTAAGTCCAGTGTTAGTTTTGAATAGAACAGGGAAGAGATAAATTGCCTGTAAGGCCTCGTACACACGAGGCAATAGATTTGTTCAAAACGGTCTGTCCGACCGATTTGAACAAATCTGTCTCTTTGGATTTTGGTTTGCTCGCGTGTACACACAAGCAAACCAAAATCCCCGCCAGCAGACGGCGCGCTGACGTGTCGGTGACGTGGCGGTGACGTTGACGCCGCCACGTCACCGCACCAGGAAGTAAAACACTTCCGCGCATGCGCCGAATCCATTCGGCGCCGATGTGAGACGACATGTCTGCTGGAAAGTGTACTAACCAGCAGACATGTCGGGCGGACGGGTTCCCACCCGATAGATTTCAAAGCATGCTTTGAAATCTGTCGGGTGGCCAAATCCGTCGGCTCGCCCGTACACACGATCAAATCTGTCTGCTGGGACGGTCTAGCAGACCGTTTCCAGCAGACAGATTTGATCGTGTGTACGCGGCCTTCGTTTCTTCTGTTATCCTAGACTCTATTAGAGAGTTTTCCCCATTTATGGTGACAACGTTTATATGAGGCAGAAATTAAGGAAACTCACAACAGGCACACATACAGCAATAAAAACTAAAAACCAACAGACTCTAGTTGTCACCTGCTCTTTTAACACAAAGCTTTTTTTTACAATCTATGTTCCTTTTAAAGATTTTCCTTCACTTCCCTTCTGCTGAAGCACCGACCCTTCCTCATTCTATACAAAACTTAAATTAAATGTTTTAACTAATTATACACTTTAAGGCAAGGTGGCACAGCAGAACAATAAGGTACAGTATCTTCAGAGGTGGAGGTCAGCAATGGTTTTAAGATATATGTGTACATATTGCTCCCAATTTTGTGTTTGACAGATAGCTAAAATTTTACTCTGTATTCTGCTTCTCACAAATCAGCTACAAAATTTACAACCCACTGTAGTACTGTGTCTTCAGCCAGCCCTGCTGTTAGGGTCCACTGCAACATCCATTCTACCCAACAACCAATATTGCGCTGCTTTTTTTTTTAATATTCACAACCTAGTAGAGCTAAAACATTTTTTATTGCAGCTCTAACTTTAAACATGACAGTTATGATATTCCAATGCCGGCAAAACAGGTCAGGAACTTAGGCATCATCTTCGATCCATGCTTGTCATTTATTCTTCACACAAAACACTGTATTAAAGACTCATATTTTTATATACAGAGACTTCAGAAAAATGAAAGAACTGTTCTCGCTTGAAAACCGGCTAACTCTAGTGCAGAGCCTTGTGCATTCCCGGTTGGATTGTTCCAACATGTTTTTTCTTAGGCTTCCACTAAAATGGCAAAAAAATTGCAAGTGACCCAGAACCAAGCTGCTCCCTGGTCTCTGGGTGTGCAAGAAGAGACCACATAACTCCTGTGCTTGCAAAATTGCACAGGAGTACTATTTAAGGCAATGTGCTATATGTATAGGGCACACCGGAAGCTGGGCCCAATCTATTTGTCTGAATGGGCCTCTCACTATGTACCATCGAGAACACTTCAATCAGCCAATCTACATCTAACAGAACTAACAATTAGCAGACTACAATCCACTGGCAACAGACGCCTGGTCACAAAGGGCAATGAGCTATGGAACTCACAACTATCTACCCTAAGGTCTTTACCCTCCTTTCTGACCTTCAGGAAGGGTTTAAAGACCTTTGTATTTTTCCAAGCCTACGGATAAAAACCTGATGATAATCCTGCTATATTCATGGTTTCTCCCCATGCTCCCCACTCTTTTCGTTTTTTTTTCTACCTCACCCTCTAATAGCTCTGGACTTTCAACCCAGGGCCCTCTACCAGTTTATCAGTCATCTTAGTTGATTCTAGGGTCAGTGTGCGCCTAAATGCGCTCCTAAGGGGGCATATTCGGGGCAGTATAAATCCTATATCATCATCATCATCATCAAAACTACAGAATCAGAAGATGAATTGCCCGTTCACCAGTGCTCAATGTGCAGGGATATGTTATAACATTATGAGTATATAAATGTATTCACTCTTGAGAAGAGGAGAATAAGGGGGGATATGATCAACATGTACAAATATATAAGAGGTCCATATAGTGAACTTGGTGTTGAGTTATTCACTTTAAGGTCAACGCTTAGGACAAGGGGGCACTCTTTACGTCTGGAGGAAAAGAGATTTCACCTCCAAATACGGAAAGGTTTCTTCACAGTAACAGCTGTGAAAATGTGGAACAGACTCCCTCCAGAGGTGGTTCTGGCCAGCTCAGTAGATTGCTTTAAGAAGGGCCTCGATTCTTTCCTAAATACACATAATATAACTGAGTACTAAGTTCTGTAGGTAAAGTTGATCCGGGGTAAATCCGATTGCCTCTTGGGGGATCAGGAAGGAATTGTTTCCCCTCCGGTAGCAAATTGGATCATACTCTGCTGTTTTTTTTTGCCTTCCTCTGGATCAACTGTGGGTATGGAGTTCGGTGTATGGGATGTACTGTGTTTTATTTTGTTTGTTTATTTTTTATGGTTGAACTGGATGGACTTGTGTCTTTTTTCAACCTGACTAACTATGTAACTAACTATGTAACTATATAAATCTTCAATCAACTCTTAGTTAGCATTATAATCCTTATACACTATTATATAGAACACTTTATTCCTCTGTTCATTTTATTTATATACAGCTGCTGCTTATTCATCAGTAAAGAAAACTGATTCAAAAGAAGATCACAGAGGTGGTAAGCTGTCTGATTTTCCCAGCCTCAAGATGTTGATTAAAATTTTTCTTGTTTTCTGCTTTTTAGATGTTAGTTAATACTTTAGAATTAACACAGGCCCTTTTTCAATTGTTTTTCAGCCAGTTTGTTGTGTGCAGACTCTTTGGTTGTGTTCAACATCTAGTCCTGTAGGGTAAACACAGCGGTGCATCTGTTGCTTTCCTGTAGAGTAAATGTTCTAAAGACAAGTCTTCATTCTCTTTTCAACGTTCAGCCCATCTGATGTGTATGTGCCGTTTATCACTCATGCCTGCCACGTAATTGAAACGCTAACTTGGAGACTTAATATATCTAACACAGATAAAACAGGCAGGCAAGAGGGAAACATAGCCTCTGCCGATTAGGGCTGACAGGCAAATGTCAGAGATCAATAGATTCTGTGAACTTTAGGGTAATTTACATTTGCTCGAGTTAATTGTCAGCTTCTCTGCTTGGTTGTTGTCATTGCAATTCTATGTTGATGACTGAGGAACATTTGTTTGTTTATAGAACAAATACCCTGTATGTCACCTGAATGCATTATAGCAAAAATAAATTAGATACTGAGCCGTGTTAAGTTCTCCACCATTCTCCAGAATTTTAAATGAGCAATGAAAATCTGATTTTCGTCAACTCAGTTTTAAATGTTGGTTAAGTAAAAGAATAGAGACAGACCAGGAGGGGATGATAAAGTCCAAGTCTCTCTGCAGTGCAGAAAACATAGGGCCAGATTCAGAGAGCCATTACGCCTGTCTAACTGGTGTTAGACTGGAGTAATTTCAAATTACGCGCGTTTTTTAGCTAGTCGAAAACCTCAAACCATTAATAGACGGCTGGGGGCTTCAATTCGACTGGATTACGTGTTCGTACGCCTTCGGATCTACGCTGCAATAAAATTGCGGCCACTGGGTGGACTTCCCGTCGTTTTCCGCGTCGGGGTATGCAAATGAGCTTTTGCCGGCGATCCCCAAAATTACGATCTTCAATCGCAATCTCTTACGGCACCTTTAGTCATCTTTTATTTGCGTAACACTATACCAGCTTTTTCGTGGTCTAATATTAGACAGCCCATGTTAAGTATGGCCGTCGTTCCCGCGTCGAATTTTTACGTTTTCCGACGTCTTTTATTATTTTTTACGTAAGTCGTCCGGGAATAGGAATGTTCGTAAACGACGCTACTCAAACAACGAATGACGTAACGACGTGATTTCGCGCAATGCACGGCGGGAAATTTCTGAACGGAGCATGCGCAGTTCAATCGCCGCGGGGACGCGCTTAATTTAAATGCTTCACGCCCCCTAATCGCGTATTTTGATTACGCGGCGAGAAATAGACTACGCCGCCGTAGCGTACGGGCAAAAATCTACCAGGATTCGGTGTAGAGCCTGGTAAAATACAGCAGCGTAGAGTATTTCGATTACGCAGCGCAATATTAAGTGTATGTGAATCTGGCCCAAAGTGTCCTAAATCGAAGAAATAAAAAAGAAAACTTTACAAAGTGGAGTTACATTTACGATTAGGTAAATTCTCAACCAGTTCTTTCCCATAACAATTGCACATTTCTGCAATAACAACTAAAAATACCTGTTTCGTGATTCAAAATACCACGTTACTAAACCCACATCATAAAAAAATATTAATAAATTCTGTATAACATGCTGTTCATACTCACTCAGTCACTATGAGATTTGTTTTTTGTATTCTGCAAAAAAACTGGTTGATCCTGCTGCTCTCTATCTACACCTTCAGTTAATGTCCCCAATTTAGCTAGGAATTTTGCAGAGCAGTGTTGACAGCTCTGCACATGCTCAGTTTTCAGTGAGTTTCTATGCTGAGTATTTCCTCCCAATCTGAGCAGCCCATGTGGGTGTGTATACAGCGGTAAATAACAGCCCACTCCCTCCCTCCTTATCCATGCCCACTAATCAGTTAAACACAATGGGGATGGGATATTACATGTAGAATAAAAAAGACAACCCCTTCCTGTTATTCTAATGCGGCGTACACACAACCGTTTTTCATGTCATTAAAAACGATCATGTGTGGGCTGCAGAGTATTTTGCATGACGTGAAAATGGGCATTAAAAATTTAGAACATGCTCAAAATTTTCATGTTGTTTTTCACGTTGTGAAAAATGATCGTGTGTAGGCTTTAACCACTTAAGACCCGGACCATTATGCAGGTAAAGGACCTGGCCAGTTTTTGCGATCCGGCACTGTGCCGCTTTAACTGCCAATTGCGCAGTCGTGCAATGTGTGGCTCCCAAACAAAATTGGCGTCCTTTTTTTCCCACAAATAGAGCTTTCTTTTGGTGGTATTTGATCACCTCTGCGGTTTTTATTTTTTGCGCTATAAACAAGAATAGAGCGAAATTTTGAAAAATAAACGATATTTTTAACTTTTTGCTATAATAAATAGTATTATAAACCCAAAAAAACATATAAAAAAACATATTTTTTTCTCAGTTTAGGCCGATACGTATTCTTCTACCTATTTTTGGTAAAAAAAAATCGCAATAAGCGTTTATCGATTGGTTTGCGCAAAATGTATAGCGTTTACAAAATAGGGGATAGTTTTATTGCATTTTTATTAATAATTTTTTTTTTTTTACTACTGATGGCGGCAATCAACAATTTTTTTGTCACCGCGACATTATGGCGGACACATCGGACAATTTTAACACATTTTTGGGACCATTGTCATTTTCACAGCAAAAGTGCTATAAAAAAGCATTGTTTACTGTGAAAATGACAATTGCAGTTTGGGAGTTAACCACTAGGGGGCGCTGAAGGGGTTAAGTGTGACCTCATATGTGTTTCTAACTGTAGGGGGGCGGGGCTGGACTTGTGACATCATTGCAAAGACGATCAATGACACTGCTACTGTGAAGAACGGGAAAGGTGTGTTTACACACACCTCTCCCCGTTCTTCAGCTCCGGAGGACCGATCGTGGGACACTGGCGGCGATTGGTTTTCGCGGGTCCTGTGGGCGTGGTCACAGAGCTTCGGACCTGGTCGCGTGCGCGCGTGCGACCCCGCGGCTGGGCTTAAAGGCGTGAAGGGGTCCTTAAGTGGTTAACGATGGGAAAAAAAAACACATGCTCAGAAGCAAGTTATGAGATGGGCGCACTCGTTCTGGTAAAACTAGCATGTGTAATGGAGATAGCACATTCATCACGCTGTAACAGACTGAAAAGCACGACGACTGAAAAGCGTGAATCGTCTCTCACCAAACATTTACTAACACAAAATCACCAAAAGCAGCCCAAAGAGTGGCGCCATCTGAATGGAACTTCCCCTTTATAGTGCCGTCGTACGAGTTGTACGTCACCGCGCTTTGCTCCAGCATTTTGTTTTCATGATCGTGTGTATGGAAAAGGAAGGCTTGACAAGAATCACGTTGAGAAAAACTTTGGGCCAGATTCAGATACACTTAATATTGCGCTGCGTAATCAAAATACTCTACGCTGCCGTATTTTACCAGGCTCTACACCGAATTCTGGTAGATTTTCGAAATACGCGATTAGGGGGCGTGAAGCATTTAAATTAAGTGCGTCCCCGCGGCGATCTAACTGTGCATGCTCCGTTCAGAAATTTCCCGCCGTGCATTGCGCAAAATCACGTTGTTACTTCATTCGTTGTTTGAGTAGCGTCGTTTACGAACATTTCTATTCCCGGACGACTTACGTAAAAAATAATAAAAGACGTCGGAAAACGTAGAAATTCGACGTGGGAACGACGGCCATACTTAACGTGGGCTGTCTAATATTAGAGCAGCAAAAAGCTGGTATAGTGTTACGCAAAAAAAAGATGACTAAAGGTGCCGTAAGAGATTGCGAATGAAGATCGTAATTTCGGGGATCGCCGGTAAAAGCTCATTTGCATACCCCGACGCGGAAAACGACGGGAAGTCCACCCAGTGGCCGCAATTTTATTGCAGCGTAGATCCGAAGGCGTACGAACACGTAATACAGTCGAATTGAAGCCCGCAGCCGTCTATTCATGGTTTGAGGTTTCCGACTAGCTAAAAAACGCGCGTAATTTGAAATTACTTCAGTCTAACACCAGTTAGACAGGAGTTACGGCTCTCTGAATCTGGCCCTTTGTTTTTTCTAGAAAAAGAAAAACGGCCGTGTGTACGTGGCAATTGACACAGTTTAGAGGGGCATGACACAGTTTATTGATATTATTTATTTATTTTTGCACTGTATTCTAAAGGATGTATTTTTGCTGATGTCACTGGCGCATGCAGTGCCCATCCTCAATGTGTCTACGAGTTCCAGTGTCTGCGGCTCAGCTTTGAAGACTCGTGAGACTGGGCATCTTCCTGAATCTCCCTTTGTGACAATGTGACGTCACATAGGGAGTAAAGCAGGGCATAGAGACTCCTATCATGGCAATCATCTTGAGCTTTCAGCCTGACATCTTCAACGGCACTAGGAACAAATCAACTTATTGAAAACAAATATTCAGATCGAGAAAGAAGCTTGGTAATACGCTACTGCGAATGCGCAAGATTACAGCAGGGGAAAGCAGGGTGGGAGGAAATTATGTAGACAGCCGACTCAGTAAACAGTACCCAAGATGGCGCCGCTTTATCCCAGAAGATTTTTTTTTACTAACTTCAGAAAAATAGTAAGTTAGACCCATTACTGCATACATTATACTATATAAAGATTGCAAAGAAGTGTTTATAACTAACTAGATGAAAAATGCAATAGGGATAGCAAAGTTTACATCCTCTTTAAAGTTGGGTGTCCTACGTGTGGATTATGTAAAGTAAAGCTATTAGAAAGCTATTAGAATAGTTGTTTACATTTTAGAATGGGGTGCCTCGAGAATGTCCATCATTTTAACCTCCCTGGCGGTATGATTCTGTCTGGAATTACGTACCAAAAGCGGTACAATTATTTGCATGGAAGTTTGGCGTTTTATACTGTAGGCCTGCAATTCTTAGGAATAACTTGCTTAAATCTGTCCAAACAAGACATCCCGGGTATGATAAAGTTTGAAAAACAAAATCATAATTTTTTATATAATAAAAAACTATAAATAATTATAACAAATTATAATAAAAAATATTCAATAATGTAATCAACTCAAAAACACTGAAATTTGCTCAGTTGCAGAATTGTCGCTGTCATTATTTTTTTTTTTTATGACAAATTTCCCCACAAATCGCTATCGCTCAATTCTGAAAGTAATTATAATTTATTATCGCTGTTTTCTAGCTGATCTAAAACCATTTTTGACATAAAGGGACACTTTTGGTTGTTATGGGCAATCTACAGTTTCCAGGCAGAAAGAACAGTTTTTATTATATAAAAGGACATGTAGGGCACAGGACAGACCACTAGGGACAAGGGGGGGGTGTATTTTTTACATACAGTACTGTAATCTATAAGATTACATTGTACTGTATGTAAAGTGTTTGTTTACCTTTTTAAATTTGGCGCCGTTCTCCGCTCCCGTGCGTCGTAACGTCGCAGGGAACGGAGATCGGCGGCACACGGGGACGCTGTGTGAATCGAGCGAGCACCCGCTCGCTCACACAGCGGGGATGCATCGCTGGATCCAGGAAGAAGGTAAGACAGGCTATGCATGGCTACCCCGAGCGTGACTCGGGGATACCGATCTCTGCAAAAAAAAACACCCCGAGTCACGCTCGGGGATACCGCCAGGGAGGTTAAGGGTGCCTTGAGATTGTTTAAAATTTTAAAGGGTGCCATGACTGAAAAAAGGTTGAGTAACACTGCTCTATTTAACTGCAACAGAGAGACTGTATAGAGGTTTGTGTATATTTTCTTTATTTTTGTATTTTGGCTAGGTCTAAAAAAGAAAATGCTCAAACATACTTTATACATATTTTTAGGCAAGTAAATATAATTATCCCATATTTATGTTTTAGGAGAGAATTTGAAAGCAGACTCCATATGACATTAAAGAATTTTAAATAACAAAAAACAGATAAAGCATTTGTTTTAAAATCTTAGAAACATTGGGGCAGATTCACGTAGATCGGCGCATTATCATTCCGGCGTAGCGCACCACTTTTCCGTTAGACTTGCGCAATCTAGCCGCGTAATCCGGCGATTCACGTAGCTTTTACGCAAGAGCTTGCGCAAACGTAAGGTTTTTTCCTGAGGCGTAAGGAGGAGTAATACAAATTGGGAAGGACGTGGGCGTGTTACATTGAAATGAGCCGTGACCCCATGCAAATGAAGGGCCGGCCGACTCGCGCATGCGCGCGTGAAGGAAACCATGTCAGCTCCGTTGTGCGCATGCTCACAACTCGGGAGCGGCGCAATCAGTGAAATTGGAAATGGACTAGGGCAACTTTATGAACTACGCAGACAGCATAAATAGACAGACACAAATGCACTTCCTTTGCAAAAGTACATCCCTTTGTATCCCTCCCTATACAGCAAGGTGCTTTTGTTTGTTTGTGACGTGTCTTTGAGATATTTGGGGACTGTTTTGCAGAGTGATTTTTGTCTTTTATGTCTTTGTTGTTATTTTGTTTAAATTATATTTTTGCTGGGCATTTTTTATTTTTGCTCGTCATTTATTTAATTTTTTTGGTTCTGTTTGTGTATGATTTTGGAATGTGGGGGTGATATTCCTGCGGGAAAAGGGGTGTCACCCTCATTTGTGGTGGAGAAGTGATCGCCAGGTCTGTGTGAATGGTGTATGAATGTACAGTGACATAATTGGAGCCGTGGCATGGCGTTGCAGCTCACAAGTCCTGCATGGTGGACTGGTGCCAATCCAATGTGATGAGGATGTGGGGTGTGTGTGCTAGGGACCACAGTGGTGTGCATGCATGCATTCTCATTGTGCCATGATTAATGTGTGTGTTTAACGTGCAAAGATGCATAATGTGAGCTGGCATGAGATGGGGTCATGAGATGGGGTACCAGTGCATATGCAGAGTCACCTTGAAGGGAAAAGACAGGAGGATGTTAGTCATGCATGTGCCACTTGTGAGGTGTGCATCACGGGAGGGGATAGTCATGCCTGCCACCCATGTCACTCACCAACCAGCCAGCTGTCCCCATACATGTTCTGTTGGAAATCTGTGGGGATGGGGCTCTGATTGTATATGTAGCTGTCATGGGTGTCATGGGTGGTGCCATGTGTTGGGCTGGTGATGTCCTCCTGCAGGGTTGTGGTAATTCCATGATGGCATGAGGGGTGAATCTGAAGATGCGAGACACCTCAGAATCACTCATGCCATAGATGTCTATGCGTGTGTGATATATCAAGTGAAGAGTGAGGGGCTTGTATCAGATAAGAATATTGTATTAGATTAATTTAAATTGTAAATTTTATATAAGCAAATAAAAAAATTAAAAAAAACATCTCCCGTGCCCTCCTTAGTGCCATCCTCCGTGCCCTCCTCCTTCTTTGTTCATCTAAAGTCAGTAGTATAGCTATGCGCGACGATGCCCCTGGCATGTTGGCATACAGATTGTTGGGCAACACGTGTGACTGCTGAACTCCTCACTAACAGTGTTGCTTTATCTGACAATTAGACTTTTTTTCAAAATTTAGACCAGCTTTTAGGTCCTCTAACTTTAGACAGAACATTTTGCTGTTGCGCACATCGCGTAGCCTGCGCAGCAACTGCGTTTTTTTGTGGATCCCCGTAACTCCCTCATTAGCATATTTGACTAGCAAATCAATGGTGTGTCTAGCGCAGTTTTGCACGAAGGGAAGCGAATGTCTAATTCAATTACGCCGGACCAAAAAACGTAGATTTCTGGCGTATATTGTTTTGTGAATCGCGTCCAACTATACGCACGCGCACATTTAGACTTACGCACGCGCAACAGCAGTTGCGCAGGCGTAATCGCTCTGTGAATCTGGGCCACTTACTTTTAGACTAAAGCTCTCATTTAAGGAGTCCACCTTTGTTCTATTAACCACTTAACCCGGACCTTTTTTGATCATCTCTGCGTTTTTTTTTTTTTTGCGCTATAAACAAAAATAGAGCGACAATTTTGAAAAAAAAAACAATATTTTTTAATTTTTGCTATAATAAATATCCCCCAAAAATATATAAAAAAAATATGTTTTCCTCAGTTTAGGCCGATACGTATTCTTCTACCTATTTTTGGTAAAAAAAAAAAAACGCAATAAGCGTTTTTTCTACTAAAGGCGGCGATCAGCAATTTTTTTCGTGACTGCGCCATTATGGCGGACACTTCGGACAATTTTGACACATTTTTGGGACCATTGTCATTTTCACAGCAAAAAATGCATTAAAAATGCATTGTTTACTGTGAAAATGACAATTGCAGTTTGGGAGTTAACCACAAGGGGGAGCCAAAGGGGTTAAATGTGACCTCATCTCTGTTTCTAACTGTAGAGAGGTGTGGCTCTAGGTGTGACGTCATTGATTGTGTTTCCCTATAAAAGGGAACACACGATCAATGCCGGCGCCACAGTGAAGAACGGGGAAGCTGTGTTCTTCAGCTCCGGGGACTGATCGGGGGACTCCAGCGGCGATCGGGTCCGTGGGGCCCGCAGCTGCGGTCACGGAGCTTCGGACCAGGTCGCGTGCACCCCACACGCAACCCCATGGCTGGGCTTAAAGGGCGACGTACAGGTACCTGTATGTGCCCAGCCGTGCCATTCTGCCAACGTATATCGGCGTGATGGGGTCCTTAAGTGGTTAAAGCCTGAAGTTGTCAGAAAATAAAAATAGTTGTCAACGGATAAAAATGTCTTTTAAAGTGGTCATTCATGTGAAAATTCATGATCGATTTAGACCGATTTAGATACTAATGATTTTAAACAAATAATTCATCATCAATTAAAATATCAAACAATACAACATATACAGCACTGAATGAAATTACAATCTATCAGAAATTATATATTGATAACTATCAATAGATCTTAAAGGGGTGGTTCACCCAAAAACCTTTTTTTAACATTAGATTGAGGCTCGTTATGTCAAGGGGAATCGGGTGTGTTTTTTACAATCCAAGCAGTACTTACCGTTTTAGAGATGCATCTCCTCCGTCGCTTCCGGGTATGATCGTCTGGTCTGGGCGTTCCTATTTGATTGACAGGCTTCCGACAGGCTTCCGACGGTCGCATACATCGCGTCACGATTAGCCGAAAATAGCCGAACGCCGGCACGGCTCTATACGGCGCATGCGCACCGTCGTTCGGCTACTTTCGGAAAATCGTGACGCGTCGGAAGCCTGTCAATCAAATAGGAATGCCCAGTCCCGAAGACCATACCCGGAAGCGACGGAGAAGATGCATCTCTAAAACGGTAAGTACTGCTTGGATTGTAAAAAAGAAACACCCGATTCCCCTTGACATAACGAGCCTCAATCGAATTTAAAAAAAAGGTTTTTGGGTGAACCACCCCTTTAAGATCTATTGATAGTTATCAATATATAATTTCTGATAGATTGTAATTTCATTCAGTGCTGTATATGTTGTATTGTTTGATATTTTAATTGATGATGAATTATTTTAGGGCTGTGCAAATTAACTTTTAATTGATCGATTAATCTTTAATTTTTTTGATTGATCAAAATCTTTTTGATCGATTAAAATTCTCACATCTCCGCCAGCTTCTGGGCCTTCAGGGAGTACCATTCGGAGATCCGGTAACGTCACGGACACCAGCAGGGCTTGCCGTGTCCATCTGAAGGGCTCCTTAGCTGTGCCTTCATATCTGCATGCCGGCGGGACATTACTATCTGCCACACGCAAGGGCTGTTACACCTCCCTCTATCACTTCCCTCTATCAACCTGGGATTCTACAACCATCCACTGGGAGTTGTGATAGTTCCCTTCATGGGACATCTACATGCCGACGGACTGATGTTAACCTCTCCTCATCTGGGTTCAGCAGTGGCATCGTTGTACCCATTTTTATACCAGTATCATACTTGGCTACATGTTTTTATGACTGCTTTTGCTACCGTTTGGTATTACTCGCACCATTTTTACAGTTTATGTAGCTACATCAATTTTATCTCCAGTGCAATATTTATTTGGTTACCTACTTGAAGACTATAAAAGTTTTAATGTTATTCCCATCAAGCGCTGCCTTTGTGTGTTTTTTGTATCCTGATATCCATTGTCCCAGTGGTTGGGAGCTGCACTGGGAATCGGCCTGCAAGGAGATCAGCTAAAAGTAGTTGGATCTGTATGTGCGTTATAATTCATCGAAATTAGTCGATTAATCGATTAAAAAAACAAACGATTAATCGAACACAAAAATTTTGATCAGTAACAGCCCTAAATTATTTGTTTAAAATCATTAGTATCTAAATCGGTCTAAATCGATCATTCATTTTTAACATGAATGACCACTTTAAAAGACATTTTTATCCGTTGACAACTATTTTTATCAGTTGTCTGACACACGTGCAAATGTTTCTTTGATCAATCAGATACAAAATCAATTGAAAGCTAATTAAATTGATCAAAAAGAAGATTTTTTATTTACTATTCTTATTCATCTTGATTGATGGTTTGCATCAAATAACTGATTGAATGATCTTATTAATAGGTGGGTAGCAGGAGCTTCTCTGCTTTTCAGGACCTATGAAAACTTTTATTAACTTTTTTTCTGTGATTATCTAAAGCTTCTAATTTAAATAATGTATATGGGCCCCTACAGTGGTTATTGGACAGATGTGACTGAGCTCAGGGTTAGTTAGCTCCATTACCTGCAACTACTGTATTTCTCTAATTGGATTTTAAACAAGAAAAACATTTCAAACAGTAACAATGATCACTGACTATTAGTATGATGTGTATATACCGATTGTTTTCATTTGTGTCCCCTGTATAGCTGTGGCCCACTTCTCTGGGTAACTACAATTGTCTGCCTAGATGACCTTAAGAGTCGGCTCACACTGGGGCGACTTGGGATCAGACTTGAAGTCGTCTCAAGTCGTCCCAAGTCATGCTGTCCAGAAAAGCAATGTAAGTGAATGGGAGTGGTGTTAATACACACTACTCATGTCGCTCCGACTTCAGAAGAGGTTCCTGTACTACTTCAATCAGACTTCTAGGCGATTTGTACCCATTGATTTCAATGGAAGTCGTTTCCAAGTCTGATCACTGTTTTAATTGAAGCGACATTTCAGCAAGATAACATACATTTCTCAGGCAAACCCCTCCCTCCCCTCCCTCTCCCAGAGCTGATTGTTGTTTTATTGGCCACTGGAATGTCTCCTGACCTGAAAAGGACTTCAAGTCGTGTTGTAAATCGCCCCAGATCGCCCTGTGGTTCATGCTCAAGTAGTGTTGAAGTTGCTTCTGAAAGTCGTGCTGGAAGTCGTGTCGCCCTAGTGTGAACCGACTCTTATTCTGTTCTTTATGTCCTTTCTAGACCCCAGTGTGAACAGAGTACTGTCTTCTTCTAACAAAATCTTTTTAATGATCCAAGTCAGCTACATTACCCATACACGTACATTTCAAAAAATAAAATAAAGTAAACCCGGGGTCATTTATGTATTACTGTTGGTCAGCATTTACTCATGAGTACAAGCTATTACAATTTGAAGTTTCCTTCAAATGTCTAGTGTTTCAGAAGCTAACGCCCTGTTGTCTATATGTCATCTATGCAGTTGCATAAGAAAAATTGGTTTTAACTGCATATCTGGCAGACATGCTGATTCCTAATAGGTCATACATCAAAAGCCTACTGATGAGCCTGAAATGGAAATGGCCTAACAAGAAACCAACATCATTACTTAAATTCACACTGCTGCCAAGATTTAAATGTTAAAGTTACGACTTTAATTTGCTAAGTGCAATGTCCTTCCACCACTCTATATTTCTCCCTCTCTAGCTTCCATCTTAAACAGCTTCAGGAAAACAGAAAAAAAGACAGTAACTGACAGTATGGTATGGTAAGGGATTAGGTCTTTCCATTTACTTTAACACAATTACAGTTTGTTGTTCCTGAATGATTTTTCTGTAGATCAATATCACACAAAATAAGTGGGACAAGTAAAAGAGGCTTGGAGTTCATTGACAGCTGCAGTACAACAGCCTGGACTGCTTTAAAACATAAGGAGCACTTTCAAGTGAATGCCTTTCCCCCTAAGTTAGACAATTTTTAATTACTATATTACATTAAAAATTGCAACAGACTGACCATCTAACATGTTAGAATTTGTTTTTAGAATTGCGACAGCACTGTTAGCTTTGTTATTATATTTTATTTGCAACCAAAACCAATGCCGCTTGGCAAAGGAATGACTTGCAAACACCACCTTTGACAGCATGCATCTTAACTTCCACAGAATATCATTGTAATAAAATAGAACACTGGCAAATACGTTTATGTCAGTCCTCATAGTGTGGACCAGAAACTGACACTCGTGTGTACTTTTCACATCACCTTAAGGCTGCTTTCACACTGAGGCGCTTTGCAGACGCTATAGCGCTAAAAAATAGTGCCTGCAAAGCGCCCTGGAAGAGCCTCTCCTTTCACTCCGGTAAAAAAAAGTCCAGCTAGCTGCATCTTTGCAGTGATGTAGGAGCAGTGTATACGCCACTCCTAAATCATCCCTGCCCATTGAAAACAATAGGCAGCGGGGCTTTGCCGGCGGTTTAAACCCTTTTTCAGCCAATAGTGGGGGTTAGAAGTGCACCGCTAGCGGCTGAAAAGCGATGCAAAAATTATGGTAAAGCACGCTAAAAATAGGGGTGTTTTACTGCCAATGCTTAGCGCTGCTTAGTGTAAAAGCAGCCCAAGAGTGACAGTCCTATCAACTGTTTGACGTACTTATTCCTCCTCAGGCCGTGTACACACGATCGAACATGTCCGCTGAAACTGGTCTGCAGACCAGTTTCAGCAGACATACCCGATCGTGTGTATGGCCTAGCGGACAGGTTTCCAGCGGACAAAAGTTTTAAAACATGGTTTAAAACTTGTCCGCTGGAAACCTGTCCGTCAGACATGTCCGCTGGTTAGTAAGCCTAACCAGCGGACCAAAATCTCCCGCATGCGTCGAATGGATTCGACGCATGCGTGGAAGCATTTCACTTCCTGGTTTGCGGACGTCGTGGCGACGGCAACGTTACCACCACGTCACCGCGCTGTCTGTCCACAGGGATTTTGGTTTGATCGTGTGTATACACCATCAGACCAAAACATCCCAGGAGACATGTCCAATGAAAACGGTCCGTCAGACCATTTTCATCGGACATGTCTCCTCGTATGTACGCGGGTTGAATTGCTATGTAGACTCATTTGGGGCGGGGGAGTGGCATTGCTATAGGGAAATTTAAATCCATGCCTTGAAGTGTACATAAAGGAAAAAAAGTTTTTGGTAGTTATGGATAGTGTATGGAAGGGATAGACAATCTTTTAAAGCTGTCTGTTTCCTGTTGATGAGATTCATCTTTCCATTTGGGCTAGTGATCATTGTCACCAAGACAGAAATCTTCCAATGGGCCCATGTGAAACTCCCCTCAAGTTCAGAGATTTTCTTAAACTTTATGTCGTTGGGACAGGAAGTGAATGGAAATCTCCCTAATGGTACACAGGCAGTAAAAAATAACCTGATAAGGGTTTTTATCTTTCTATACGCTATATAAAAAAACTAACAGAAAAGGTAAAAAGGTTTCGGCCATGCATACATTTTATCTCTTAAACACTGCAGCCTCATAACTTTGGCACTCACAGTTGAACTTTTCAGGTGGTTCTTCAGCCAAGGTATTCACTATCTCCCTTCTGTTTGATCTGCAGTTGCAATGGTGGTGCATTCAATTATGACTTCAGCCACCACTTGTGCTGATTGACATCACAAGTAACTGTGACAGTTATCATCCTCGGCATGCCTTGAATGTAACGGTTTTAAAGTGGTTGTAAACCCTCCCCCACAACTTTATCCCATGTAAATCAGCATAAAAAAACATAATAAACACTGCTTGTAGAAAAATTCTTACTTGCTTAGTATTGTTGTAATCATTTTTGTTCGTTAGAATGACGTCACTGGAACATGCCCAGATCTCCCCTGATTTACAGCACACTATCTGTTATCAGGACTTTCTACAGCACAACAGTGAAATCCCACGAGACTGCATAATAACTCAGAGCTTCCTCTTACACCCCATGTGACCATGTGACATCACACAGAGTGTAAACCTGGACATTGGACTGAATTACTACAGTCTTATCAGCTGAAGCTAATAAGACTGACATAGGCAAATACTAGATAATCGGCACAAGTAAATACTATGAAATTAAATAAGTGGCTATGAGCAGGAACGCAGGGTTGCCATAGAAACTTTGGATTGAGAAGGAGGCTTGGTTAACAGTACAGGAAGTGCTCAATGTATGGGCGGATATACACTCTATGTGGACTCAGAAAGCAATACTTAAGATGTCACTGCCTTACCCCTGGAAACAAGTTTTTTTAAATTTTCTTTAACCACTTTAGCCCCAGACCATATTGCTGTCCAATGACCAGAGCACTTTTTGTGATTCGGCACTGCGTCGCTTTAACTGACAATTGCGCAGTCAAGCGACGTGGCTCCCAAACAAAATTGGCGTCCTTTTTTCCCCACAAATAGAGCTTTCTTTTGGTGGTATTTGATCATCTCTGCGGTTTTTATTTTTTGCGCTATAAACAAAAAAAGAGCAACAATTTTGAAAAAAATGCAATATTTTTAACTTTTTGCTATAATAAATATCCCCCAAAAATATATAAAAAAAAACATTTTTTTTCCTCAGTTTAGGCCGATACGTATTCTTCTACATATTTTTTGTTAAAAAAAATCGCAATAAGCGTTTATTGATTGGTTTGCGCAAAAGTTATAGCGTTTACAAATAGGGGGTAGTTTTATGGCATTTTTATTAATATATTTTTTTTTTTTTACTAGTAATGGCGGCGATCAGCATTTTTTTCAGTACTGCGACATTATGGCGAGCACTTTGGACACTTTTGACACATTTTTGGGGCCATTGGCATTTTATAGCGATCAATGCTATAAAAATGCATTGTATTACTATAAAAATGCCATTGGCAGTGAAGGGGTTAACACTAGGGGGCAGGGAAGGGGTTAAGTGTGTTCCTGGGTGTGTTCTAACTGTATGGGGGGGTGGACTCACTAGGGGAAATCACTGATCTTCTGTTCATAAATTGTATGTATGACAGGCCAGAGAGCTTTGTGTTTACACACAAAGCTCACGGTCCCCGCTCTGTAACGAACGAGCGCTCGTGCCCGGCCCGGGATTTGGGGGCGAGTGGGAACCCCTAGCGGCCGCTTTAGAGCGGACGTATAGCTACGGGCTCTCGCCCAGCAGTGCCACCGTCCCGCAGTAATATAACGGAGGGCGGTCGGCTAGTAGTTAAACAGTAAGTAATATGCAATTTGGGCTGGATGCAGTTGCTATAGATTGATAATTACTTAAAGCGGAGCTCCACCCAGTATAACAACATTTTCCCATGTTGTTTGAAAAAAAAAAAAAAAAAAACCTGAAAAAAAAAAAAAAATACTCACCCGAAATAGCTGTTGCTATGCGGAAGTCCGTAATCTGCCTCTTCCTAATCCGCGGTGTGTTTTCTTCTTCTTCTTCTCCTTGTGAATGGGCGCGCTGCTTCCTGGGAACTGTGTGTGTTCTCAGAGAGCAGCGCGCCCATTCACAAGCCAGCGTGAGACTCGCGGAGGCGCAGTAGGAAACGGGCAGTGAAGCCGTACGGCTTCACTGCCTGTTTCCCATATTGTGAATGGCGGCGCGGGACCCGGAGCGATCGTGGGACCGGCATCGGGGGGCCCATCAGCGCGGGCGCCTAGGACAGGTAAGTGTCTTTATTTAAAGTCAGCAGCTACACTGTTAGTAGCTGCTGACTTTAAAAAAATTTTTTTACCGTGGCTGGAGCTCCGCTTTAATATAATGGACTAAATGAAAAGAAGCATTAGAGTGGGAGAGTATACTTCCTCTTTAAGATATAGTTAAATCTATGTGTTTAGTTCCGCTTTAAGCACCCTAACAATACCCCTGATACACTATAATACTACAAACACTACACAAAAATGTAAGATCACAAGTGGAAATTATTGCAAACTGAGGAAGCATAGAACTCACAGATGCTTAAAAAAAGAACATCTGGAAAAACACTTTTACAGATATTTCAGATATATTTCTGAGAAAAGCAATTACTGTGCACAGTATTTTAGCTAAATGCAGCCTGCCCAAAACAAAATATTTTGCAGGGGTTTTCACAATGGGATGTACAAATCATACACACTGGGAAGTGTCTAGGAACTGACTAATAATCTATGCTGCCTTTCAGCAACCAATAGGACACCTGCACTGTTATAAAGCAATGCAGACTTTCAATAACAGTTCTCATACACTGTGATAAATAGGACAAATTGTGATTTAGAAATAACCCCCTGAACACACCAATCAAAGCATAATTATTTGGATTTCTGTATTAAGATACAAATTTACAAACTAAATACGTTTTTTTTTCCCTACAGGGCGTACCACTTTGAACTTTGATTTAAGTGTTCGGGACAGGTTGATAGCTTTCACTTGCAAACGCCAGAATGAATTTATAACAAACCCATGAGTCAGGTACTCATTTTCATATTGAATGAAGCAATGGACCTGTTGGCAGAAACAAGTAATGAGTGCTGCAAGACATTTAAATTGCATTCTAGCTGATTTATTACAAGCAATTTTCTATGGGTACTATATATGGGTAATTTTTAAGACATGTGAATAAAGGAGAATAAAATTATATTGCTTAGTTAAAACTTATGCATATATAAATATTTTTAGCTTTTACCATTTAATAAGTAAAATTGCATAGCTGGCAATCGTAACAACACCACAATAAATGATGGGCCCTGATTCTTAACCCACTGAATATACAAATGTATTATATGTAGGCTATCAAAAATGTTTATGTCAATGTAGCATAAATCTTTTTATAGGGCACCTTCAAAAACCTTCAATAATATTAATATCCAAACCTGAATTGCTATAATAGTGCAACGTACAAACATACAAAATTTTCCCAGTGGAACTTTATATGAGTCGCAACACAACCAATAGTAAAAAACATAGTAGAAATTTTATTGCACGCAATACCAAAATACCAGCAGAAAAAGGTGCCATATTGACATATCCATTCCATAGTTATGCACAGTACATAAAGGTCAATCAATGATTAATGTAACATTGCATCTTTTGTGATCCAACGCGTTTTGTGTGTGGATTCACACTTCTTCAGGGGTCGATGCATATTCACATATCTATAAGGTAAAACAGTTTGAGAATGTATAACAATGGTGAATAAATTCAGAAATGTAGGGATCACAATTGGGAACTCATACTTACAAAGCTGAAGGATATTGCATACTCAGATCTCAATGCACACGATTACAGCGATCATGGGTCACAAAGAGCAAACATTCCAGTGGCGGTTCGTCCATAGAGGGCGCTGGAGCGCCGCCCCCTCTGGCTCTCACAGTCTAATAACATAGATTCATGCATTGCACGAATCTATGTTATTATCGCCGCTGCCGCTGTTATTCAGATGGTCGGCGCTCATGTCTGGCCATCTGAATAACGCCAGCTGGTTGGCTGTACGGAAATGTCTATCAGAGCCAACAGCTCTGATAGGCTTTCCCAGTACAGCCCTCGGGTCCCGGAAGCTTATTCTCGGATCGCACAGACTGTACGCCCCTTGGATAAGATGACAGGCATCTCAGCCAATCAGGTTGGCCAGTTCTGGCTACCGGTAACCTGATTGGCTGAGACGCCTGTCAGTCATCGAGGACGGGAGAAGACATCGTGGGACGTGGATGCCTGACTCCAGTAAAGGTAAGTGCCGGGCGGGGGGGGAGAAGAGAGCAATTTACAGGGCACAGTGGGGACAATTGGCACAGCGGCGACCATGGGCACAGTGGTGACAATGAATGGCACAGTGGCTGGTTTAATGGCATGGGACAGTGGTGACAATGGATGGCACAGTGGCTGGTTTAATGGCATGGAACAGTGGTAACAATGGATGGCACAGTGGCTGGTTTAATGGCATGGAACAGTGGTGACAATGGATGGCACAGTGGCTGGTTTAATGGCATGGCACAGTGGTGCAAATTGATGGAACAGTGGCTGCATTTGATGGCATGGCACAGTGGTGCAAATTGATGGCACATCGGCTGCGTTTGCTATCATGGCACAGTGGCTGCGTTTGGGCACAGTGAGACTGCAATTTTTTTTTTCCTTTGCGCCCCCCCAAAAATTTTGAGCACCAGCCGCCACTGAAACATTCTAATGAAAATTTCCAATGAACTGATAATTTATTCAATCAAACTTTGAATTAATCATCAGTTCTTTGAAAATTTTCATTAGACTGTTTGCTCTTTCTGACCTACAGTATGAGCGCTGGAATCGTGTGCATCGTTTGTTTGATATCCGTAGACTCCAGTTACGGGTTTTTCCCAGCTTCACTGGGCTTACACGCCTCTATATTGACTTTTGCACCCATATTTATTTTATTTTATTTATGGTGTTTAATCACTCTTCTCACTACTTTCCATCGTGTTAGCGCTGATGATATTGTTTTTTATACTCAGATCTCAGAGGCAGCCACCAGAGACATCTATCCCAGGAGCTGTCGGTAAAAGATCCAGAGGGGACCAGCAGCACAAAGTGGGATGGGATGGAATGTCAGGTGGTCAGGACAGTCCAACACAACCTCCAAGGAGGTGGCTAAAGAAAAAAGTATTTGTGTGTGTGTCAATGTTTTCTAATTCCACCCTCCCCCTGGGTGGCATCCGCCTGACGTTGGTAAGGATCCATGGAGGACCTGTGGTGCTATAAATAGGAGGGCTGTGGGACACTTGTTCATGCACTCTTTGGCAGTGGGCAACACTACAAACTATGGGCCAGATTCACAGAGCGATTACGCCGGCGTAACAGGAGATGCGCGGCGTAAGTCTAAATTTGCGCATTCGTTTCGATACTCCGCATCCCCAAAACGAGATACGCAAGAAATCTACTTTTTTTTGTCCAGCGTAATTTCGATAAACAGGCGCATCCGTCCGCGCAAAACTGCGCTAGACACACCATTGATTTGCTATTCAAATATGCTAATGAGTGAGTTACGGGGATCCACAAAAGAACGTTGGTGCAGCGCAGGCTACGCGCTGTGCGCAACAGCTGCACGGCCTGTCTAAAATTAGACCATATAAAAGGTGGTATAAAATTAGACAATTTGTCTACATGTCAGAGAAAGCAACACTGTTAGTGAGGAGCTGAGCAGTCACACGTGTTGCATAACATGCCAGTGGCATCCATGCTCATAGCTATACTACTGACTTTAGATGAGCAAAGAAGGAGGAGGGCATGGAGGAGGGCACGGGAGAGGATTTTTTTTTTTTTTTACAATAAATTTTTCTTTGCTTTAAGAAACATTTTTCCAAAAAATATACATACATATATACATCAATACATAACATACATACAAATTACAAACACGGTCTCACTATCTTTCAATAGCCCTTTAAAACCTTGATGGATATAATAATCTAATCTGATACAAGCCCCTCACTCTTCACTTGATATATCACACACGAATAGACATATTTGGCATGAGTGATTCTGAGGTGTCTCGCATCTTCAGATTCACCCCTCATGCCATCCTGGAATTAACCACAACCCTGCAGGAGCCCAACACATGACACCACCCATGACACCCATGACAGCTACATATACAATCAGAGCCCCATCCCCACAGATTTCGAACAGAACTTATATGGGGACAGCTGGCTGGTTGGTGAGTGACATGGATGGCAGGCATGACTGTCCCCCCCATGATGCTGAAATCACAAGGGGCACATGCACTACTAACATCCTCCTGTCTTCTCCCTTCAGGGTGACTCTGCATATGCACTGGGACCCCATCTCATGACTCCTATACGGAACCCCTCTAACCAAGCCTACCCCGTCTTCTGAGGGAAGAGCAGCCAGGAGCCAGCTCACATTAGGCATCTTTGCACGTTAAACACATACATTAATCATGGCACAATGAGAATGCATGCATGCACACCACTTTGGTCCCTAGACACATCACATCCTCATCACATTGGATTGGCACAAGCCCACCATGCAGGACTTGTGAGCAGCAACGCCATGCCACGGCTCCAATTATGTCACTGTACATTCATACACCATTCACACGGACCTGGGTATCACTTCTCCACCACAAATGAGGGTGACACCCCTTTTCCGGCAGGAATGTCACCCCCACATTCCCAAATCATACACAAACAGAACAAAAAAAACAAAAAAATTGACCAGCAAAAATAAAAAATGCCCAGCAAAAATATAATTTAAACAAAATAACAACAAAGAAAACACATAAAAGACAAAAATCACTCTGCAAAACAGTCCCCAAATATCTCAAAGACACGTCACAAACAAACAAACGCTAATAAACAACAGAACAAAAGCACCTTTGCCTAATAGGAAGGGATACCAAGGGATGTACTTTTGCAAAGGAAGTGCGTTTGTGTCTGTCTATCTATGCTGTCTGCGTAGTTCACTAAGTTGCCCTAGTCCACTTCCAATTTCACTGATTGCGCCGTTCCCGAGTTGTGAAAATGCGCACAGAGGTGCTGACCATGGTCTGCTTCAAGCGCGCATGCGCGAGCCGGCCAGCCCTTCATTTGCATTGGGTCACGGCTCATTTCAATGTAACACGCCCACGTCCTTCCCAATTTGAATTACTCCGCCTTGCGCCTCTGAAATAACGTTGCGCAGGCGCAAATTTCTGCGCAAAACCGACGAGAATAGGGTGATTGCACCGCTACATTGCGCCAGTCTAACGTAAAGGCAGTGCGCTACGCCGGTCCAATAATGCGCAGATATACGCGAATCTGGCCCTATATATTTTTGTTTCAGCACATTTGTCAGATTTTGGTAGGTACTATTTTTTTCTCTACACAATGACTCGCTGACCCTGCTCTATTGGGATATACTATGCACCTTTGGTATAACTTTACCAAGCTATGCTTTTACCTTAATTGCACAGTAACAATATAATATATGTGGATTTTTTCTATTATAGTTATGTGGGTCATTTATTTTTTATCATTCATCATTTTGCCAATATTTGGTTGTAACAGGTTACTTTATTATTTTAAATCCCTGCAAATTGACACGCACACATACTTTTTTCTGTAGTCATCAACCTGGAGGTTGTGTAGGACAGTCCTGACCGCCTGACATTCCATCCTGTCTCATTTTCGCTGCTGGTCCCCGGTATGGACATCACTGGTGGCTGTCATTGGTATCTGAGCATGCAATATCCTTCAGTTTTGTTAAGTATGGGTCCCCCATTGTGATCCCTACATTTCTGAATTCATGTAATACAATACCCCTGAAGAAGTGAGAATCCATTCACGAAACATGTTAGGTCACAAAAGAACCAATGTTGAATAAATTATGGATTGACCTAGCTTTTTCATCTCAGGTGCTTAAGCTGATAATACATTTTCAGAATGTATATCCCTCTAACAGTCTAAACATAGGGGTTGAATTACTAAATTAAGGTATAGTAAACGAGGGGAAGCTCTGCCGACTTGTATCATCCAATCATGTGCAAGCAAAAATTTTGTTTTTTATTTTCCTGGTATGTGATTGGGTATTCTTTACAAAGTGAAGCCTTACCTTATTTACTGAGCTCTGGAGCAACTGCACAGTCTCTTTGCCTTTAGCAAATCAACCCCATAGTGTCAATTATCAGCCCTGAGCATATGCATAGAACTGATTTAAAGCAGACCTTCACTCAAAATTAATTGTTATATTTACCCATCGTTTGCTCCTTAGACACAGAAATTAAAGGGCTGTTGACAGTGTCATATTAAAAAAGTATTAAAAAGTACTTGCATTCCTACAATTTGGTAATTCTGTTTGAATACATTTATAAACTGAAAAATGTCAAAGGTTTTTGTGCTGTTTGCGATGCTTTGTTAATTTTGAATACGGTTTGCAGGTTGGAGTAAAATAATATGATTTGTAAATTCAAAAGATAAGCAGTTTTATACATAACAGCTCACTCACAACCTCAGAGAGTGAAGTTTTGCACAACAAAATATGGAAAAAAATATTTAATGAGGAATCCAGTAAGACAGATACCAGTACCAGTACCAGTAAGCCTACATACCGTGGTATCAGGGTAAGTATATGTATATTTAAACAATCTTTATTTGATAAGAATTTATCATTCAGCTCTCAGTAGGTGTTCAAATTTGCACTTTTGACTCCAGTTTGACTAAAAACAAAGGCCCAGATTCACAGAGCAATTACGCCTGTCTAACTGGTGTTAGACAGGAGTAATTTCAAATTTCGCGTGCCGTATCACTAGTTTGAATCCTCAAACCATGATACGGCGGCTTCGGGCTTCGATCCGAGAGGCTTACGTCTTCGTAAGCCTTCGGATCTACGCTGCAATATTTTTGCGGCCGCTGGGAGGAGTTTGCGTCATTTTCATGCGTCGGGATATGCAAATGAGTTTTTACGGCGATCCACGAAGATACGAGCGGTCTTCGCAATCGTTTTCGTCTATTTTTTTATACGTACTGTTAGGCCAGCTTTTTGCTGGTCTAACGGTGCGTAGCCCATGTTAAGTATGGCCGTCGTTCCCGCGTCGAATTTAAATTTTTTTTTTTTTTTTTTACGTAACTCATTCGGGAATAGGAATCTCCGTAAACGACGCTACTCAAGAAAAAATGACGTAACGACGTGATTTCGCGCAATGCACGGCGGGAAATTTGCGAATGGAGCATGCGCAGTTCCATCGCCGCGGGAATGCGCCTATTTTAAATGCTTCACGCCCCCTACTCGCGTAGATGGATTGCGACGGGAGAAATACACTACGCCCCCGTCGTTTACTGGACAAAATCTACCTGGATTCCACGTAGAGCCAGGTAAAAAACGGCGGCGTAGTGTATTTCTGATACTCTACGATAATCTAAATCTATCTGAATCTGGGCCAAAGTCTATTTAATAGCTAACAACACACACAAGGAGGACTCTGTGTGTTATTTAATGCTGCATGCCCAAAATATTGGGGAGCAGATTTTGTCCAATCAACAGTACGTGTCTGTGTTTTATTTGCCTGAAAGAGGTCGAAAATCAACAAAAACTCCAAACATCATCGACCATCAAAAATTACTTTTAAGGCTGGGTCCACACTATTGCAAATTGAATGCGGGGCTAACCCTCATCCAATTCGCATAGCAGGAGATTGTGACAGTCTCTTTATGGAGCTGATTCAGACATCTCCGCATCGGCTCCGGTACAAATTGCACAGGAGCCCTGTGGGTCTTTTGGTCTCTTTCGGGTCTCCAGTGTGAACCCAGCCTCATGGTTACCCACCGATCTCCCAGAATTCCCAGCCAGATAATGTTTAAAAATCAAGGCGACAGTAAAATCATTAAAATAAAATGGGGAAAAAATGTGTAAACTTCCCCTTAATATTTCAGTCAGTCCCTTATCCACCTCAATACATAAATAGTCAAATAATGTCCACAGGAGGAATCTCACATCCTGTGTGGATGTCATATGACGTCCTGGGCTTCCCAACCATCTAGGTGGCGCGAGCGTGCCCGCCACATTGCTTGTTACCCGGTGCGTGTGCAGGTGGTGGCGATGTCTACCAGGCACCCACGATTTTCCGTGATCCAGTAATCACCATGGATCTGTGTGTGTAAACACACAGATCCACGTCCTGTCAGAGGTAAGGAGACCAATGTGTGTTCCCAGTACAGAGGAACACAGATCGGTCTCCTCCCCTTGTGAGTCCCCGCCCCCTACAGTTAGAATGACTCCCTAGGGAACATATTTAACCTCTTGATCGCCCCCTAGTGTTAACCCCTTCCCTGCCAGTCACATTTACTGATGGTGTGGTATCAGATACATCTTACTTTGCTGTGGAAAAGCTGATACCTTCTGGGATATGTGACATCAGTATTCCAGGAGGCCCGAGGATGGGTCAAAAAGGAAAAAATATAAATAACAAATCTTTAATACAAAGGTCAGCTTTTATATATTTGGAAGGGTTAGGATTAAAATAGGGCATAATGTATTTTTGCTGGAAGGTTTAATTTTAGTTTACCTTATCACATGTTTTTTTTATTATTATTTAGCCTGGGTTCACACTTGTGCATTGCAGGACACCGCATGTGATTGGTACATGAATTGCAGGACCCTATTTTTTTGTTGCGCCTGAATCGCATTGCATGGATGTTCACACCCATACGATCCGATTTTGGCAATTGCACTTGTTTTGAAAGCTATTTTGGGGTGTTGTTAATTTAACACTGAAACCCGCAGCAGATCGCATGAACGCTGTGCAATTGCAATGTGGTGTGGGAAACGCACATAATTTGCTATGTTTGACACATCTCATCAGTGTGAACCAAAAGGGCTAAAGGATTTTTTTTTCACTGTTGCTGTTTTTTTAGCATTAACTCTTTGTGGGAATAGGTAAGGGATACCAATGTACCTCTTCCCCAGAGGTTGAAAATTGGCCCTTGTACTTCAGAATTGGGACAAAAGTGCTTTAAAAGGGTGGGGGGCTTCTATGTTATTTTGGTGACAATACATTGCTGAATTATATACCAGCCCTGCACTAGTTTAACAGTGTAAATAGACAGACTACCTCTGATTTTAACCAGTTCACGGTTTACCAGTTCTGCTTTAGGCCGGGAGGGACTCTTCTTCTTCGGGGTGGACGTCATATGACGTCCTCCTGGTCATACCGCTCACCCCGGGGGTGTACAGTGCAGTGATCAGTGATGAGCCATGTCCCTCAGACACAGTGCATTACCAATTAGGGTAAAGAGCTAATAACACAGCGATCCCATGTAAACAAATGCCGGTTATCATCATTTCCTGAGCACTGTCACTGTGTGAGGAAAGGAAAGCCGATAACTGGCTTTCTTGTCACGGGGGGCATTTACACTGATAATCAGAGCACTGATAAACAGTGCCAGCCCATCAGTGCAGCATATCTGTGCAGCATATCAGTGCCCATCAGTGCAGAATATCAGTGCCTATCAGTGCCGCCTATTAATGACGACTTATCAGTGCAGCCTCATCACTGCCTCTTCATTAGTACCCATTGGTACACATCAGGGCAGCTTATCGGTGCCCATCAGTGCTGTCTTATTAGTGGCCATCAGGGCAGCCTCATCAGTACCTATGGGTGCACATCAGGGCAGCTTATCGGTGCCCATCAGTGCTGTCTTATTAGTGGTCATCAGGTGCAGCCTCATAAGTGCCCATCAGTGCAGCCTATCAGTGAAGAAGAAAAAATACTTATTAACAACATTTTTTAACAGAAATTAAGGAAAACTTTTTTTTCTGTATTTTTCAAATGTTTAGCAAAAAAAAAACCCCAGTGGTCATTAAATGCTACCAAAAGAAATCTCTCTCGATCTCAAAACAATTCTACAAATTTCATTTGGGTACAGTGTTCCATAACCACGCAACTGTCATTGAAGACCGTAAACTTAGCGATTAGTTGTTTTTGATCGTTCAGTACTCAGTGTAGAGCCAGTGGGGGACAGCTGCAGCATGTGCATGCAGTTTGCAATGTAGTACATGTTACAAACATATACCATCTAAATGCTTGTTTTACCTAATTTAAAGTAGAATTTCCTCTTCTGTCTTTAGAGCTATCTTATATGTGTTTGTCACGCAGGAACAATACAGCATTACATGAGCACTTATGTGACTGCAAAAACATGAAAAAAAGTAAAATTGCCATAGCGTATGCTTTAGGGAGGATACACAGTACACATGAGCATAGTAAACCAGGCCAACCAACATATTGAAGATTAATGACATAGCAAAAACAAAGGCCAAACTGTAATTTGAAAAAATGGGAAATTATTTTAGCATAATTATTAGAACTGCTTACCTTCAATAAAGTTGGCTGAAGTGTATATTCGTCTATTTGCATTGGTTCCATCCTCAGGACTGTTCAGCATGTTCACTGCCACCTCAATGGCTTCTGATAGCTCATCCCGTTTGTCTTTCCTTACAGGCTTTTCTTCTGGGTGGCGTGTAAGTCCTGTTTCCAGCTGGTACACTTTCTGCATAGTGAAGCTATCAAATGGAATAGCAGCATATTCAGTGGGAACCTTTACACCATTATGTACTTCAGCCTTGTTGACCTGGGAATGTAGAAAGTCTAAAAGGTCTGTCTGTGTCTTCTCAGGACTGGCATGGTCAAAGGTCACAGTGAGGGGATCAGTGTAGTGACCTTGAACACTTTTGAGCTGTTCACTGCGTTCTTGAAGCTCATCTTTCAATTGGGCTATTTGTTTTTTCAGACTAGTAATATAATTCCGATGTTCTTCTTCACGCTCCTGCAAGATAGCATGGTAGCCTTCTTTCCCAGTAGGGCTATTAATTCGGGGCAGTGTGAGCTGTTCATCTTCAGCTCTAGGAGTGCATGCTAACATATACAAAACAGAAACTATACAGCAAAGACAGACGAGAAGGATCCCCACCCGGGAAAACCAACTCAGAAGTCCTCGCCGTACCATCCTCTCATTTAAGGGAAGCAATAAATCATCTTCATCCTGATATGCAATGAGGTCCATAAGCAGCAAAAGTACAAATAATCCACATAGAAATGCAGTACATAATCCACCAATGATCCATTAGGATAAAATTGTTATCCTACATTGCAAGAGTACGAAAACATTTTGGAAACCAAAGTTCACAGTAGGGCACAGAGATATTTCCAGGCTCTAGAATGAATTGGATCATTGCAGTTGCGGTTTTCATCTATTACACATGAAGATGAATCTAGAAAAAGAGAAAAAAGTGTAGATTATAATTTATTCAAATCTTTGGATTATGGTATAATATGTATATATTTCAGGTAAACCTATTTTAAAGAAAAACAATGGAAACCTAGACACACAAAAAAACAAAAAACGTGTTTCCATGTCATTCAAGAAGTCAGTATTTACCTAAAGTGACTGTAAAGTCTATTTTTTTTCTCTAAAAATAACAAACATATTATACTTACCTATTCTGTGTAATAGTTTTGCACAGGGCAGCCCAGATCCTCCTCTTCTAAGGTCCCTCTTTGGCTCCCCTGGCCCCTCCCTCTGTCCAGTACCTCCACAGGCTCCGCTTGCTATGGGGGTACCTGAGTCAAAGCTCCCTATGTCCATTCAGATATGGAGCCCTGGTTTGGCCTCAACCCCTCTCTCTCCTGATTGGCTAACTGACTTTGATTGACAGCAGTGGCAGCCAATAGCGCCGATGCTGTGTCTCAGCCAATTAGGAGGAGAGTCCCGGACGGCTGAGGCACTCGTAGACATCGTTGGAGAGAGAGGGGCTCAGCTATCCATTAAGATAAAAAACCTTCTGACTTTACAACTACTTTAAGGAACTACTATTTTTCCAACAACAATGAAAACACTAATCTTTAAACTCTAATACCGCATACACATGACTATTTTTAATGGTCTAGAAAAAACAACGTTTTTTTCGACGTGATTCTTGCCTTGTCTAAACGTGGTGACGTACAACGTAAAGGGGAAGTTCCATTCGGATGGCGCCACCCTTAGGGCTGCTTTTGTGTTAGTAAAAGTTTGGCGAGAGACGATTCGCACTTTTCAGTCTTCGTGCTTTTCAGTCTGTTACAGCGTGACAAATGTGCTATCTCCATTACAAACGCTAGTTTTACCAGAACGAGTGCTCCCGTTTCATAACTTGCTTCTGATCATGCACGGTTTTTTTCACGTCGTTAAAGCCTACACACGACCGTTTTTTTACAACGTGAAAAATGACGCGTCATAAAAAATGCTCTGGAGCCCACACACGATCGTTTTTAATGACATTTAGAAAAAATTGTCGTGTGTATGCGGCATAATCACTAAACATATTATTTGAACACTGTTAAATGTATTATAGACAAATAAATGTTCCATCTTAGCAGCAGCTGATATCCCTCATTCCAGCTGATGTTCCTCATTCACAGGAAATTTTACCTAGTAGACACTGAATTACAAACTGAAGTGGAAAATAACACACCGCTGTATTAAGATTCCAAAATAAAAAGAATTTATTGACATAGGTTTTCATGTGTTACCTGAGCTGTCACTTTCACCACAAGAGTTAGACATTATGAGGCAGGCATATATTTATTTGAAAACGAATAACATGTAGGTAAATCCAAAACCAGCTGTGGATAGAGTAGAGAAGAGAAGAGAAGGAAAGGGAATGTCTTATTGCTTTTTCCTGATGGGAAGAATTATCTTCACTTTCTGTCCCAGAGACACAGGAGGGAATAGGAGGGAAAATCCCCTTTTTAGACAGCTGTCACCAGGTTTGTTTGTTGTAACATTTGACATCACCTCCTGTCCCTTAACAACTTGAGAATACAGAATTTTCTATTACTTTCTATATTGAAGCAAATGTTCACCAATACCAACAGTGAAGGTAAAGCTACCCAAAGAAGACACAGGCAGCAATAAAACCTGACAGAGGTGTTAATCCTTCTACATTATATCAAAAACTAAAACATATAACACAAAATATAATCATCAGCACACTTTTCTAGACAGTAAAACAAATATATTGTCTAATAACTTGTTAAAAATAGGGGTTTAAATTGCACAACATTTGCAAATGTTTGTGGAAGCTGCACTGCCTCGTCAAGGCCCCTCTGTAGAGAGCAATCCTAACTCTAATGGAGCATATATTACAAATGATAAATTAAGGGCAGATA
This sequence comes from Rana kukunoris, assembly GCA_029574335.1. Lineage (NCBI taxonomy): Eukaryota > Metazoa > Chordata > Amphibia > Anura > Ranidae > Rana > Rana kukunoris. Next base: position 459,853,284 of record CM056049.1, read on the forward strand.
TGCCTATAGATATCACATTACTCCTTAAAGACGCAGGGACACACTAGAAGCCCAGCAAAGCACAATGGCAGTTGATTGCGTCCAAAAATAGAAATCACCACAATTTCTAACTAGCTTTTAAAAATAGGTGCACATGAAAGGACTTTGCACAGAACCTGCACCTTTAAGTCTCTCATATACAGAGGGGCCTTGACAACAGTGTGGCTTCCACATATATTTGCAAATGTTGTGCAGTTAGAAATTCTCTTTTTAATGCAGATCTTTACACAGTGTATTTTTTTTATTGTTGTTGCTGCTGCTAGCTAGCTGGTAAGTGTGCTGGAAAATACTTTGTGCCCTGTGCTAAGCATTTCTATGTGCACCTTAGTCTAAATGCTAGTAATACACTGGGGCAGTGGACATTGGCTTGCCTCAAAAAATAATAAATAAAACAACAATTAATAAAGGGTTTTACATACAACTTAAAAAAAACTGAGGTTTCGAGAGCTTATTATTTTTATTGGCAACTTTCTCCAGAAAAGTTGCCACTTTTTGGGCCAACCAAGTTCAGGTATTGAAATCAAATTGCTGTAACTGATATCGCTGATATGCCGGGTAACATAAATTTGTCCCAGCTATTTTATTTTATTTTTTCGTTTTACTGCTTCCATATGCAGATATAGATTGTGTACACTTATTTTCCTTTTTATTTTCACATAAATGGCAAATGTGTCATTTCATTACTATACCATCATTTAGAGTGAGCACACAGTAGATTTCCCCACAGCAGCCCTAATTCATAATTTTATATTACAGATTTCTTATTGTTAATGTCCATGAAATGTATAATTACAATTACACTACAGATTGCACACTTGTATTTGTTTCCAGCTAGCATATTGTGCTTAAAGGAACTCAGTTTCATTCCTGTCATTAGATACTATTACATTTAAATGTGTTGCAGAATTGTTGTGTGCTGTTGAGTGAAAGGTGCTATGTAAATGTTGGTGAGAGGTGCTATATATGAGGTGTGTGCAGGAAGTAAGGAGGATATTTAAAAAAAAAAAATATTGAAAATTTTTACAAATTGTAAGTGTTCCATTCTTCATAACATCCCTAGAAATCTTCAATTGGGATGGCGTTCAGAGCCAGAGTAGTGGCTCTTTGGACATTATCCATACTACCATACTACTGGTGTCTTTTCTCATGTTTAAAGGTGTCTTTTCTAATGTTTAAATCCTAAATCACCATTTCATGAACAATGGACTTGGTAATTCCCATTACCTCTGCAATCATTGAGCCATCAGTCACAGTTAAAAACAGACCTCACTGCATCCACATTCTGTTTCTTTTTGATCAAAGGCTTACTAGGATGCCATTTTGGTAGTGTAGTTAATGTCCAAAGAGCCACTACACAGGCTCTAACTCCATCCCACTTGAAGACTTCCAGGTATGCTATGAATCATGGAAAAATCACTGAGAGTGTTGTGTACACTCACAAGTTGCATACTTTGAAGGTGACAATGTTCAATTGTAATATATTTTTTTAAATAACATTCTCATTACTTTCTGTACACGCCTCATATTTTTAAGAAAAGTTGCATGCATATCGCTATGTCCCAATGGCAATCAGTGACATTGTGCATTTTTTTTAATTATTTTAGACTTTTAACATATGAAGACATAAAGAAAAATATAACTTGCAACATAAGATGGATGTTGACCAACTCAATTAATTTTCACTTCCAAATTATTATTTATTTGAGTATGTCCAATAACGATTATGCTATTCAACAACCACAGTTTACACAGAGAACTGGAGATATAGTTAATATTACACTCATTAACACAACAAGTACATATAACAAGACAGATTATGGTAGGGTGAACAAAAGAAGCCTCCACTAAACCAGTACAAATTACAGTGGAACCTTCTTGTGTTTTGAAAAGGCTTTACTGTGCTTCGCACTGGTTCACTGGAGAGCTTTTTTGTTGCTTTGGGCCCACCTCACCATAACATGTCTGGTTATTATCTTGTGTTTCAAACCATTGGGCCAGATTCAGAGAGCCGGAACTCCTGTCTAACTGGTGTTAGACTGGAGTAATTTCAAATTACGCGCGTTTTTTAGCTAGTCTGAAACCTCAAACCATGAATAGACGACTGCGGGCTTCAATTCGACTGGATTACGTGTTCGTACGCCTTCGGATCTACGCTGCAATAAAATTGCGGCCACTGGGTGGACTTCCCGTCGTTTTCCGCGTCGGGGTATGCTAATGACCTTTTGCCGGCGATCCCAGAAATTACGATCTTCAATCGCAATCTCTTACGGCATCTTTAGTCATCTTTTTTTTGCGTAACACTATACCAGCTTTTTGCTGCTCTAATATTAGACAGCCCATGTTAAGTATGGCCGTCGTTCCCGCGTCAAATTTCAACGTTTTCCGACGTCTTTTATTATTTTTTACTTAAGTTGTCCGGGAATAGGAATGTCCGTAAACGACGCTACTCAAACAACGAATGACGTAACGACGTGATTTCGCGCAATGCACGGCGGGAAATTTCTGAACGGAGCATGCGCAGTTCGATCGCCGCGGGGACGCGCCTAATTTAAATGCTTCACGCCTCCTAATCGCGTATTTCAATTACGCGGCGAGAAATAGACTACGCCGCCGTAGCGTACGGGCAAAAATCGACCAGAATTCCATTTAGAGCCTGGTAAAATACGGCAGCGTAGAGTATTTTGATTACGCAGCGCAAAATTAAGTGTATCTGAATCTGGCCCATTGTTTCTATTCACTACACTCATAATGGACATCAAGCCAAAACAGCTGTATGTGGTTTAAATAAGCGTATCTATATTGGGTTGCATCTGTGCTATAAACCAGTGATTCTGGATGCACAGTTGGGTTAGGAGCATAAAGGATTGGTTTACATGGTACCACACAATATCCTAAAATGAGGACTAAGCCCCTATATTTTTATGATTTTTTATGCAAAGGAGACATGTGAAAACATTCTTCTACGCTTCCTCTAACATTACATTTGTATTTCATATTGTAAAATGATCCAACCAAAATCATGTTGCCTAAATATCCTATGAAAAAAATACTGTCTAGGAAATGGATACCATGGGTATTCATGATGAACATATACTGGAAGCCTAAAACAATCTACATTATAATTTACATGTAGAATGATGGCTATTTTCCTAATTCTCAGTCAATTCTGGTGAAACAGGGTCCCCAGCTGTCCAAGTATGAAAAACTTGTATAAGTTCTTCTGTGACTTTAAAATGTGCCTAATTAACCAATTATTCTAGCTACTTGCTAGAAAATACACACATGTCAAAAGATTTACATTTTATTTTGATATTCATGGCAAAGAAACTGCTGCAGATATCTTCCTAGCCCCCATTCTTTTGCTAAATAAATGAAAACTGTCAGCAATGTTCTACTATATAGAATAAACAAGAACTAACAGAAGTCCCAAAGAGAGAGGTAACCCTATACGGGCATGCGGTTTGAGTTTTAACCATTTATTGAGGAAATACAAAATTACAAAAACATTTACAGTACTTACAGAAAAAACATCTCTACCCTTCACCATTAAAAAATAACAATGTTCTTATTCTGATATAAAAAAAAACATTTTTGACTTTAAAAAACAACAATGTTGTCCTAAAAACATCCATATGCACATATTGGTGGCTTCCTTCCTCAACTCCTCCCTATGGGTACAGTTCCTGCAAATCTGTAGGAACTGTCATACTGGAATGACACTTAAGCCCCTTTCACACTGGGGGCGGTGTCAGCGGTAAAGCACCATTATTTTTTTTACCGTCAATTTCGCGGCACTAATCGGCTGCTAACAGGGAAGTTTTACCCCCGCTAGCGGCCGATAAAAGGTTAAAAACCACCTCAGAGGCACTTTGCCGGCGGTATAGCTATGGTGCCCCATTGATTTCAATGGGCAGGAGCGGTATATACACTGCTCCTTCACCGCTCCAAAGATGCTGCTAGCAGGACTTTTTTTACCGTCCTGCTAGTGCACAGCTACAGTGTGAAAGCCCTCGGGGCTTCCACACTGGAGAGACAGCAGCGGCAGAGACACCTGCAAAGCGACCCAGTGTGAAAGGGGTCTTACAAGTGGTGGTGCCTACTTGCTAGCAAGAGTGTATTGGCAGCTGTTTCCTTGCAGTATGTTTAAGTAGTTAATTTTGTTGCACTGAACTGACACCAACAGATCAAATAAAAACTACTAACTAGTGCAGACCCCTTAATTTACCTTATTTTTGCTGGATAGTTCTATACTTGCATGATCAATATTACAAACTGTAACTGGCTCGGTCTACATTCAGGGGATGTTATGGAGTAGTCTATTGGCACTATTTAAACAGAGGGTTACCTCTTGATTGGCATTTAATTCCAAGGACTGTGAGGTAAAGTGTGTATGTGCAGCTGCTGTTTGATGCTTTTATGACAACGTTGTCATTTTTCTAATGGTGACGTTTGGAGTTTTTTTCTATAAGTAAATGTTTTGTACTTTCTCAATAAATGGTTAAAAACCAAACCACTTTGGTCTGTATATGGTAACCTCTCTCTTTGGGACTTCTCTTAGGCTTTGTTTTTTTCTATATGGCTTTTTGGTTGCATGGACCACACCTTTGGACTTGGGGGGAGGCGGTAGTCATTTGACTGAATTCTTGAAATATTTTTTGAGACAGTATTATTAATATTATTATTATTAATAATGTTTTACCATACCATTAGGTCATATGTGAAAAAAGGGATGCTTTTGGAGAAAATGGTGTTTAGGCAGCGTATATTTACTACTTGCTTTTTACAGTAGTGCAGCCCTAATTTACTTTCATGCTGTGCCACTGTACTTTTTTTCCCAAAGTGAATATCCAAAGCTTTTAGTCCATGACACCAATGTTAATACACTGACTAAAACAGCGCTACACACACAGAAGAAAAGTGTGTGACAACATTCGTCAATGTTGTTTATGTTTGTTAGTAACGCTATGTGCAAGAAGCCCGTAAATGTATTCCTCGTCGTGAACTGTAAATTGTTTGTATTACAAAATGACTGCATGCAGCTAAAGACAGAAAAATCAAGGTCAAAATGCATCCACTTAGGAAAATAATTAATACAAATAATGTACACATATCTACTGTATATACAGTAAACAAATATATAGGCTGCTTTTCGTATACGTAATTATGACCTTGCACAGTTATCCAGGTAGGTAAATATAAAGGTCCTTTTTCCTTTTTATCTTGCCGGCCATACACAAAGACAGTCTTTAACCACTTACAATCAACTTTCAATCACAGAAAGGTAAAAGCAATATAAGAGCACTTGTCATGTAAATATAAAACACACAGCATTTGTACGTAAATTGTCTTGACCCCCTTCAGTAATTTCTACAATCAAAAGCTAGTTGAAAGTACACAAAAATAGAAATTTAGATATCAAAATACGGAATGGCAATCCAACCATGTGATATACCCCTGGAAAAGAACTATTGGTTAGAAACACAGAAAAAATAATATATGCATGGAGTTCTGCTTTAAGCCTGACACTTTAATGAACTGGATTTTTTCCTGACAATTTAATGAAGACTGGATATTAAACCTGACACCATGTGCCCAGCGGACATGTCTCCTCGGATTTTGGTCCGATGGCGTGTACGTACCATCGAACGAAAATCCTCTTGGACTGAGGATGCGGTGACGTTGACGCCGCCACGTCACCACTCCAGGAAGTAAAATACTTTCACGCATGCATCGAATCCATTCGACGCATGCAGGAGATTTATGTCCGCTGGTTAGGCGTACTAACCAGCGGACATGTCCGACGGACAGCTTTCCAGCGGACAAATTTCAAAGCATGTCCGCTGGAAAAACCTGTACGCTAGGTCGTACACACGATCGGATATGTCCGCTGAAACTGGTCGGCGGACCAGTTTCAGTGGACATGTTCGATCGTGTGTACGCGGCCTCAATGTTGAGCCGCTGTGTTCTACCGTCAGGGGGACAGAGCTGTCCCCACTGGGAGAACACAGTGATTACTGCTAGCGGCTATAACAGCTTATCGTAATAATCACACGTAATACGACAGGCAGGTTATACCCAGGTTGATCAATCAAACAACTTGGGTACATTCAGCTTGCCCATACATGGTTCAAATCTTGGCTGGCCCCTGCTGAACCAGCCATCTATGGCCATCTTAAAAATGCTTTCTTGCTCAGAGACTGGGAGAGGGAAATAGGTCACTCCATCTCAAAAGAATCCTGTGAGAAAACCCTTTTTTCTGACCTTTAAGTCAAGCATAGCGAGCTAAACACAAGAAAGGAACTACAAGCTATTAACCAGATGGTACAGATGTACTGCTACAGTAAGTTATCCATGATGTTCCAATGGATTTCCAACCGTTGTTGGAGATGCGAAGAATAGGGTGGTACCATGCTCCATATTTGGTGGACCTGCACTCACATTGGTCCCTATTAGGGATCTTTCTTCAATTATATCATCAAATTATAGATGCTGCTTGGCAAGAGACCACAAAAGTGGCTTTACTGTCCATCAAATTTGGATCAGTTGACACAACAACAAAAGGCCTCCTCAGATTCCCCTTATCTGCAGACCAAAGTCTGATCTCTAGGCATTGAAGGTCAACAACAATTTCCAATATTAGGGAATAGACTGTGAGGGTAATCAAATTATGAGAATGAAGAAACTAACTGCTAGCCTAATGACAATCAAAATTCATAGAAATCTGGTGCACTAGGATTGACTTCTTTAATTCATCTCAGTGTCACTCTTTTCTATGATTCCAAATCATTGGTCTTGCCACTAACCAAGGATGCAGCCAGTTCCCAGCCAGGAACAAGTTACAGAATTCCCTTTAGGAGCTCCTGTAGAAATACAGCCTTTATTAATTCTAGAGGTAAACAAGGTAATATTGTTATTGATAACAAATGAACTGTAAAAATGTTTGACGAGTATATCTATTCATATTCAACACATTTAGCACTAAAACCTCTTAGTTACCCTCTTCTATCATAAAATATAAATCACCCCTCAAAAGTTGGAAGACATAACTTACTAACCGATCCATGACTGCTGCTACTTTCTGCCAATCCCATCACTGGCTTCAAACTAACCACAACATTGCCCCCAGCTACATCACCAACCTCATCTGCTGATATCGCCCAAATCGTCCTCTCCGCTTCTCCTAAGACCTTCTGCACTCTAGCTTCCTTGTTACATCGTCACATACTCCCCTTCAGGACTTCTCCAGTGCCCTGGAACTCCCTGACCCAGTATGTACCTTGTCTGCCTTTAGGCGATCCCTAAAAATTCACTTATTTAGGGAAGCCTACCCCACCTACACCTAAGAACTGTACCCGAGTCACCTCCATCAGATCATCCTCTACATCCTCACCTTTTGTATCACCTCTCCCTCCCTTTAGATTGTAAGCTCCATGAGCAGGGCTATCCGATTCCTTCTGTATTGAACTGTATTGTAATTGTACTCTTGCGCGCTACATTGTAAAGCACTGTGTAAACTGTTGCCAATATATAAATCCTGTAAAATAATAATAATAATAACTTTTATCCAGTAGTTTAGTTTAGCAAGGAATTATTTTCTGCAATGAGGAAGCTATGTACAGTATCTGTGATTCAGATGGTTTTGAACCTTTCTTTATGCAAAGTATGTCAAAAGACACTTATGGGCGCTGCCTTAGGTTTCTGGATGTGTAACAAGCACAGTGAAATAAACCCCTTTCCAGTTTTTCTATCTCCTAAACCAGGGATGGAGGTGCTATACTCATACACCTCATTTAAAGTCCCACATGTCCCCTTTCCTATATGAAATAAACCCCATAACACTTTTTTTGAAACGCTAAAAAAACGTAAAAAACACAGCATATTAAGTATTATACTCTCTGATCTCACTTTCGTATCTAGATATTAAAATATTACCAACAATTATGTGTAGCAGTAATAAACAATACATAATCTTGGAGAACAAGATACATTTTATCTGAAAAAAATAAATAAAAAATGATATTGGCTAATAATGCTGTTTATAAATCCCCAGGCTCTAACAATACCAACATGCTCATAGTTTTAAATTATGAGAAAGTGTTTGGTGCACTTAGAGTACTTTAATTTAATGTTAACACTATTAACACTATTCTTTTAATGAATGTCTATACTATATATTATCCCCTGGTATTTAAAGATTTACACACATTTCTAGTGATTTTTCTCCGAAAACAAAGGGTACATTGTATTATTATTTTCTGAAAATACACTGCAAGAGCTTTTTTCATGAAGGCAATTGTTTTCTGGTTTTAAAATTAATAGATCAAAATCTAATTTAGTAATATTGAGAGGGAAACTTAGATTATAATCTTCTAGATATGATGTGGATATTATGTAAATGAGCAATAATAAATTTCCAATTAAATATTCAGAAGCTAAAATACTTACTTACCATGTATAACTCATATAATATTACTTATTTGCTAGTCATTATGGTGATTATAAACTCCAGGTTAAATGGCAGAACCTCCCTTTAAATGGTTCGGAAGGATGCAACCTATGTTTTGGAGTTAGGCCTCTTTCACATGGTCAGTAGAGGTGTGGTGACGGTATAGCTGCGTGATTTTTAGCCCCGCTATACCGTCGTATTTACAGCGATATTCGCCTCCAGCAGTGCGGTTTTTATCACCCGCTAGCGTCCGAAAAAGGGTTAATACCACCGGCAACACGCCTCCGTAGAGGTGCATTGCCGGCAGTATTACCGCTGTTTCCCATTGATTTCAATGGGAAGGAGCAGTATATGAGCGGTAAACACCTCGCTCCTATACTGCTATAAAGATGCGGCTAGCAGGACTTTTGGAGCAGTCCTGCTAGCGCACCGCTTCAGTGTGAAAGCCCTCTGGCTTTTATATTGAAGATTGCAGGGCTGAGATTTTTTTCCGACGGTATAGCAGCGCTATTTTTAGCGCTGAACCGCCTTAAAAACGTGTCAGCCGGAAAAAAATCCCCCAGAAATGCAATTTCCTGGTTCTGTAAGTTAGCTAAAATTCCTGCAATGTACAAAAATCACCCAGAGAGAATAATTTTTTTCTTAACAAAAATGGAGTTACACCATAACTAACCTGTCTTTTCCAGTTCCCACCACTGCTGCAGATACAGTTAATGGCTCTAACCTATTATATGAAATAAAGTTCTTAAACCTATTGTCACTTAATACATTGTAAAGAAAGAGGAATTATGACATTTAGGGAGACCCAGGCAACATTGGAGCTACTGGAAATACTTGGTTGCATTACAGCACAAAAGCAGAAGAGCTCAACATATTATGAGTATTATTTGCCTGGTAGCTCATTCAACCTTAGACAAATACATTCAAGGCATTTTTCAAGGAATTCTATATTACATTTTCAGTTAAACACTGTGGCCCGGATTCACGTAGGGCGGCGTATCTTTAGAGTGGCGTAGCGTATCTTTTTTACGCTACGCCACCACAACTTAGAGAGGCAAGTGCAGTATTCACAAAGCACTTGCGTCCTAAGTTACGGCGGCGTAGCGTAAATGGGCCGGCATAAGCCCACGTAATTCAAAGTAGGCAGGTAGGGGGCGTGTTGTATGCTAATGAAGCGTGACCCCATGTAGATGCATGGCCGAATGAACGGCGCATGCGCAGTCCGTTGACGTAACCCAGTGCGCATGCTCAAAATCACGTCGGATAGAATGCCTAAGATACGCCGAACACTGCCTATGACGTGAACGTAACTTACGCACAGCCCTATTCGCGTACGACTTACGCAAACTACGTACAAATCGACGGCTGTTCAGACGTCCATACTTAACATTGGCTGCGCCTAATATAACAGGGGTAACTTTACAGCAGCTGTAAGCCTTACGTAAACTACGTATATCAATGCGCCGGGCGCAAGTACATTCGTGAATCGGTGTATCTAGCTAATTTGCATATTGTACGCTGACATCTCGCACTCGCTGGAATAGACAAAGCACATTCCAGCGAGCGCGTCATAGAAGCGACGGGGATCCGACTTGGATTCCCGCCAAATCTACACGCGGCGTTTAGTATGTATTATGAGGGGAAACTCCACGCCGGATTTTTAAATAAAAATCTGGCATGGGTTCCCCTCCAGGGGACATACCAGGCCCTTAGGTCTGCTATGGATTGTAAGGAGAACCCCCCCTACACTGAAAAAAATGGCATGGGGGTTCCCCCACAATCCATACCAGACCCGTATCTAAAGCACGCCGCCCGGCCGGTCAGGAAAGGAGTGGGGGCGAGCGAGAGCCCCCCTCCTCCTGAGCCGTACCAGGCAGCATGCCCTCAACATGGGGGGGTCAGGTGCTCTGGGGCAGAGGGGCGCACTGCGGCCCCCCCACCCCAGAGCATCCTGTCCCCATGTTGATAAGGACAGGGCCTCTTCCCGACAACCCTGGCTGTTGGTTGTCGTGGTCTGCGGGCAGGCGGGCGGCTTATCAGAATCTGGGAGCCCCCTTTAATAACAGAAGCCAGCCATTTGGGTGGCTTCTATTGGACAAGCATGCTGGAAAACCAGCAGCCGACTGACTCCCGATCAGTGCTCTTAGCCAGTTTGGATAGTTAGTGCAGCTGTTTCAAGGGAGCTGACAGGTTTTGTTTTCGTTCCACCCACTGAGTTGAACAAAAAACAAAAAAAAACTCATAGGGGTTGATTTAGTAAAGGCAAATAGATTGTGCACTTTCTACGTGCAGTTGCACTCTGCAAGAGCAGTTGCTTCAGAGCTTAGTAAATGAGGTAAAGCTTCACTTTGCAAAGAACAACCAATCATGGGCAAGGAAAAAAAATGAATTTTTGCTTGCACATGATTGGATGATGGAGCTCAGCAGAGCCGCTGCTCATTTACTAAGCTCTGGGGCAACTGCACGTGCAAAGTGCACAGTCTTTTTGCCTTTAGTAAATCAACCCCATAGTGTGTACAAGGCTTTAGGGGAACATGAATGCTATAAACAATAATTGCTTATTCAATAATGAGTTCTTACACCTCAAGAGACATATGAGGTTGTTTTACTATCTGTCATTTATGGGATCTAAACATTACATATATGACTACATTTAGCCATTGTTTATTCAAAGACTGAGTGGGACAACCTAGACACAAGTTCAGATGAAAACTGTTCCAATTTAGCTTTTTATGGCAGATGTAGCATACATGCTTTAATTAAACTGATGCTAACCCCCCCTGGCGGTATTCCTGAGTGTGGCTCGGGGTAAGATTTCCGTACCAAAAGCGGTAACCCCCGAACCAGACTCGGGATCGCCTCGCAGCATCCACAGGCAGGTTTTACTTACCTTGTCCCTGGATCCTGCGATGCTGCCGCCCTGTGTGAGCGAGCGGTGTCCTCCTTGCTCGATTCACAGTGTCCCTGTGCCACCCATCTCCTTGCCTGCGACGTTACGACGCACGGGGGCGGAGAACGGCGTCAAATTCAAAAAAGTAAATAAACACATTACATACAATATACTGTAATCTTATAGATTACAGTACTGTATGAAATAAATACACGCCCCCTTTGTCCCTAGTGGTCTGCCCAGTGTCCTACATGTACTTTTATATTATAAATGCTGTTCTTTTTGTCTGCAAACTGTAGATTGTCCATAGCAACCAAAAGTGTCCCTTTATGTCGATTTTAGATCAGCTATAAAACAGCGATAATAAATTATAATCACTTGCAGAATTGAGCGATAGCGATTTGTGGGAAAATTTGTCATAAAAAAAGTAATGACAGCGACAATTCTGCAACTGAGCAAATTTCTGTGTTTTTGAGTTGATTACATTATTGAATAATTTTTATTATAATTATATTATTATTTGTTATAATTATTTATAATTATTTATTATATTATAATTTATGATTTTGTTTTTCAAACTTTTTCATACCCGAGATGTCTACTAGACCCTTGTTTGGACAGATTTAAGTGAGTTATTCTTAAGAATTACAGGCCTACATTGTAAAACGCCAAATTGGTACCGCTTTTAGCACCTAAATTCTGAAATAAAGTGGAGTTTCCATCCCAAATCTTTTTTCATTATTGTGCTTCACAATGCCCACAAGCAAAATGACAATGGTGTGGACATAGTTTTATAAACTATCTTTTTTGAATAACTATGCGGAGCGGTGGCGGATTGTAAAATAGTAAGTGACCGGATTTTTATAATAAAAACGCATGATGAAAGGACATACATTTAAAAAATGCTAATTGTGGTTTGAACCCTGCTTTGAATGTGTTTGTTTGTCTACATTTAAATAATCCTTTCTGGGAAAATGTACCCTGTACAGTGTACGTGCCAGTGGCACAAATGATGTGCTATTTATTCTTACACACATATATCATGCTAACGTTTGCCAAGGCCGGCATTCAACATTAAAGCAAATGAAGCACCCTCCTGCCAGGATGTTAGGTACATTTCATTATTTTTGTCTCCTATGTAATCATTAAAGCTGATGTTGATTTCTTTCTGGATCTCACAGACTACAGGTTTGATTGCTTTCCCTTGCATTCTAGAGGTTTCTAGAAAACAGAGGCCTGAAAGATTCAGATGGCCAGGCTGCATATTTATTATGCTGCAGCCAGAGCCTGGGGAGGTGTGCCCAGCAGGTGGCTGGATAGGGACATAAATAGTCTGAGGTGGGGAGCAGCCTCAGTATTTAACTGCTGGAGGATTCCCTAGCCTCAGGGACTCTGCCCCTCTGAGGTACAGTTACTGTAGTTTGCTGATGCTCAGCTGTGGCAGAGCTAGGGAGATTATTCCTAACTAAATAGACTTACCTAAGAATCTGGTCTGGTTGACTTACTGAAGAGGGTGGGTGGAAGCTGGAAGGTGTGCAGCTGTCCTGTGGTATTGTGAGCATTAACAACTCCCTCACTGAAGAGTGTCTGGTGAAGATGAACTGGGTAGCTATCCTGAAGCATATACATGTCTGAGAGAAACTGGAGGTGTTCAGATGTCCTGGAGAGACACTGAGAATAGTTCAAGATCCAAGTGACTGTGTGCCATTTTTGAAGTTTAAGCACCATCAGTAGCTCTTCCTGAGGGTCCCAGTTCTGCCCATTCCTATTAACCCTAGGCAGAAAGACTGCTCAGAAATGCCTAGCCTAGTCAAGAGGGTCCTCCTGTTACTATTCAGTGTGCCTTGAGTACCCATACGATCCTCATCCTTCTTCCATCCCAAGTTCTACAAGCAATAAACTACAAAAAGACAACCTCTAGACTGTTTTTTTGGAGCCAAAGTAAATGGACTATTGCTTGTGTGACTGGTGACCCCTGCACTGCCTGGGAAAGAACAAGTTAAATCAGCGACTCTATGGAAATAGCGCTACAAATATCTAAACTCAAAAACAAAAATAAACAGAGTGATGTCACTCTGAGGAAACACATAGGATGGGGCTTGGATCAACTTTGCGTCACTTCCGGTTTCTTATCCTCGGTCCGTAGAACGCAGAGCATCCCGGACATAGTATTTCCTATATGCCTGTTTACTCCTTAAATACTGTGAGTTTTTGGCTTTATGGTAAATAAATTTGCCAAACGGATTCACGCTATAAGAAATCTCTTATATCCATCTATTTTTCTACATGAGTATATCCACTAACTGCATGGAGTATAGAGGAGAAGGAGTTACCAGATATTTTTTCTCCAAGTAAACACTCACTCACAGTGCCACTTGCCCCTGCAGGGGTACAACCATTTGATGAATGTAGACCCTCCGAGGACGAAAGGACATCCGTGATAGGCGGAACACTGAACACAGGCTCTGCTGGGAAACTGAGTGTTCCGCCTATCACCAAACAGTAGGAGGAGGAGGCGCGGCTTTTGAACAATGGACGCCCGCAGTCTAGCTTTTCTACATCCGACGTATAAGACGACCCCCGATTTTTGAGGCAATTTTTTAAGCATAAAGGTCATCTTATACGCCGGAAAATACCGTAACTTCCATAATACAGAAAGGAATTTTAGCAGGACATAGAAATGTATAACGTGCATAATTGAAAACAGCATTCTGCTTTCCAGGAAACTCACTGCTAAACAATGCCTCCTGCATCACAGACCAAAAACAGCATATACACATGCATGATGACGTCATTTATCCCTGCTTGATGCATTTCATCACCCAGTGCTTCAGGAGATTAAATAAATATATCCACTTTTCAAAAGTTTATTATTCAAGACTGTCATTTTTTCCTTCCATTTTGGAGAGTCATTGACCTGCAACAAGCATTTGCTTATTGCCTCTCAGGTCAAGGTCACTAAACAGTAAGGCTAGGACTATGACAATGGCACAATACAAGCAAGTCAGTTGTGGCAGTTTCTACATTTCTTTCCTGACAGATTACTTTAATTTTAAATAATGATTGTTTTCTGTTACCAATTAAAGATATGAACTAGTTCATTTTAGTTATAGGCAAAGGAGTCATGGAGATGTGAACATTTTGCCATACCTTGGCCTAAAAGAAACTGTGTCCATCTAGCTTTCTGCACTTGGTGCTTTGCCCATAATAATTTAACACCACTATAACAACATTCAGTTTGGCAGAACTCCCAGACAGCTTTTACTTTTGCCAGTTTATGTCATACTTCCCATTAACCAGCCATATTCTGTAAGTTTAGTACGTTTTTGTAGTTTCCAGTAGAAAAGCTAAATACGATTTTTTAAACAAATTGCACAAAATACAAAAAAGGATACAAGTATAAGCTATTTAATTTTTAAAATACAATTTTGGCTATATATGGTCCATATTTTATGACATTTCTTCAGTACCAACATGAAGCCTGAAAACACAATCACACTCTAAGTAACTATCTTTTGCTAAGAACACACCTAACAACACCAGGCTTTTTCTTTATTTGGTACTAACCTTGCTTAGAATCGTAAGATAATGTGTACATGAACTTATATTAGGTATTTTGCCACTAATTACAGGGAAAAATTAGAAAAATAATTATGAAAAGGGATGCCTCTATGGCCAAACAATGAGATTTTTCTTCCTTCTTTTCCTGATCCCAATGTTTGGGCTTCTAAAGGAATTAAATACCATAGTCAAGTTTGTGAGGAAAGTTCTCTTAAAACCTTTGATTTGACTGGTTATACCACATTTTATTGTGATGTTACATGTATATCTATAAGACCCCTTTCAAACTGGGGCATTTTTCAGGTGCTTTTGGGCTAAAAATAGCACCTGTAAAGTGCCTGAAAAATGCCTCCCCTGCAGCCCCAGTGTGAAAGCCTGAGTGCTTTCACACTGGAGTGGTGCTCTAGCATCTTTCAGGTGATGCAGGAGCGGTGTACACACTGCTCCTCCACCGCCCCTGCCATTTGAATCAATGGGCACACCGCTGCCAAAGCGCCTTCAAAACACTTCAGCAGCGATGCTTTGAACCCTTTATTCAGCCGCTAGCGGGGGTTAAAAGTGCAGAGCTGGCAGCCGAAAAGTGCCACTGTTGGAAGTTTTGTCATTTCCTCCATGACATTTTTTTTCTTTTTCCCCTAACACTGCATTCAGACCTAGGCGTCGGCGGCAGCGGCGTATTCGGGCGACATGCAATAGGCGTTTTGTCCCCGTGATTTGCGGCGACAAAACGCCTATTGTTTTTTTGCTGGAGGGCAGAATTTTACACTGCCGGCTATGGCCGAACGAATGAAAAACAGGGTCCGGGACTTGTTTCAGGCTTCAGGCGTACGGCGTTTCGGCGTTCAGCGTAGAGATGTGAACCATCTCCATAGCTGACAATGTAAATTCGCCCCTCCAGCGTATCACAGGCTGCTGCAGTGTTGGGTGTAGGGTGACAAAATGCCTAGGTCTGAATGGAGCCTAACAACGCATGGCATGTTGAAGCGTACTGGTTGTCTTGTGTGTAGGTTGTTGATTGTATTTTTGCTTCTGTGTTGTTCCTTAAGCCTGGGCATGCCCAATAGGCTTTGTTCTGTACGATACACTTAAGTACTCAATAAAGAGAATTTGCAAAAAAATGAAAATAAATGAAAATGTATAGCTCCTATATATAGTGCCTACTGTGCCTTAAAGTTTATGTGGCAATCTATGTATTTAAAATAAGTTTGTACCTGCCTTTGTAGAACTGGGATCTGTTAGCACTTCTTATGGGATTTGCCAAATGGACTGAGATAGTATGCTGAATCAATGTTCATTGAGATGGAAGAATCAGTCAAGTTTAAATATACTTGTGTGATAACAAGTGCATCAAATGCTTGAAGGACTTGTTATTCATTTCTAGCAGCACCCCTATTTAGGTGCAATTTTGTAATTATTCCCCATAATAAGTATTGTAGCAATTGTTTTAGTAAACTTTTACATACTTGCTGATAATGGATAAGGAGATGCTACTGGTGGAGCCAAGCAGGTGAGAAATGAAATCAGGAACGTTAAATCTATGGCAACAAACTGAAGCTAAATCAGAGAGGTGCAGTTTTGAGGATATCCTGGTTATTAAAGGTTGAAATCTTGGTACTGCTCTTAGGCAGGACTTTACATTTAAAGCTAGGTACAAATGCATCAAAATTTGGCCAATTATGCAGAAACAGGCTAAATTTCAGTTTGTTTGTAGCCTTTTCTGTTCAACAGAAGCTGATCATTAGACCACCTTTTGTGAAACGATCTTGCTGGAAAACAGCATTCAATCAGCCACTGCAGTCATAGGCAAGTCAATGTATTTTGACAGGGTAAGGGGTGTCTCCTACAAAAGCACAGCAGAGGAAATCCCTGCATCCACATCTGCCTGCAGGTTGAACAAAATGAAAACGGATAGTGTGTACCCAGCTAAGTTTTAAAGGGTCAACTGGTTGGGAGAAACCCTGGATGAAAAAGACCGCCCTCTTGTATAAATGTGTTTCAAACAATCCAATATGTTTTAGGTTTCTCCAGACCTAGGTTTTCCTGCTATTTGCTTTTAGTTGTTTTCAGTCATACTGACATATAGATAACCTGGCAAAGGCACTTAGTGGCATATTTATAAAGCAGTAAATGTGATATTTAACAAACAGTCATTGCAGGTGAATTTTCCCAATGCATGTGTTTTAGATGGCAGTGATTGATTCTCCTGCATTGAATATTTGGTAAATGTCACATTCACTCATTTATAAAGTATGATTTATAACAGTATGATTTATGAAGTATTTTTTCTATGTAACTCAGTTAACTTTTCAGTTATAAGCAGTATCATTTTAATATAAATAGGAGTTACATAGTAGGTGAGGTTGAAAAAGTCCATCAAATCCAACCCTTCTTAGCTTAGTGTCGTCCGCAAATACAGAGATTGAGCTGTTTACCCCATTCTGCAGATCGTTTAGATCCGTACATGGGAGAAAACACACACATGTGCGATAGTCTACAGTAGGTAGAAAAAAGCAATTCATGTAGTAAATCCACCCCCCCCCCCCATAATGATATTGTAATGCCGCATACACACAACGGTTTTTAATGTCATGGAAAAAACAAAGTTTTTCTCGACATGATTCTTGTCAAGCCTGCCTTGCATAAACACGATCGTGAAAAAAAAAATGCTTGAGCAAAGCGCGGTGACGTACAACACGTATGACGGCACTATAAACGGGAAGTTCCATTCAAATGGCGCCACCCTTTGAGCTTGATTATGCAAATTTCCCCTCTCATAACTTGCTTCTGAGCATGCGCATTTTTTTCCTGTCATTAAAGCCTACACAAACCACTTTTCACTACATGAAAAACGACTAAGTGAAAAAATAGAGCATGTTCTAAATTTTAATGGCCATTGTTCACGTCGCAAAAAATGTTCTGGAGCCTACACACAATCGTTTTTAATGTCAAATTTAAAAAATGCAATTTTTCTCATCATGAAAAACCATCGTGTGTATGCGGCATTAGAGTAATACATCCAGGAAGGTTTATTACACAATTATATTTAAAATGTTGAGAATGTCTCACATTTTGTATATAGATTGTCATCTAAAAAAATATATTTCTTTAAAGGGAATTTTGTATTAATTTTTTTTGTTAAAGTTACACATTTTAAAACTACTGCTCAGCTGTTTTTTTATTATATACATACAATCTTTGTTTCACTAATTAAAATTTAGAGTTGAAAATATGTTTATTGGAATTTTAACATATTAAACATGAACAGTATGAGGTGTCACAGTCAGGGAACAGTCATAGGTACGCAGTAGTAAAAAGTCAGCCAAATGGCTATCGCCCGCAGCTGTACTCCTGCCAACGTATAACATAACAGGAACAATTATGACAAGAACCAGAAACAAAAATTGTGAGCAGCCAAAAGGGCCTCTTAATAGGTGACAACATTGCAACCAGAGTCTCCAGGAAGGAGACAATAAAATCAAAAGAAAAAATGACAAATAGGACAAAAAGGACAAAGACCAAAATAAAAAATAACAAGAAAAGTAAAAATAAAAATGGGAGGTCAAGGATCAGGGGTGTGAGAGGGCGGGGAGAAGGGGGGGAAGGAGAAAAGAAAAAGAGAATGGGGGGAAAGAGGAAAATAGAGAGAAGAGAGCTAGAGGGGAATCATAAAGCAGAGTGAGAGTTGCTGATATAGCAATTGGAGGAGACAGTGTAAGGTAAGCGGAGGGAGGGGAACCTAGCTTGTCTCTAGGCAGTGACTCACATGGAAGCGATCAGGGGTGATTATGGTTGGGTGGACAGCATGTTCGCCAGGGTGTCAGAGGAAGAGAAGTGGAGCCAGTCGAGCCACAGCAATGTATAATTATCAAAAGTGTCGTTATCAAGAGCCAGCATCTCCTCCACCAATTAAAATTTAATACGAGACAAATAATTCCTTTAGCACTATGTGTTAGCTAGAACAACAACAGAGTTGTGGTTGCCTGCCCTGAGGCAGGCTTTGTCTGACTAAGGCCCCATCCACGCAGGGCGGACTGCAGCTGCGATCCACTTGCTCAGCAGGGGATCTCTCCGCTGATCCTCGCTGGCCAGGCAGATGGCAGGTCCATGTCCTATTCTATCATGCGGAGAGGACACAGACCGCTCTTTTCTATGGGTAGCCAGATGTAAACGGATTGCCTGTCTGCTTACACCCAACCGCCATCTGATCCGCTGGACGGAAGAGGAACACCCATCCTTCTTTATGGGGGATCGAATTGGATCTGGGTATTGGATGTACAGTATGTCTGTTTAAACCCGCAGTTCCATAGAGAAGAATAGAGGTTTCTGCCTGAAAAACGGACAGACAGACCTGATGGGAACGTCCGTGTGAAAGGGGCCTCAAACCTTTACTATGGCCTCTGGTAACGTATGAATAATTGCAATGCGTGTGTGTAAATTGGACCTTGATCAAATGATTTCTGTAAATTACAGTCTTTTTGAACTGGTTGTAAGGAGATAACACAAGAGCATGCAAAAATAACTAATATATCAATCTACAGGAAAAAAATATACTAAATATTTCACAATTATATGACAGAAAATTAGAAATAATATTTTTAACAATATTTATTTTTTATGGTTAATGTTTTAGTCTGCTCCAAAGAGGTTGCAGTTGTTTACAGTGGGTTACATAACCAAGTTGAGCAAGCCATAACTTTTTTATTGCAAATAAACTGTGTATTTTCTAATTTTGTTGCATGCATCATCACTCTGCAATGCACAATTTATTCCATGATTAAGATTGTGTTTCCCTTTGTACTGCTATTATGAAAGCTACGTTACAGATGGAGTGAAGGAAAAGTGGAAATAATGAATGGCGTAGAGAATTTATGGGTATCACTTATTATTATGGAAACGCCACACAGACAAAACTATGAAAATTATGGGTCAAAAGGACAAGCCAAATAAAAGCAAAGCAGATTTGCTTTCATTTAAATTGTAAGGTTCTGCTAAAATAGTTCCATAAGCAGAATTCTTCCATGGCCAATTCAGACAACTGGCTTACTGAATACCTGCATTCTTTGCCTAATGATCCTGCTGGCATGGAAGTTTGCAAATATTTTATGTGCTGTCAGAACCTTCACATTTGAAAAAAGGATCAAAACGCAACCGTTTGAGTTGAAAGTCACTCTGCCTTGCAGTTTTTTCACTCTAAGTCAAAGTGGCAATAGATAAATATAGCCGAATAAAATTGTACAATGTTGCAGAGTTAAAAAATGTCTACAAATGCATGTAAAAAAGATGCAAATAAATTATTACAACCATTTTAACTTTTTCCAGCTCTACTATTAATTCAAATTAGTTCAGCAGCATTTACTTTTTTTTTTTTTTTTTTACATAACAGTTAAGAGAACACTGAGTCCCCATGTGTTGATATGTTTGCAGTTGCAAGTATTTTTTTTAGTAAACAGCTTGAAATATACAAATGCATCAGGAGAAAGATGTACTTTGATGAAATGTTCAGATTCATCTGCTTTTTATATAAAATTCACTTGTCTTGCTTTAGCTAGCCACTTTGGTTGTTTGTAAATGATCTAACCAGTAAGCCATCCTTCTTTCACACCCACATAGGCTGTAAAGCATGGAAAATGTCTGTTTTCTGTACTTACAATGGTAAACAGTAGACAGTCACTTGAAGTACTCCAAGCGAGATGATTTATTACATAATATAGGTCTTAGTCACTGGTTTTATAGGTCTCAGTCCCTTGACTAAATGGCAGCTCACAGATCTATTGTACTCAACAGTCGCCCAGTGAGACACACATTAAAGTTATTTATAAACTATATTCAGTATTTGTTTCATAATCAGTTTTTTATTTCCACAATCATTTAAAATAATTTTTATTTGGCTGAAAAATATACTGTTTAGGGCATCATCCACATGGGATGATTAGATCAACAGGGGATCTGCCCACTGAACCCCTGCTGATCAGAGCACAGTGGGCAGATGGCAGGTTTCAATGTCCTTTCAGTTTCTGAAAGGGGGACTTGGACGCAGCCTGCTCTGTTCTATTGGTAGTCGGGTGTAAACGGACTCTGCTGTGCATTTACACCTGACTGCCCCCTGATCCGATCCACCTAGAGGGAAGGGGACAGATCCCATTCTGTTTTTTTTTTCTTTTTAGTGGACCGGATTGGATTGGCACAAGTCTGTTTACACCCGCCATTCATAGGGCTAAATAGAGGGTAAAATCAGGTCTGCCTGAGGAACTGGCAGAGGGACCTTATTAGACCCCTTAATCAGGGATCTTAGATTGAAAAAAAAAATCTCCAAATAAAGATGTTCCATGCTTCATACCATCACTAAGCAGTTGATCAATCCCCAAATGAAAAACACTAAAGTTTAGTTTTGAATGAAGTATGGAATGGTTGGAAACAAATCTGTCAGCTGTTATTTTTGCTGTCTGTGTTCCGTCAGGAAGTTTTTATTTTACAAATATTTTAATGAAGACAGACCAAAGTGCAAATGTGTGTTTGCTTTGGAAATAACCTTGAATATTGGGTGTCCTACATGTGTGAATGTTTTTGAGATGTGTTAAACTATTAGATTTTTACATTTTAGAATGAGGCGCAGAAATGTAGATTGTGCAGAATTTTAAAGGGTGCCTTGACTTAAGAAAAAATATTGAGAAAGACTGATTTAGAAACTTTTGAAGATCGTTATTCTACAACACTATAAAATCTTCACCATACCTAGGACAATTTATGATATGACAGCCAATGATTTTTTTGGGAATCCACAGCTGTTCCTAGTGCAAAAAACTCAGAGTTGACTGGGTTACAGACGTATGTTTGTAGACACAGAGTATTAGCTACACCATTTTTCTCCATTAGGGATGTTGTTGGGTTGTCAATTAGAACTTGCTAGAAGATTCCAAGACCCAACTTATCTTGATGTCATCTTTATTGTCAAAAGGGTCAGACAAATACAGGCAATGGTAGACGCGTTTCACAAGCGATAGCCTCATAGGAGGTGGGGCATTGTGGAGGCACACAAAGAGACCGTATAAGGGGAATCCATATCAGCATTGTGATCTCCATGGGCAGTGTACATGCTTGAATGAAGTGAGTCACCCTTTATTTACACCATTGGGGGTGTGGGAAGGTGAATCAATACTTGTTGTACTAAATTATCTTTTTTGATTCATTGCAAAGATACAAATTAAATATCCCTGAGGAAGAACTATCTTTTAACTGTTTGAAACACGTTGGATAAAGCCATCGTTCCACTGTCTCCAAATGATCTGGAGGTTTTAAATCATGCTTATTGCATCATTTGTTTTTCATTGATTTATTTCATGGTTTTAATGTTTTCAACATAACACATGTATTGTATATAATGATATTTTTGTACAAATACAGTAATATTTTTCTATATATTTTGTTTTCGTTGCCAATAAAATCCCAATATCAGAGGTGTTTCACACAAATCACTAACGATAGCTTGCTTGTTCACAGCCGGGTAATTAGATTTTTTAGAAGAAAGTGGGCAATGATAGAATACATATTTCCCTCAAGATAACTCAATAGAGGATAGATCGATAGATAGATAGATAGATAGATAGATAGATAGATAGATAGATAGATAGATAGATAGATAGATAGATAGATAGATAGATAGATAGATAGATAGATAGATAGATAGATAAAATATTAGCTAAAGTTTAAAAAAAAAAGTATTTTTGTAAAATGGTATCACTAGAAACATAAAGTTAGACAATAATAATGCTTAATGGATAAGTGCAATGATAATATAATGAAACATTTTTATATTTTTGTAATAATTTATTTTTTAATATCTTTCAATATTCTCTAAAGTGTAAAAGCTTTTTGCTTTTTACTGCAGTGCATTGCTGTACTTTCTGGCAAAGAAAGGTTTGATAAATCAAACCTATACAGTTATAGAGCCCTGCAGAGATATTCAGAACAATATGATGCATGCTTGTCTTGAAACTCGAAGTCTCCAGCTCCAGACAGAGACTGTAGCAGATGTTGGCTCAGCCGCAATGCTGTCCCTAGCTTCAGCTTTGCACCTCATGGCGTATCCCAGATGCCCATTTTTCCTCACTAATTTTCAGCCTTGCTTAGAGAATTTCACACACATAATTTATACAAATGGTCAGAGTTAGCCATTATTAAAAAGCAGAACAGAGGAGATTTTTTTTTTTGCTTCCAATTCAATTATTTCTCACATATCTAACCATTTAATCTCACGTGTTATATTTTATACATCACAATATCTTAGCTGATGTTTCTATTCTTTATTAATTGGTTTTTAAATACTACATTCCACTTAGGTCTGTGGCACACACAAAACTGTATTCCTGCACATCGAATGTGGGCAGCATATAGTTAACCACTAATCATTATAATACATTGTGGAGTTGATTTACTAAAAGTGGAGAGTGCATAGAAACCAATCAAATTCCAGAACTGAACAAGCTGAACTTAGAAGCTAATTGGCTACCATGCACAGCTGCACCAGATTTATGGTTATGATTTCAGAGATGGAATACTCCAACGGCAAAACCCAGTGGTTGCACCTGGGATACCATAAACTAACAATGCAACAGGATTATTGATTATAATCTCTAATAATAATTGATAATAATTTTAGCGCTGGAAATAGCCTCTGAATAGCCTCCCATTCAGTGCAATGAGTGCTTGCACACTGGGGTGGTGCACTTGTGGGACGTTATGAAAAGTGCTGCAAGCAGCATCTTCAGGGTGGGTTGGGCGCACTGTATTTAGGCTCCCAAAATGTCCTGCCCATTGCAATTAATGGGTAGTGCTTCCAAAGCGATTTGAAAGCCCAGAGGTGATTCAGTTCACACGCTATATAAGTTTCTCACTCACTGACTCAAAGCTCTGCAAAACTGGACTTTTTACAATTTTTGGGGGGTAAAAAGTGCCCCACCACCTGCAGCGCCACAAAAGCGGCACTTTAGCAATATTGGCCAGGCGTCTCAGTGTGAAAGTAGCCTTACACTAACGCAGAAGCTCCCCAGCAGTACAGAGATATGTGCTACTTTTTCCGTTCACTCTAGGTTTATGTATCCACTGTAATGCTATGAAATAATCTTTTTCTTGGGTAAGAGAGGCATGAAGAAAATCTTTTTAACATTAGACCCCCTGAAGTGAACTGATGAGTTAATATAAACTGACCGTAAATTGGAAATCTCATCAGTACTAGAGTACCCAGGAACTAATAGAGATTAACAGCTGTGCCAAGTCTACATTGTCACTAAACTAAATCAAGGACTACTGCTATAGGCTTTGATTCCTTTTTCCTTTCCAGCCTACAATAATCATTGAGAGGAAGAAATAAGGAAAGTAAGAATAATTGTGATCATTAATTACTTGTCCATATAATGGTTGCAAAGGTGGATTACATGCTGCCTCAATGCTTTCAGTGATCAGCTTTCGAGCTGGATAGGAAAAGGTGTCTTTTAGGAAGAGCAATGACATACTTCAGCAGAAAGAGATCTTTTTCAGACCACACCTTTACTCTTTCCCATTTGTTAAGTATTGAAAATTCTAGCTAGAAAAGAGTATGATAATCAACACAGTGAGGCCGCGTATACACGACCGGTTTCCTCGACAGAATCCATCAAGAAAGTTGGCGGGAGAGCTTTTTTGCCGAGTAAAACGGTCGTGTGTATGCTTTTAATCGAGTAAACTGTCGACGAGGAAAAAAGAGAGCAAGTTTCCTTTTTCCTCGATGGGAGTCGTCGTGTTCCTCGTTGGGCTGGTTTTCCAACGAGAAACACATTGGTGTGTACGCTTAGAAACCCATGCACCTTCGGTAAAAGTAGTATTTGTAACCGAGATAGCACATTTGTCACGCTGTAACAGACTGAAAAGTGCAAATGTCTCTTACCAAACTTTTACCTAACACGCAGTAACATGAGATTAGCAAAAGCAGCCCCAAGGGTTGTGCCAGTGGAATCAAACTTCCCCTGCCGTTGTATGTGTTGAAGTCACCGTTGTGAGTTTGAGAACGAGGAAATTTGGTCTTGACAGTGTGTACGCAAAGACAGTTTGTCAAGTTTCTTAACAAGCCTAACAAGGAACTCGTCGAGGAAAACTATGTGTCTTTTCCGATGAGTTCCTCGGTCGTGTGTACGAGGCCTGAGACATTAATACAGATTCTGGTTTTACACATGTAAACACTTGAATTTTTTTACATTTAAACTAGTAAAGGTGAGCCCATTCACTGAACTGGCTGAATACAGAAGGGCATGTTACAGCAGCAGCTAAGAGCACATAAGGGCGTATTGAAACAGTGGTGGTAAGTGCTCAGGAATGCAACAGTGCAATAACAGCAAGCACAGAAACGGGTGCTAGTGCACTGTGAGTTATGTGAGGTTGGCATGTGGGAGAAATGGTGCAAACAGGGGGATGGGGGTAAGGTGACGAGGAGTTAGTATAAAGCAAAGTGGTGGTGGGAGGAAGAATGCAGGGGTTCGGGTGCTGGCACAGTGGCGGCAATAATAATAATGTAATAATGTGGTATGTTCTTTATCATTACCTATAGGATGTGGACAATGTTTCTTTTGTTGTTATGTAATTTAAATTCAAATAAAATCAGAGTTGAAAAGAAAGGGAGCTCTCATAATCTCATTGATTTATACACATCATGTGACATGTGCTCCCAAACTCAGAGCATATGTCGCACCAGTGTGAACCGGGCTCAAGTGGTACTCTGTATGCTCTTGAACTATCAGCTGCTGCAAATATGGTAATTGGATGACCACTGCCTGGAAGATGTCCTGTAACAAACCCACAATCTCCCCTATTAGGGCCTCTGCAGGAAACCTAGTAATTCAAAATACTGCACCTTGGTGAAAGCTTTTACCACCTATTGGCAAGACAGAGCATTCCTGCCTTGTGTGCACTGATTTTTAATCTGCACTCCAGTCACAGTTTTGTCTGCTTGGAACTAAACCTATAATTCAGTCCCCTTTTGCCCACATAGATCCTTCAACTTGCTCACTTACCATTTTTGCCTGCTGCAGAAAACTAATAACAAGCTAGAAACAACTGAGGCAGGAACAAAACTGATGGTAACTTAAAAAATTATTTAGCATGGATAATAATGTGCAAATCCTAATTTAAAAAGCCCTAATATACACACATGGCTACACTTTCATTTTCTAGCCACCTCTGAGCCATGCTCTGCAGGGAAACTTTACAGTCCAACAGAGCAAGAACTATAAAAACACAAAATGCTCATAGTTTCTGCCATGAGCCAATGTTCCAATAAAAGAACATTTCCCATGACCTGGTTTTGGAAAGTCTTAATCTGGTTCCAGGACAAAATTTGGCTTTCTGTTCAAATCATATACTGCTAGAGATTTTCCATTAATGAATAATGTAAGACGCAATGCAACGTGAGGTTCTGTATCTGTGGCAGTGTTCCATTAGCTATTTAAAACTCAAACTGCTGGATTGAATATCAGGCAACAGGACAATAACAGAAACTAGCTAGAAGCACTCTGTACATGTTATAGAAACTAAGTAGCTGTAAATGATACTAAATTATACAAAAGGATTTCAACTGACAGGTGCTTTTCAGTACTGCCAGATATAATTGTACACAAATATTATTCATAGCAACCAGAATCAAAATTACATTTTCAGCCAAAATTTCTGAATTAATTCAAATGTCCAAAATATTACAATACCCATATCTCTACTCTTCCTTTACTTTCGATTTTACAAAAATCTCAAATATATGCTACCCCATGAAGAAAATTCATCTATAAAGAAAAAAAACATCTGAAATGCCCAATGTTAAATAAACTTTTTTTGTTTAACTTACAAATTTCTAATAGCACTTCCTGGCACTGGTGATTTGAACTCCCATGAAAGCCATTGGTGACATAGGCTTGCCAGAGGGCAAATGTGAGGCCTCGGCTTGGAAATACCAGAAAGTGCTATTAAGAAATTTGTAAGTAAAAAAACTGACAAAAAGGGACAGTGTTCTGGCAAACAGCACCTCCTGGCAGTTCCTGAAGAGTGGTAAATGGTGGCATAAAATAATGCACCTAAGCATAAAACGTAATCAATCCAATACAGAGATGGGCAACCTGCTCTGTTAAAGTCGAGCTTTGTCCCTGTCACCTACCAAGACACGCAATGAAAAATGTTCATATGGAATTAATAGCTATTTTACAAACAGTTTGTTTGCATTGTCTTATTAATTTACATACAGTATGTTCATTTCAACTTGAGCTACCAAGCTCTGTAAACAGACCTTATAGTGTCAGAGTTGTCAGATCATAGAATGAGGAGGTTTGTTTTACGTATTTTTAATGATAAAACTTTTTTTTTTGCTTTTGGAGAAAGTAGATAATAGTTAAAGTGTTTGTCCAGCAAAACAAATAATTCTAGTGCTGGATATAGTGTGGAAGGGTTTGAAGCTCTGCCAGGTTATTACTGCTACACAGGGCTACGCTAGTGAGATATACCCTCACTTGTCGTGCTGATTTTACCAGACTTGAAGTGATGAAAATATGCAATATGTACACAGACGAAAATATATAAATATCCGACAGGGGTTTTAGCCTTTTCCTACTTTATTAAAGAAAAGCATGTTTTTTTTCTGTCTGTATTGCTATCGGAGAGTTAGCCTCATTTCATTTCTGGTAAATTGTTGACACCCCTGGATAGCAGTAAAACTCTGTCAGGGGTTGTAACTCTTCACCACTCTATCAACAACTAAGGAAAAAAGTGATGGCTAGACATTTACTTTAAAGACTTGCCACTTGCCAATATTTTTTGTGTTGATTATCATCTGTGCCCCATTTAAGGGCTTTAGGTGTACACTCATACAGAGTACACGCATACATGTTTATGGGCATATTTTTCAAAACTGAAAATGTTCCACTTAATATAATAATATGCCCATATACCTTTATGTGCCTATATACGCACATAGCCGCTCACAGCATTTTCTGTAATGCATCTCAATGGACAAAAATGTAAGGCAGCTGTGGCTCCTGGGCTCCACAACAACAAGCGTATTTCACATTCATACACCTAATGTACAGTCATGTGCAAGAGCCCTAATATATTTCCCGTCACTTCCTATCACGTATACCCAAAAAGTGAGTATCCACATTGGAAGATTTTCCCTCTTTTACTGTTCTGGTAGTAAGTTGCCAACTCAAAATTTGGAATTTCCTCTCACATTCGATACCAATGACAAAGGTCACCAGAAGAAAGAGGGAAAGGGGATCTTTATAGCAGGGACACAGCCAGCAACAAAAACCTGGCAGGGGCTCTAAATCTCCCTTAACACTCTATCCAAAACTGGTTGGCTTTACCTTGTAATGACACATTGAAACATTTAATAATAACTTTTCCAGAAAGAAAATGTCTGTATAGGACATACCATAATAATAACCCATGAGATGAGTACTTTAATGGTTAGTTTGACAAAAACAACAATAATACAAGCAGCTTTTAATTGCTCAGATGTTCTCATGATTGGGACAAGGCATCGGCATGTTGAGGCATAAGGAAAATTACATAGTCAGCTAACAGTCACTAATCAAACTCTGTTACGGGTTAACGCACCTGAACCTGAATTAAGCTCTCTTGTCTTTACATGAATTCATTGTGTAGTTCTTGGTGTGGAAATTAATATATTGCAGTTCACATAGATTTAAATTATAGCATTTGTAAATGTCATGCAAAGAGTAGGAACACAGTGTCAACATTATAGAGAAAAAAAAATGCAAATTTGCATTCAGTCATGTTTGGAAAAATGTAGTCCCCTCTTAGGGCACATTCACATCAACACATTAGGAATGTGAAAACTGCACTGCAATTAAAAACCTGTTTAAAAAAAGATAACTTATAATTAAAGTAAAACTAAAGGCAAATCTTTTTTTTTCATTTTGGATAGAGTAAGGGAGGGTTTTAACCAATGGCGGCCCATTAGGGGCACAGGGACAGCGCCCCCCATCCATGCGTCCAGCCCCCTAAATCTACATGCAGGGAGCAGGATGCATGTATTCCAATGGGGTTTTCTTTTTATTCAAAGCACGTGATTAGAACCAGAGGCTCCAATAGGCTTCAAAAAAGGGTGGGCTCAGGGCGCAGAGCACTGCACCCTGACCACACCCAGCTGTGTGACAATAGCAAATGAATATTTGCTATTGTTACACTGATTCTCCTCCTGGCAAATCGCTGAAAGGACAGTCAATCCTACTGGACGCCTAGGAGGAGGAGGAAGGAGATGCACGGCAGAAGCCACCATGATTCAGAGAAGGAGGAGACACGATGGAAGCCGCTGCATGACGCCCGTAGGCGGCTGCCCGTCCGTAACCTAGATGGGGCAAGTGTGGGGCTGGTTGACCGACCAACCGCTGCCACTGGTTTTAGCCCCTGTCAGATTCTGTGTCCTCATTTATGTCCCATTGGAGAGATTTCTCCTATAATTCCTCTCCTATAGCAAAAAAAGGGAGTTAAAGGAAATCTCTAAAACATAGTGAAATCTTTGGTTGTCATCAGGGACACCAGAACTAGTTTCCCCATTGGAAGATTTTCCCTCTATCCCTGTTCTGGTGACAACTCAAAATTTTGACAATGCTTCATATTTGCCTTGAATTAACATCAAGGTACCAAAGAGGGTGAAAAAAAAAAACAAGGATACAATTAAACACAGGGAAATGCACCAAGGAAGGGTTTTAGTAGAATTGTTGTTCAAGTGTTGTGTGTACCATTGAGCCCATGAGCTCCAGGCCTTTTGAGTTCTAATTAGGGTTGTCCCGATACCACTTTTTTAGGACCGAGTACAAGTACCGATACTTTTTTTCATGTACTTGCCGATACCGAATACCGATACTTTTTTTAAATGTCATGTGACAGTTTTCAAACCACAATACAGACTAAGGATATTTTCTTTAGAATTATGAAGAACTCTAACTCAAGACAAAAATGAATAAAAATGTTTTATTTTCTTGTCACGCAGTAGTAAAAAACTCAAAGAATTTTCACAGAATATGTTGATAAATACAAAAAAAGTATTCTATTTAGGTATCGGGAGCATTTGCGCGAGTACAAGTACTCCCGCAAATACTCGGTATCGGTCCCGATACCGATACTAGTATCGGTATCTGGACAACCCTAGTTCTAATGAAAGCTTTTCTTTCGTAAGACAACAGTGTCTCATATGTGTATTGAGTTTGGGTTAGTTGTATGATATTCTCTATTGATGCTGGTACTTTAGATTTCCACAACCTAAAATATTGACAATCTGGCTGCTAGGAGTACAGTATGTGGGAGACTACTGTATGGAGGGGGGATACCTTCTATAGGGAGATTAGGTAAGACAAGACCAGGTGATGGGGATATTGGAGAATCAGTAATATCGGCGATTAGTTTGAAAATTTCTTGCCAGAAATCATGAAGCACAGGACAGCTCTATAAAGTTTGGTATAGAGATCCTGTTAGACAACTCTCTTTCCTTTCCCCCTTTTTATAAGTGATCACAATCCCTCTGTTTTCAGCTGGGGAGGAGAAGCAGCAACACATTGAGCTTCCCAGTGAATGACTATGCAGAGGCAATGTCTGATCATTGGAGGAGAGCAGACTGAGTTCCCAGTATAGCTAGGGAATGGACCACGCTTTGTTCTTCTGTTTAGTGTGGTCAGTTTTTAATAGGAAGGCAGATGGATTGACAGAAACACCAGGGATTTTACTCAAAGGAAGCAATACATATTAGACATAAGTACATGGCGCAGCATGCATATATCAGAATTATGAAATGCTGGGGTAACACACACCTTGAGAAAATACTTACCTTATGCCTCACTCCAACAGGGTCCCTGAAGCTCTGCAACTAGTAACCTGGAGCCTCTCTGTAAGTTGCAACCAGCTGTAATTATATTCCTGCCTCCAAAATGTACAATCCAGGATTAATGTTCTTATATTGTATGTGGTAACACTAAGGCCCTGCCGCAGACCAGTTTTGGATTGTGGTAAATTTGTAGACCAGAGCCTGCTTTACTAATAAAGACATAGCAGCAACATTGCATATGTATTACTACAGGTAAAAGGGTATGCTTACTCAAGAGAGCAGGCTTGTACATGTCTTGTTGATCATATTTTTTTTATCTCTGTCTTATGATGCAATATATTGTGCCGAATCACTTTTTGTTAGTATTATTGCTACTTTTTGTTTTATTGAGGCATCAGGTTGTTATGGAGAAGAAACTGTATATTGTGGGTGATAAAAAATTATTGCTCTTTTTTTGCATACATTTTTCATAATTTTTTTCTTTTGTGGTATGCACTGCTCACGGAGAATGTAGAAATGAATAGTTTGTACACTTTAACTAACATGCCTTTTTTATATAGTTCATGATCATTAAAAAACTGTTTCCTGTGCCTATAGGCTCCAGGTATGTAAATCCATCTCTAACGGATGCCATAAAAGATGGCGCCACAACAAAAGAGGCTAAAAAGAAAGTTTTAGGATTTTTAGATAATACTGTAAATCCTATCATCTTCATATTTTAGCCCACATGCTGTATTACAAACAATAAAAGGAAAATTGCTCAATTAATTTGCTGCTACAGTAGCAGAAGGAGGGGATAATGGAGAGGAGAAAACATTTCATCTTTACAAGGAAAAAAACAAAGAACTTCTGCATTTCATGCTAGTTTGGTAATATGGCTAGTTTCAAAGGTAAAACACTGAGAATTTATTTTCTAGGAGAGGGTCCTCTAGTATTCAAAGTGAGAATGTTGGAGTTACATAGGGCCACAGAGGGTGTTTACCATGATGTGACAAAAAAGTAAAGGTGGCTTTATAATTTTTAATGGGTACTAAGCATTTATAATGTAAATTCTATAAAGAAATATGTTTCCAGAGAAATGTCTTTATTTTTCCATATCCATTACAAGGGACAATGAAAATATGACAAGAGACTGTCAATAGAGCAAATATGATAAAAGCCTATTAATGACCAACAACAATTTACACAAGGCTACTAATATTTTACAAAGAACTTAAGAGACCACAGGGACAAGGGACATGTTAGAAAAGACTGTTAGAGACCACAAACATGTACAAAGACATTCTGAATATAATATCAAATCACTGATATGCAAGAGCTACGAAGAGCTCTGCTAATACGTGCTGTGACACCGAAAGGTTGGAAAACAGTTAGTGGGGAGAGGGTTGACAGTGGAACTAGTTTGAAGATGTCAGAAAGATTGACCGCATGGCCTTGGTCGAAAATCTGCGTACAAGCATAATACAGCTTATTGCCCAATACACAAGGGTATAGCAACGCGTGGTTGTGCACACATACATGCATATGTTCACGCTAATACAAGTTAGTGTGAATTCATCTGCACGTCTGACACTGGCTTTGGTGCCCATCACCCTATTTAAAACACAGCACACTGAGGAGAAATTACTGAGTGGTCATGGTCATCAACTCCTATGACTTTTAACCTGACCTGCATTTTGTTATCCATTGCTTGACCCTGCTTGCCTCTTGACATTGCTGTACACTGATCTCCTGTTTTTGACTTTGATTCATATACTGACTACACCTCCTGTCTCTGATTGTGTACCTCTGCCACTTGCCTGTTATTATTGACATCGAGTCAGCAGGACCCACAGGCATGCTCCCACGGCGCACTGTGTTTTGCATACCCGTGCCACTCTGCCAGCGTATATCGGCGTGAGTCGGTCGGCAAGTGGTTAAAATACAAAAAGTTTGTAAACAAAATGCTGCTTAACACGAGTTACCGCGTTTAGCATAATGTACAGGCTGTTACAGGCATTTGGAATTTGAAATGCCTCTGAACATCTGTCTTGAATGCATTTTTTTGCATTCCAAAAAATGCTTCTTAACTCAACTGTCTAGAAATTACTATAAACGACCCGGTGTACGTGTACTAATAAAAAAAATGCCCAACTGCTCCTAAACGTCCGTTTACCAGCAGCAGTGTACATAAAGCCTAAGACTAACCTTTTGATATAATCTATAATTACTTACCTTATAGTTCTTTTCTATTATAGAGCAGTGTCTGTCATCTGGAATGGACAATTAGTGACTTTTTGTGGTTTTGTTGTTTTAATTTACATCTTTGACTTTTCAACAGACCTGCCATTTGTTATTTTTTATTTCCTTTTAATTTTAGTCTTCTCAATTGAGCAATGCCTACACCAGAAATATATAATTAGTTGCCGTTACATAACATGTTTGTTTACATTGTTGCCTTAGGGATCTGGTTTGCATTAGCAAAGGGCTGGTTCTCCTATGGTAGTTTTTCTTTCCTGTCTGTTTGCAGTATTCGGAGCACAAATAGCTCTTGTCAGGGCATGATGTCACTAAATTCAGATGTAAACAAACAGGCTGTACATTATTTTATTAATATCCAGCAAGCTTTATTGCAAGTAATACAAACTCACAAAGCCAGACTGTGGCACCTCCAGGCCCTATCCTATTCCTTCAACATTATTCTCTCTAATAGGAGCTTAGTAACAAAGGAGCAGTATTAGCTTCATGTGTTATTTTTCATAAATAACTGTTTTAGTTGGCAGTGTCTGCTAAAATGTAATTAGGACAATGACACAATTTTTCAGTCTGTCAGAGGAATTAAATACACCTGGTATTTTTTTATTTACAGGGGGGTTGCTGAAGAACCCTGAAAGCAGATTATAAATATATATATATATATATATATATATATATATATATATATATAAGTATTATATATACACACACACACACAACACATTTAACCACTTGCCTACAGGGCACTTACACCCCCCCCCCCCCTTCAGCGCTGTCACACTTTTGAATGACAATTGCGCAGTCATGTAACACTCTACCCAAATTAAACTTTTATCATTTGTTACACACAAATAGAGTTTTTTTAGAGTTTCTGTTGGTATTGTATCACCGCTGTTTTTTTTTTATTTTTTGTTTTAAAAAAATGAAAAAGAAGACTGAAAATTTTGAATTTTTTTTTACATTTTCAAAGTTTGTTATAACATTTTGCAACAGGTAATTTTTCTCCTTCACTGATGTATGCTGATGAAGCAGCACTTCTGGACACTGATAAGTGGCAGTGATGGGCACTGATGAGGCAGCACTTATAGGCACTGATGAGGAGGCACTGATAAGGAGGCACTGATGAGGCTGTACAGATAGGCGACACTAATGAGGAGGCACTGATGGGCACTGATTGGCAGCACTGTTGGGCACTGGTGTGCACTGTTGAGACTGCCCTGATTATCAGTGGTGATGTCCCTTTAACACAAGCCAGTTATCTGCTCCCTTCTTCTCTCCTCTTGCTCACAGCGTGAGGAAAGAAAAGCCGATAACTGGGTTGTGTTTGCCCCCGTGATCAGCTGTCATTGAACACAGCTGATCACGTGGTAAAGGGTCGCTGTGATTGGCCCTTTTCCCCCGATCTTGGATCAACTGAGGATGAAGGGAGGATGCCAATAGATGCCCTCGTGGCAAAGTAAGCTTGCACTGTAGGCGTCATAGAGGGGGCAGGAAGGGGTTAATTAGATCATTTAAGAAAAATATGTGGTTCCACTGGGATTATGATGAATTGCCTCTGCTTACCGGCCAAAACAAAACACGTCAGACACAGACATAATGCACCAACATACTTTTGCTGCAAGTGCCATTTCCCAGCTGGACAGCTGAATGTAAAGAAAAGGATACCAGGTGCCGTCAATGACCAATAATGGGCAAAAGAGACAAATATGGCCATTTAACTTGCCTGTTTGGC
The DNA here is from genome assembly GCA_029574335.1 of Rana kukunoris. Taxonomy (NCBI): domain Eukaryota; kingdom Metazoa; phylum Chordata; class Amphibia; order Anura; family Ranidae; genus Rana; species Rana kukunoris. The sequence continues at coordinate 459,888,037 of CM056049.1, forward strand.
AAACTGCAAGTGCAAACAGGTAAAGTTTGACGCAAACGCTGCATTACAGTGAAAATTTTAGGTTATTGTTCTTTTTATACTTTTATCTAGGTTATCTGCATTTATTATCTTGCAAATGTTTATCAACTAAATGTGAATATTGGTGGCTGGTACATGAAAAACAAAAGGCTCTGTATAGCAGTAGCATTCACAGGACTGCAGAAAATATTTAATCTAGTTAATGCAACAGATGAAAACTTCCTAGGTCTTTTCTCACACAGTATACAACCTGTCATATCTCTTTTAAGATTCATAGATCTTGGATTTAACATCTTTGGGCTGATTTACCAAGCCTGTGCGCCAAGACTCATGGTGCACAAGCAGGAGTAAACCTGTTTTTGACATTTACAAAAGAAACACGCTGCCAGTGCAGCGTGTTTCCTCATTTACTAAAGTGCCTAATGCGCCCAGAAGAGGGCGCACAGCACGCCAGTACAGAGCTGGCGTGCGGCATTTAGTAATGTAAACATCGGGGATTCGGGCGGGAGTTTATGAGGGGAGGGAGGGGGGTGATGCAGGGGAAGTGTAGTGACATGTGTTTAAACTTGTGTGGCGGGCCGATTTGAAAGGGAAAGTGACTTTTGGGACCCGATCCCCGTGCCCTTGCAAAGTACGCTAGAACCTCGGAAGGTTCACTTGCATACTGGGCATGCGCAGAGGGAAAAATCGGAGCTCACCGCGCGCCTCTTCAGTACGCCGGGAAATCCTTGGTAAATACCAGGCGGCGTAGCAGTGTTTGCACTGCCTGGAGTGGCGCACGGCAAGCTCCGAGCTGTTCTTGGGCTGCGCTGACACTGAAGGGGAACTCCGCGCCAAATTTCAAATGTGAAACCGGCGCGGCTTCCCCCCCAGGGGTACAATAGGCTCTCCGGCTTGGTCCGGAACGTGAGGGGTTAACCCACGCCAAAATCACTGTCACGTCACATCACTGTCACATGGGTTGAGGTCACATGTTGGCATAACCACGCCCACGCCCAATGCCAATATAAGTCCTTGCCCGCCGCTCAGAAGGCATTTCAGCGCCGGACCTCGCCGTGTCAACATCGAATGGAAGAAGAAGCCCGCGAGTGTCACCCCGCGGCGGAAGACTGCGACGGAAGCCCGCTGCCCTCATCAAACAAGCACGGAGCTTCGTGGTGAAGGGGGCAGCGGCAGAAGACGGCGACGAAATCCGGGGTGGGATGTACGACCCTCGCCCCGGAGAAGACGACGGAAGCCCGCTGCCCTCATCAAACAAGCACGGAGCTTCGTGGTGAAGGGGGCAGCGGCAGAAGACGGCGACGAGAAGCCCGCCACGTCCAAGTCCTGGATGGGATGTGCGACCCCCGTCCAGGCCGAAAAATTCGAAGGGGGCGGCAAAGAAGAAGGCCTGGCCCCCGCGGCGGAAGACAACGTCGAGAAGCCCGGAGAGTGGCGCCCTCCGGCGGAAGACGGCGAAAGAAGCCCTGGGAGGAGCCAGGCAGAAGCGGAGGAGCCCGAGGTGGGGCGACACCCCCGTTGTTCTCCGCTGTGTTCGGCCGGCCCCCCCCCCGGATGTAAAAGAGCTTCATTTTGGAGTGGAGGCACAGTCGAGCATGGCGGAGAGCATGGGTGGGTGTTTCCCCCCCCCGGCAGAAGACGGCTAGAAGACCGAGGAGTGGCGACGCCCCCGTTGTTCTCCGCCATTTCCGCCGGCCCCCCCCCGGATGTAAAAGAGCTTGATTTGGGGTAGGGGGCCTGGCCGAACATGGCGGAGAGCATCGGTGGGTGTCTCTCTCCCCGGCGGAAGGCGGCGGCGAAGACCGGGGGGGGGTAGGTGTACCCCCCCGGCGGAAGGCGAAGACCGAGGAGGGGTTTCGCCCCCGTTGTTCTCCGCCATTTCCGCCGGCCCCCCCCGGATGTAAAAGAGCTTGATTTGGGGTAGGGGGCCTGGCCGAACATGGCCGAGAGCATCGGTGGGTGTCCCCCCCCGGCGGAAGGCGGCGGCGAAGACCGGTGCGGGGCTGGAGCCCCCCCGGCAGAAAACGTCTGGAAGACCGAGGGGCTCCGCCCCCGTTGTTCTCTGCTTTTTTCGGCCGGCCCCCCCCGAATGTGAAAGAGCTTATTTTGGGGTGGGGGCCTGGCTGGACATGGCGGAGATCATCGGTGGGTGTCCCCCCCCCGGCAGAAGACGGCGAAGCCCGGGGCCCAATGGGCTGGTGGTGGGGGGTCCCGGCAGAAGACCCCCGGAGCTGACTAATAAATTATTTTTTTCTGTGTGGTTTTTTTTGTGTTTACACTTTTCCACCCGGTGAATGGGTAGGGGTACGATGTACCCCATACTCATTCACATAGGGTGGGTGGCCAGAATCTGGGGGCCCCCTTAATATAGGGGGCTCTCAGATTCTGATAAGCCCCCCGCCCGCATACCCCGACAACCAACGGCCAGGGTTGTCGGGAAGAGGCTCTTGTCCCGATCGACATGGGGACAAGAGTGCTTTGGGGTGGGGGGGCAGTGCCCCCCTCCCCCACAGCACACACTCCCCCATGTCGAGGGCATGTGGTCTGGTACGGCTCAGGAGGGGGGGGGGCGCTCGCTCGTCCCCACCCCCATTCCTGTCCGGCCAGACTGCGTGCCTGGGAGAAGGGTTTGGTCTGGATCTGAGGGGGAACCCCACGCCGTTTTTTGGCGTGGGTTTAACCCCTTATGTTCCAGATCAAATCTAAGAGCCTGTTGTGCACCTGAAGGGGGACCCCCACGCCGTTTTTTTTTCTAATTTGGGGTGGAGTTCCCCTTTATCCCGGTCCTGTCAGGGGGGGGGGGGAATGCCTGCTCGTCTGTCCCTACAATGTATGAACAGCGATCTGTCATTTCCCCTACACAGTCCCACCCCCTTTACAGTTAGAACACACCCAGGTAACATATTCAACCCCTTCCGCGCCCCTAGTGTTAACCCCTTCCCTGCCAGTGTCATTTTTATAGTAAGCAATGCATTTCTATACCATTGCTCGCTACAAAAATGCCAAATCTCACAAAAATGTGTCCGCCACAATGTCGCATTAGACAGAAAAAACAATGATAGCCACCATTACTAGTAAAACAAAAAATTATTCCAAAAAAACCCATAAGACCAACCCCTACTTAGAACTTTTGCCCAAACCAATCAAACGCTTATTGTGATTTTTTGCAACCAAAAAGATGTCCAAGAATACTTATCGGCCTAAACTGAGGGCAAACATTTTTTGAATATATTTTGGGGGAGATTTATTATAGCAAACCGTAAAAAAGATGTTTTTTTAGTTACCAAATTGCCGCTATATTTTTGGGTCAAGCAAAAATAAGAAAAAACGCAGAGATGATCAAATACCACCAAAAAAAAAAAAAAAAAAATATTTAGGGGGGAGGGGGGGGGGGATGAGGACGCCCAATTTTTTTGGGGGCCACGTCGCACAACCACGCAATTGTCAGTCAAAATGACGCAGTGTTGAAATGCAAAAAATGGCCCCGTCAGTGACCAGTAATATGCTCTGGGGCTCAAGTGGTTACAAATTAAGAATACACTAAAGTTAGCCCAATTTATGGCCATAATGTGAAAGATGATGTTACACCGAGTAAATAGATACCCAACATGTTACACTTTAATATTGCACACACTCATGGAATGGCGCCAAACTTCAGTACTTGAAAATACCCATAGGCAACGCTTTTTTATGTGTTTCAGGTTACCAGTTTAGATTTACAGAGGAGGTCTAGTGCTAAAAGTATTGCTCTCGCTCTAACGTACGCTATGATACCTCACATGTGGGGTTTGAACGGGGGTTCAATATGTGGGCGGGGCTTACACATTTAAGGCCCGCCCCCATATATGGAAACATTCTTCAAACCACACATGTGAGGTATCATAGCGTGCGTAACAGCAAGAGGAATATTTATAGCACTAGACCTCATCTGTAAATCTAAACTGGTAACCGGAAACAATAAAAATGCTGCTTGTTCGCTTCTGACTGCGAGCTACTAGGGACAGGGGCTTTTAAATTATTACTATTTAGGTTTGTTACGTAAAAATTCGATAAGACCTCCCGTTCAGCTTGTAAAGCATCACTTCATGGGGACCAAAAAAAAATTTAACACCTCTAATGCTTTCATCCGCCATTGCAGATTTGATTCTGGTACTGCATTTCGAGTGAACTGGGCATGCTCGAACACTTAGTAAAAAAAGCTGGTTGTCTGACCCTGAAAATGACTTGCATCTTTCTGAGCATGCTCAGAAAGCTGTTTTTTTGGCTTAGTAATTTAAGGACATCCTTAACAGGTGTAAGCAGTTCCAAGTGCACACAAACTAGAGGCTGACATTTCTTCATGTGTTTCCAATTGGTTCATTAGCACACATGTTATAAAAAGCGTGGATACTGCACGTGTCAGCTGCCCCTCAGAGGGGGCAGATTTGCTGGCTGGAAGTAATGGCGGAGTGAAACAGAGATGTTTTGGAGCAAGTTTTGTATTTTTTGATGTTTTCTCTGCTACATAATTTTGCTAAATGTTTCTCAAGATGTTAATGACTAATGTTTTAATCCTGTGGGTCTATCCTGTTATTTCAAAAGCATGATTTATTTTCCAATGACTGTGAAATAAACGTTGGTCTTTTTTGTTTTTAGGTGTTTTTATATATTTTTGGTGTGTTTATTTGTAATTTTTTGTTTTGCTTTCCTTGTTTTGTGGACCAATAAAATTACTTTCAAATTTTGAAGTTTGTTTTGTGATATTTTTTTCCTGCTATGGATTTCAACCGCTGCAGCTGAACTAGTTTGGGCCTAAACCATCAAGTGTGATTTGTCTCTAAGCTCTTTCCTGGTGTGTATGCATGAAATGTTTAGTCACCAGAAAAGGAAGGACAAAGCGGTAAGTATTGTTTCCTAGAACTGATGTCCAGACTGACTTTTTAAAGCACATGTGCAAGATGTAGGAAAAGCTGCAAACAGGGCCTGTTGGAGGGGGGGTGGGGGGGGTGGTGTATTGGTGGACAGGCTTGAAGTGCTGATTTACAGCGCTGTGCTTGAAACTAGCACAAGACAATCCTATTCTAATTGTGGGTTGTTTGAGGGAAGCCAATTGAGTGTTAGAACCCCTGCTAGTGTTTTTAGGCTGGGCTTTGTGTCCCTTTTCCTAAAAATTGGCTTCACTTCCTGTCACACAGCTGAACAGGAAGTGAGGTTAAAACCCTACCAATGGTCTTTTCTTTGGGACACAGGTCAATCTAACTAGTGTCACCATTAAGCAAATTGCACTGCAGTGTACACCCCAAATGATTAGTTATTTTGGGGTTTAGTAAAGGCAAAGCCGCTCTGCAGTAGAAGCGTAGGCAATGAAAATCAGAAGGGAAGCACTGATGGTTTTTACTTCCAATCCCGCCAAGTTTAGAGTTTTCTTCCTTGCTTGTCCACTTGTAGTGCAAAGTGGATTTGCCTTTAGTAAATGGACCCCAAAGTCCAAGATTCCTACTAATTTGGGGTGTACACAGCAAAATGCCAATTCCAAAATGGGAAACTATTTATATTGATCTGTGTGTCCCCAACAAAACATTACTCAGGTGTTTCCCTCACTTCCTGTTTGGCTGTGTGGCAGGAAGTGAATGAATTAAGTAGAAAGTGACAACATTTGTGAGGTGTCTTTACCCTATCAGGGGTGCAGGCATCCCCAAAACAAACAAGAAAATAGTTGATTTAACATTGGGTGGTGTTTGTGGGGGTCCCTAACACACATTCATACATATTAGCAACGCTGGATCCTGGCCTATTGGCATGGTTATATTTTCTTAAGCCTCTCAATAAAATGATATGAAATTTGGGGTTAAACTGGAACAATAATCATCACTTTTATTTTTTGGATTTCTTTCATTTTGGATAGAGTTGGGGGGGGGGGGGTTAGAAGCTCTGTCAGTTTATTTTGTATTATCCCTGTCCGTTTGGGGAGATTGGCCTTCACTTCCTGCCCCATAGCCAAACAGGAAGTGATCGAAAAACTAGGCAAATTAAGGGTCTCCTGTGCCCCCCCCCCCCCCCCACAGAACTTGTGTGTGTCCCCTGAAAATTCCTGGGTGGGTCATAAAAAAACAGGGTGTGGCCTTGACAGGAAGGGTGGGTCATTTTTCTATTAGGGGGGTGCCAAAATTTGGTCAGGCCTAGGGAAGCACAAAACCTAAATATCCTACTGCATATTAGGGCTTATTTAGACAGGATCCAATTTACAGCATGTTTTTAGATTGTGGGAGGAAACCCGCACAGGGAGAACATGCAAACTCCAGGCAGATAGTGTCACGGGCGGGATTCGAACCAGCAACCCTTTTGCTGCTAGGTGAACATGCTACACACTACGCTACTGTGCTGAACGAACATGATCGCAGCTGAAAGCATGAGATGTTTTTTTTTAAACCAATTACATGCTTTCCAGCCTGGAGGACAGATGTGGGGTCTAATTGACCCCGCCTTTCTCTATAAAGAGGACCTGTCACACACTAGTCCTATTACAAGGGATGTTTACATTCCTTGTAATAGGAAGAAAAGTGAAAAATAATACAAACAAAGGGACAAACAAGTGCAAAAATTAAAATATTAAGTAAAAAAATAAAATAACAAAGGAATTTAAATGCTCCTGTCCCTAGTAGCTCGCACTCAGAAGCGAACACGCATGCAAGTCCCACCCACATATGTAAACATCCTTCAAACCCCACATGTGAGGTATCATAGCGTGCGTTAGAGCGAGAGCAATAATTTTAGCACTAGACCTCCTCTGTAACTCAAAAGTGGTAACCTGAGAAAAAAAGTCAAGTGTTGCCTATGGAGATTTTTAATAACGAAGTTTAGCGCCATTCCATGAGTGTGCGCAATATGAATGCGTGACAAGTTAGGTATCTATTTACTCGGGGAACATCATCTTTCACCTTATCCCTAAAAATTGGGCTAGCTTTACTGCTTTCTTATTTTGTCATTCATGAAACAGGTTTTTTTTTTTGAAAGCCAAAAAAAAAAAAAAACGTTTGAAAATTTTTGGCACAAATACTGTTGGAAATGTGTCCGAAAAAATGGCCGCCACTTTATTCCCTAGGGTGTTTGTTAATAAAATATATATAATGTTTGGGGGTCCTGAGTAAGTTTCAAGGAAGAAAATATAATTGTTACATGAAGGAGAGAAGTGCCAGAATAGGCGCGGTATGGAAGTGGTTAAAGTGCAACAATAAAAGTGAAACATTCCTTGAAATTTCGTACCATGGGGGGGGGGAGGCAATTAGGGGCGCCATCAGGAATTATGGGGCCCCTTACACAGCTTCAGGCATGGGCCCCCTGGAGCAGAGAATAGGGGGGGGGGTGCCGCCTGATATTAAGAAGGGGGGGGGCTGCCGCAATTTGATAAGCGGGGGGTTCCTTTACCAAAAAATACATATAGAAAAATATATATTAAAAAGGGTGGTAGCCATCCGGGGGCCCTGGGGACCACTGGGCCCTTTAATAAAAAGAAACTTCTGGGCTCTTTAATGAAAAATAAATTACAATATCTATATATATAAAATAATAAAAAAGGGGGTTGCCTTGGGAGCTCTGGGCCCTTTAATAAAAAATAACTTCCAAAAATCAAAAAAAAAAATAACATTGGGTGGGAGCTGTGGTGGCTCAACGTGAATGGCACTGCGCTGACAAGCCGTTCACCTCTGCAGCCAAGGGTTCGGATCCCGGTCTCGGCTACATATGAATTGAGTTTGGTGGTGTCAGCCCGGCTCCCGGTGGGTGTGCTATGCAAGGTACGCCTGTGCTTAGTACGCCCACCCCCCCCCCCCAAAAAAAACACCACACTTGCACACACTTTGGCCATGAGGTCTCCTAAAATAAAGGGAGGCGAAGGACCTACAGGGCTGGCTGTGTGGGCTCCCAAGTGTAGCAGGTGGGGTGAGTGGGAGGCCCCCCTCACACCCACCATTGCCACCGGGGGCATGGAGAAGGATGGCGATTGCAAGTCCAGCTCCTCTCTCTCGACTTCACGCACAAAATACACTTTAAAAAAGAAATTAAAGTAAAAAGTAACAAACCTGGGGAAAATGTTTATAACATTTTTAGAAGCAAAAAGGTTGTCATCTGGGGCCCTCTGGGAGCTTTCAAAATTATATTATATATATATATGTTTAAAAAATAACCAAAAAATATATAATTTTTTTTTTTTTGGATTTTTTGGTAAAGGTGGGGGGTTGTCATCTGGGGCCCTCTGGGAGCTTTCATAATTATATATATATATATATATGTTAAAAAAATAACCAACTAATATATTTTTTTTTTTTATTTGTTTTTTTTTTAAAGGTGGGGGGTTGTCATCTGGAGCCCTGGGGATCTCCGGGCCACTGGGGACCTCCAGACCCCTAAAACAAAACATTGGCCCTTTAATAACAAAAAATTTGGGGGGTTGCCACCCGGGGCCCTGGGGACCTCCAGACTGCTAAAAAATATTAAATTCCAAAAATTGGCCCTTTAATAAAAAATCCTACAAAAACCAACTAACAAATATATATACAAAAAAAAAAAGAGGGGGGTTACCATCTGGGGCGCTGGGGGGCCTCCAGGCATCTGGGCACCTCCGGACCCCCGGGCGCCTTACAGGTGTACAGGGCCGCCATCATGAATTTTGGGGCCCCTTACACAGCTTCAGGCATGGGCCCCCTGGAGCAGAGAACCGGGGGGGGGGGGGGTGCTGCCGCATGAAATTGAGAAGCGGGGGGGGGTGGTGCCACAAATTGAGGAGCGGGGGGGCCCTTTACAAAAATTTTGACAGAAATAAGAAATAAAGAAAAATATATATAAAAAAGGGGGGTAGCCATCCGGGGCCCTGGGGACCTCTGTGCTCTTTATAAAATAAAAATAAAAAAGAGAGAAAATACATATATATATATTTTTTAAATATAACATTTATCGAAAAAAAGTAAAAAAACAAGGGGGTTGCCTTCCAGGGCCCTGGGGACCTCTGGGCCCTTTCCTTAAAAAAAATAAAACAAATATATTAAAAAATTATATATATTTTTTTAAATATATATCTTTTATTTAAAAAAAAGGGCTTGCCATCTGGGGCCCTTAGTGGCCTCCGGGCCCCTGGGGACCTTCGGAGCCCTTAAAAAAAATAAAAAATAAAAAATATTTTTTTTTTGTTTTAGGGTGGTTCCCATCCGGGCCCCTGGGGGCCCCTGGGGACCCCCGGGCGGTGTAATCCCTGTACCCCCCTAATGGCGGCCCTGCAGGTGTACTGCCTGTACCCCCCTGATGGCGGCCCTGGGTGTAATGTCAGCATGTGAAAAATGACATTCTGAAGGAAAAAAGCCATTTAAAACTGACTTCGCGGCAATAATGAATTGTCAGCTCCTGGAAATTGCAGGAGAATTCATTCATTAAAAACACCAAAAAAAAAGCGTGGGGGTCCCCCCAAATTCAATAACCAGACCCTTTAGGTCTGGTATGGATATTAAGGGGAACCCCGCCATTAATTTTAAAAAAAAATGACGTGGGGTTCCCCCCAAATATCCATAACCAGACCCTTCGGGTCTGGTGTGGAATTTAAGGGGAACTCCACCCCAAATTTTTAAAAAAAATGGCGTGGAGTCCCCCCTAAAATCCACACCAGACCCCTTATCCGAGCACGTTGACCTGGCCGGCCGCAGAAAAGAGGGGGGGACAGAGCGCGGCCCCCCCCCTCTCCTGAACCGCACCAGGCCACATGCCCTCAACATTGGGAGGGTGTTTTGGGGTGCCCCCCAAAACACCTTGTCCCCATGTTGATGAGGACAAGGGTCTCTTCCCCACAACCCTTGCCCGGTGGTTGTGGGGGTCTGCGGGCAGGAGGCTTATCGAAATCTGGAAGACCCCTTTAACAAAGGGGCCCCCCAGATCCCGGCCCCCCCCCTGTGTGAAATGGTAATGGGGTACCTTGTACCTCTACCATTTCACGTGTAAAAAAAATGTAAAGGGTTAAAAAAGACAAGAGCCGGTTTTTGACAAGTCCTTTATTATCTTCTTTCTTCTTTTCTTCGGGCTTCTTCCTCCTCCTTCTTCTTCCTCTGCTTCTGTCTTGGGTCTTCTATTCCCGCATCTTGCCCGGCGTGTTCTTCCATCTTCTTCCGCTGTTCTTCTCGTCCGCATCTTCTCCTTCTTGTTCTTCTTCGCCGGAGCGGCCGCTTCCAATTGAAATCCCCGCTGTCTGCCGGACCACGCCCCCCCCCCTCTGACGCCACGGGCAAGCTCTTAGGAGTGTGGTGCCTGTGCGTCAGAGGGGGGCGTGGTCACATGTCAGAGGGCGGCCAATTCAATTTGAAGCTCGTGCGCGGCTTTTTCTTTGCCAGAGTCGCCGCTTCCAATTGAATTGCCCGCTTTCTGGAACATGTGACCACGCCCCCCTCTGACGCACTGGCACCACACGGGGACTTTCCTAAGAGCTTGCCCGTGGCGTCAGAGGGGGGGCGTGGTCCGGCAGACAGCGGGGATTTCAATTGGAAGCGGCCGCTCCGGCGAAGAAGAAGAAGGAGAAGATGCGGACGAGAAGGACAGCGGAAAAAGATGGAAGAACACGCCGGGCAAGATGCGGGAATAGAAGACCCAAGACAGAAGCAGAGGAAGAAGAAGGAGGAGGAAGAAGAAACCCGAAGGAAAGAAGAAAGAAGATAATAAAGGACTTGTCAAAAACCGGCTCTTGTCTTTTTTTACACTGACACTTTTTTTTTACTCGTGAAATGGTAGAGGTACAAGGTACCCCATTACCATTTCACACAGGGGGGGGGGCGGGGATCTGGGGGGCCCCTTTGTTAAAGGGGTCTTCCAGATTTCGATAAGCCTCCTGCCCGCAGACCCCCACAACCACCGGGCAAGGGTTGTGGGGAAGAGACCCTTGTCCTCATCAACATGGGGACAAGGTGTTTTGGGGGGCACCCCAAAACACCCTCCCAATGTTGAGGGCATGTGGCCTGGTGCGGTTCAGGAGAGGGGGGGGGCCGCGCTCTGTCCCCCCCTCTTTTCTGCGGCCGGCCAGGTCAACGTGCTCGGATAAGGGGTCTGGTGTGGATTTTAGGGGGGACTCCACGCCATTTTTTTTTTATTTGGGGTGGAGTTCCCCTTAAATTCCACACCAGACCTGAAGGGTCTGGTTATGGATATTTGGGGGGAACCCCACGTCATTTTTTTTAACAATTGATGGCGGGGTTCCCCTTAATATCCATATCAGACCTGAAGGGTCTGGTTATTGAATTTGGGGGGACCCCCACGTCATTTGAATAATTTTTTTATAATTCGTACCATGGGGGGGGGGGAATGTCAGCAGGTGAATAAAGTGCACTTTTCCTGCGGTTAGAAATGTCTCTGCACAAAATGACATTCTGAAAAAAAAAAAGCCATTTAAAACTGACTCGCGGCTATAATGAATTGTCAGCTCCCGGCAATTGCATGAGAATTCATTCATTAAAAAAACGAAAAAATAAAGCGTGGGTGTCCCCCCAAATTCAATAACCAGACCCTTTAGGTCTGGTATGGATATTAAGGGGAACCCCGCCGTCAATTTAAAAAAAAAAAGGCGTGGAGTCCCCCCTAAAATCCACACCAGACCCCTTATCCGAGCACGTTGACCTGGCCGGCCGCAGAAAAGAGGGGGGGACAGAGCGCGGCCCCCCCCTCTCCTGAACCGCACCAGGCCACATGCCCTCAACATTGGGAGGGTGTTTTGGGGTGCCCCCCAAAACACCTTGTCCCCATGTTGATGAGGACAAGGGTCTCTTCCCCACAACCCTTGCCCGGTGGTTGTGGGGGTCTGCGGGCAGGAGGCTTATCGAAATCTGGAAGACCCCTTTAACAAAGGGGCCCCCCAGATCCCGGCCCCCCCCTGTGTGAAATGGTAATGGGGTACCTTGTACCTCTACCATTTCACGAGAAAAAAAAAGTGTCAGTGTAAAAAAAGACAAGAGCCGGTTTTTGACAAGTCCTTTATTATCTTCTTTCTTCTTTCCTTCGGGTTTCTTCTTCCTCCTCCTTCTTCTTCCTCTGCTTCTGTCTTGGGTCTTCTATTCCCGCATCTTGCCCGGCGTGTTCTTCCATCTTCTTTCCTCCCGCTGTCCTTCTCGTCCGCATCTTCTTCTCCTTCTTCTTCGCCGGAGGCGCCGCTTCCAATTGAAATCCCCGCTGTCTGCCGGACCACGCCCCCCCCCTCTGACGCCTCGGGCAAGCTCTTAGGAAAGTGTGGTGCCAGTGCGTCAGAGGGGGGCGTGGTCACATGTTCCAGAGGGCGGCCAATTCAATTTGAAGCTCGTGCGCGGGCTTTTTCTTTGCCAGAGTCGCCGCTTCCAATTGAATTGCCCGCCCTCTGAACATGTGACCACGCCCCCCTCTGACGCACTGGCACCACACACTTTCCTAAGAGCTTGCCCGTGGCGTCAGAGGGGGGGGGCGTGGTCCGGCAGACAGCGGGGATTTCAATTGGAAGCGGCCGCTCCGGCGAAGAAGAAGAAGGAGAAGATGCGGACGAGAAGGACAGCGGAAAAAGATGGAAGAACACGCCGGGCAAGATGCGGGAATAGAAGACCCAAGACAGAAGCAGAGGAAGAAGAAGATGGAGGAGGAAGAAACCCGAAGAAAAGAAGAAAGAAGATAATAAAGGACTTGTCAAAAACCGGCTCTTGTCTTTTTTAACCCTTTACATTATTTTTCTCGTGAAATGGTAGAGGTACAAGGTACCCCATTACCATTTCACACAGGGGGGGGGGCGGGATCTGGGGGGCCCCTTTGTTAAAGGGGTCTTCCAGATTTCGATAAGCCTCCTGCCCGCAGACCCCCACAACCACCGGGCAAGGGTTGTGGGGAAGAGACCCTTGTCCTCATCAACATGGGGACAAGGTGTTTTGGGGGGCACCCCAAAACACCCTCCCAATGTTGAGGGCATGTGGCCTGGTGCGGTTCAGGAGAGGGGGGGGGCCGCGCTCTGTCCCCCCCTCTTTTCTGCGGCCGGCCAGGTCAACGTGCTCGGATAAGGGGTCTGGTGTGGATTTTAGGGGGGACTCCACGCCATTTTTTTAAAAATTTGGGGTGGAGTTCCCCTTAAATTCCACACCAGACCCGAAGGGTCTGGTTATGGATATTTGGGGGGAACCCCACGTCATTTTTTTTTTTAAATTGACGGCGGGGTTCCCCTTAATATCCATACCAGACCTAAAGGGTCTGGTTATTGAATTTGGGGGGACCCCCACGCTTTTTTTTTCCTTTTTTTAATGAATGAATTCTCCTGCAATTGCCGGGAGCCGACAATTCATTATAGCCGCGAGTCAGTTTTAAATGGCTTTTTTCCTTTGAAAAATGACATTTTGTGCAGAGACAGTTCTAACCACGGGAAACATGCGCTTTTTCACATGCTGACATTAGAGCCCCCCATGGTACGAAATTTAAAGGAAAATTACACTTTTATTATTGCACTTTTAGCATTATTAAAATCACTGCTCCCGAAAAAACGGCCGTTTTAAAAAATAAAAAAAGCATTGGTACATGTCCCCTGGGGCAGGACTGAGGTCCCCAAACACTTTTTAGGACAAAACTTGCAGATTAGCCTTTAAAATTCACTATTAAGATTTCCCCCCATAGACTTATACAGGGAGTTCGGCGGCGGCTTTACTTATCAATCACATCGCGCTGCTGCTGCCGCCGGTTCATGCGCCTAATTAGAGCTTCATCCAGCGCACTAATTAAGGCATGTACCGGCGCAGCGCAGATTCATTAGTAAATCAGCCCCCTTGTGTCATTCTGCAGAAGAGACCTGACCTTCTACTGAAGGAGACGCTGTTTTTCTATTATTATTGTTTGTCATCTTTATTATCAGTTTATATACAGTATCTCACAAAAGTAAGTACACCCCTCATATTTTTGAAAATATTTTAGTTTATCTTTTTATGTGACAACACTGAAGAAATGACACTTTGCTACATTGTAAAGTAGTGAGTGTACAGCTTATATAACAGTGTAAATTTTTTGTCCCCTCAAGTTAACTCAACACACAGCCATTACTGTCTAAACCGCTGGCAACAAAAGTGAGTACACCCCTAAGCGAAAATGTCCAAATGGGGCCCAGTTAACCATTTTCCCTCCCTGGTGTCATGTAACTCGTTAGTGTTACAGGGTCTCAGGTGTGAATGGAGAGCAGGTGTGTTAAATTTGGTGTTATCGCTTTCACTATCTCAAACTGGTCACTGGAAGGGCAACATGGCACATCATGGCAAAGAACTCTCTGAGGATCTGAAAAAAAAGATATGTTGCTCTACATAAAGATGGCCTAGGCTATAAGAAGATTGCCAAAACCCTGAAACTGAGCTGCAGCACGGTGGCCAAGACCATACAGAGGTTTAACAGGACAGGTTTGACTCAGAACAGGCCTCACCATGGTCGACCAAAGAGGTTGAGTGCAAGTGCTCAGCGTCTTTGGGAAATAGACATATGAGTGCTGCCAGCATTGCTGCTGAGGCTGAATGGGTAGGGGGTTAGCCTATCAGTACTCAGACTATATGCCGCACGCTGTATTAAACTGGTCTGCATGGCTGTCATCCCAGAAGAAAGCCTCTTTTAAAGATGATGCAAAAGAAAGCCGCTGAAGACAAGCACAAGCAGACTAAGGACATGGATTGCTGGAACCATGTCCTGTGGTCTGATGAGACCAAGATAAACTTATTTGGTTCAGATGGAATCAAGCGTGTGTGGCGGCAACCAGGTGAGGAGTTCAAATACAAATGTGTCTTGCCTACAGTCAAGCATGGTGGTGGGAGTGTCATGGTCTGGGGCTGCATTAGTGCTGCAGGCACTGGGGAGCTACAGTTCATTGAGGGAACCATGAATGCCAACATGTACTGTGACATACTGAAGCAGAGTATGATTCCCCTCCCTTCAGAGACTGGGCCACAGGGCAGTATTCCAACATGATAACAACCCTAAACACACCTCAATGATGACCACTGCCTTGCTAGAGAAGCTTAGGGTAAAGGCGATGGACTGGCCAAGCATGCCTCCAGACCATAACTCTATTGAGCATCTGTGGGACATCCTCAAACGAAAGGTGGAGGAACGCAAGGTCTCTAACATCCACCAGCTCCATGATGTCGTCATAGAGGAATGGAAGAGGACTCCAGTGGCAACCTGTGAAGCTCTGGTGAACCCCATGCCCAAGAAAGTTAAGAAAATAATGGTAGCCAAACAAAATATTGACACATTGGGCCCAATTTGGAAATTTTCACTTGGGGTGTACTCACTCTTGTTGCCAGAGGTTTAGACATTAATGGCTGTGTGTTGAGTTAATTTGAGGGGACAGCAAATTTACACTGTTTTACAAGCTGTACACTCACTACTTTACATTGTAGCAAAGTGTAATTTTTTCAGTGTTGTCACATGAAAAGATATAATAAAATTAGGGCTGTGAAAATTAACTTTTAATTAATCGATTAATCTTTAATTTTTTTGATCGATCAAAATCTTTTTGATCTATTAAGATTCTTTTGATTGGTACTCACCTTTCCGCCAGCTTCTGGGCCTTCAGGGAGTTCCCGTCAGAGATCCGGTGACGTCTCGGACACCGGCGGGGCTTGCCGTATCCATCTGAAGGGCTCCTTTGCTGTGCCTTCATATCTGCATGCCGGCAGGACCTTACTATTTGCCACACACATGGGCTGTTACACTTCCCTCTATTACTTCCCTCTATCAACCTGGGATTCTACAGCCATCCACTTGGAGTTGTGATAGTTTCCTTAATGGGACATCTACATGCCGACGGACTGATGTTAACCTCTCCTCATCTGGATTCAGCAGTGGTATCGTTGTACACATTTTTTTACCAGTATCATACTTAGCCACATGTTTTTATGACTGCTTTTGGTACCGTTTGGTATTAATCGTACCATTTTTACAGTTTATGTAGCTACATTGATTTTATCTCCAGTGCAATATTTATTTAGTTACCTACTTGAAGACTATAAAAGTTTTAATGCTATTCCCATTGAGCGATGCCATTGTGTGTTTTTTGTATCCTGCTATCCATTTTTTCAGTGGTTGGAGCTGCACTGGGAATCAGCCTGCAAGGAGATCAGCTAAAAGTAGTTGGATCTATATGTGCGTTATAATTAATCGAAATTAGTCGATTAATCGATTAAAAAAAAAAAACGATTAATCGAACACAAAAATTTTGATCAGTAACAGCCCTAAATAAAATATTTACAAAAATGTGAAGGGTGTATTCACTTTTGTGAGATTATTTGTATCTTGAATCTAATGGCTGATTCACAGCATATGCGATGCAGGAAACATGTTTCTGTGCTTGTATCCCACACCAATCGAAATGTGTCGCCCTCTGAAGAAACACGGATGCTATTAGTGCTTAATGGCACCCCCATACCAAACACGCGCTAGCACAGTACCATGCGGTTTGGTGTAGTATGGTACAATTTTGAAATTCATTTTTGCGTGTACCAGCACACTGGGCAGCCCATGGAAATTAATGGGCTGCCAAAAATGCACCGCACGGGAACACGCAGGGACATGTAAAAACATCTGTGCTTAAATGCATCAATATGGTGTGGACGAGCCCTAAATGTTCACAGAGATAAGTGATTAGGGTGAATCCATGTTCACTTTGATTTCCCAATAGTGTGCAAGAGAAATTTTTAAATAAAAGGGGAAAAAAAAATCTACTGATAGTTCTCACCGAAGGTAACCTTTGTTTTTACATTCTTTATCAGATACACAACTTGAATTGCTGTGTGAAAGATTTATTTTAATGTCACCTCTGCTAGAAAACTGCTTTTGGATTTAGCCATTGTTATGAAGGCGAAAATCTAGTTAATAACAATTTGTACCATATAGCTTTTATACAGTTACGGTAACTAATAACAAAGCTGCCACCTTTTTATAAGGTTTATGAAGAGAATTTAACCACCGGGGATGCATTTATTACTATTACACATCTTTTATCCACTCTGTCTCTATCCTTGAACCCTTCTGAAAATTATAAAAGTCACACACACACGGGCCATCAATTCTGATTTATCGTAGCAGTCTGCAGGTAACGTATAAAGACTATGTACAGTCCAATATCTTCAACTAATTTGGTTTAGATTTTATACCATGTACCCTCTGCAAAGCAATCCGTGGTGGATTGTTTCTTCAGTGGTGTTTAAAGTGGATCTTCACCCTCCTGCGACACTCTCCTCCTCTCCATCCTGCTCCCCCTCCGCAGTGCCAATATTGTTTTTTTTTATTGGTTTGTTTCTGTACAGGTTTTTTATTTTTTTGCATCAAAGGCTCGGCCTACCCCCCAATCCCCCCCCTCCCTCTGCCAGGTATTACAAAATTTGCCTAGGCGAATGACGTGGTGCCACTGGTGTCTTCTGAGATTTATGATGTACAGTCTCATTCAGCAAAGAGGAGGGACTGGCCTAGAGCCTTCACCCGGAAGAGCCGGAAGCTGTCACAGACAACATGGTGGCGCCAGACACCTGCAGTGGCTACAGTGAGGAGGATTTCATCAGCTCAATGCTGGACCCGCTGAGTAGTTCAGTATGCCTACAGTGCAGAAGGCAGTAAAAGGTAGACAGGGAAAAAAACGTGTCAGTGGAGGGAAAAGGCTTGAGTTCCTTTTTAACAAGTGATGAGGAAGCCATGTGTTGCCTCCTCAGTGCCTGTTTTATCCCAGTAAATCCCGTACCATTATGCAGGGTGATTACGGCACTGTCCTAATTCACAGGGGGTATAATTTTTGCTTTGTCCGCAAAGCATCATGCCTGCAATGTGTACATTACCATCATGCTGCCTATGCAGCTTCAGGGAGGTAGTGTGGGGGGGGGAGTAAAAACACAGCCCGACATTATTTTTACTGTCTCTGACTACAACTGTAAACGTGCCCTTAAATAAAATTGGCATTCATAGTTTGTAAGGGTGTTATGCGCTAAATGTGCACATTAATTGCTCTCAAGATGCAACCACCTATGTACATATTTGAACCGATTCTCAGTTTAAAAACAAAAAATTCTGTCTGTTTATACTGGAGTGATTTATAAACCAGAAGTATACTGTTAAATGTTCCTGCTATGCTACATAGAACCTAGTTATTTTATTAAGTGAAAGATGTCTGTAGACCATAGTGTTGTCCTGAGAGAATGCAGCACAACATTAATGTATTGAACAACACTAGAAGTCTCAGAACAATATAAATATTTAACCATAAATGCAGCAGCTTGGAATAGGTAGCATGCTGTTTATTTAGAAAGAAAAATCCAACCTTGTGTTATCGTATTTCCAAGTCCTCAGACGTGTACAGAAAACAGGTGGTGTGAATAGTCACGGAAAAAAATCTGCAAGAAACGTATAAAATGAGAGTAAGTTTATCACCGTAAATAAACACAACCTGTGCAAATAGCTGGGAAATGTTTGGTCATAACAAAAAATACAACTTCCCCAGTTTTGATAGAAGGCAAAATAACTGACTCCAGATATGATTCTCATGCAACCTAGTGCTTCAGGACACAGTCGCTCATGGATACACAGAGGCAGATCCCAGGTAGCCATAGCATGTTGGTTGACACATAACCATTAAAATCAGCAGTAGGAAACCTTACAACTTTGGTTGTGATGAAACTACAAAACCCAGAATGCCACTGCCTCTAGGAATCATGCCCGTGGCTATCAGAGTCTTTACAATGCCTTGTGGAACTTGTAGTTTCACAGCAGCTGAGATGACAAGGTTGCCTAACCCTGGTCTATATAGTTAGATACCACACCCATTGCCTTTAAAACATGTATTTAAATCTCATGTAGAGCCAAAAGAACCTCATATGCACAAATATGTGCTTTTTTCATTGTGTCCAGGCAATATGAGGAGATTGGTGGACACGGCATCTTACTATCTGAACAGTCTTGGATATGATATTATATTTATATGACCAGTTTGAAATAAACCATTGCTTTGACACAAAAAGCCCACCTTTGCTAGTACCAAGACCAGTGACACTTATATATACACAACAAGTTGTTGTTGCGTTCTTCTGTACATTATAAAATGTAATGTCAAAATCATTTAAAGTGAAGACTGTTCTACCGCGTACACACGATCAAACATTCCGAAATTAAAACCGTGGATTTTTTTTCCGACGGATGTTCGCTCAAACTTGTCTTGCATACACACGGTCACACAAATGTTGTCGGAAATTCCGAACGTCAAGAACGCGGTCACGTACAACACTACGAAGAGCCAAGAAAAATTAAGTTCAATTATTCCGAGCCTGCGTTGAATTTATTCCGAGCGTGCGTAGGATTTTTGTGCATCAGAATTGAACCTTTGTTGTCGGAAAAATTGAGAACCAGCTCTCAAACATTTGTTGTCAAAAATTTCGACAGCAAATGTCCGATGGAGCATACATACGGTCGGCATTTGTTGTCGGAAATTCCGACCATGTGTACACGGCATTATGTAAAATGTGTGCGCACTGAGATCTGCTTTATGTTAATAACATTTTAGGCTGTAGGTTTTGTGTTGGTACTGTGACTTTGTCAGCCACATTACATAAGCAAATGTGTAGATACACATGGGCATTGCCCTAGTCCTAAAAGCCCCAAGGAGCTCTTGGGCACCCAGATTGAAATATTGTGCAGCTTGCACCATGAAATAATGAATTGTGTGGTCTATATCATTTCTAATACCTTCTAATTTCTCTTTGGTGTATTCTATCTCTTTCCTCTGTCTTGCTGCACACCTTTAGTACTGAGCCATAAATGTTATGGTCCCGCTCAGTGCACAGCAGAGATAAATATAGAAACTACTGGAACAGGGGCGGACTGACAACTCATGGGGCCCCCGGGCAATAGGAGATTTCTGGGGCCTCCGGGCAATAGGAGATTATGGGGCCCCCGGGCAATAGATTATGGGGCCACACAGTATAGACACACACACATACAGTATCCATACACAGTATACACACACAGACACACAATGTACACACATAGTATACATACACACTAAATACACACACTGAAAAGGTACTGAAGAGGCGGGGCAGCTAAAATCTTGGGATATTTTAAAAAACACAGATTTTTACATACTGTCCCTGGTTTTACTGAGGCTGGCAAGCCTGATGGGGACCCTCTGGCAGTGCCCGAATGATCAGTCCGCCCCTGCACTGGAAGTATGAGAATAAATGCACAAGATACAAAAAAATCTGAACCAAAACTGCAGGAAAAGCTGATGTACATTTGCAATATTCTCTGGAGGATGGAAACAATCATTGCAATCATTGCAAGGGAGACCTTGAGCAGTTAATAGAAGGCCCCTTATAATGCCAGGTTCTAGCAGTGCCCTTGGGCTTTGTTCTAAGCTGCACCTAATTATCTATGCAAGGGCTGTAAGGTATGTCTTTATTTGTGTAGAAAAAAAAAAAACACCAAAAATGTGCTCTAACCTATCTTTGGTATAGAATGCATAGCTAAAGCCAACAGATCATAGAATTCCCTTCTTAGATACAGTAATTAAGTAGAGTTGAGGGTATAGCCATAGTAATACTGATGAGTAGTAATTGTAAAGTAAGGCAACTGCCGTCGCACAATGAACTGCATAAACCAGGACATATCTCTAAACCTTTGGACTTTGCAATCAAGAGATAATTTGTAAGAATAACTCAAATGATACTGAACTAAAGTAGAATTTCACCCATGAATTTACAGCACCAGACAAACATAAAAGACACAAATAAACGCAGCTCTGTATTTATTAATACATCCTTAAAAACTTCAATACTTGGCACTTTCACCCCCCTTCCTGCCCAGGCCCATTTTCAGCTTCCAGCGATGTCACACTTTGAATGACAATTGCACGGTAATGCAACGCTGTACCCAAATTACATTTGTACTATGTTTTGAGACAGATAGAGCTTTCTTTTGGTTCTATTTAATAACGATGGGTTTTGATTTTTTTGCAAAAAGAAAAAAAAGAAAAAAGACCGAAAATTTTGAGAAAAAAATGTTTTTCTTTGTTTCTGTTTTTCTTTGTTTTTGAATGAGACACTGATGGGCACTGATGGACACTGAAAGGCAGCACTGACTGGCAATCATGAAGAAAAGATGATCCGCACTCTGGTCGTTGCTCTTAAAAATTTGTAGTGTTTATTAACAAGCCACAGTGGACAAATGCAAATAGGAATGGTTGACACATTTCAGCCTATAAGGCCTTAGTCATAACCACATTACAGACATGAAACTTTGAAATAAATAGTAGCTCTAAAGATCACTGACTCCACCCATTAATTGTCTAAATTGACCGCAGTCAATTATCCAAAGAAGGAAATCAGCCGCAATGCATATTGGGTGATCCATGTGTATGCCACTATTTTTCACACTTCTTGTAGTGTTAATATGTACATGTGTGCACACACTCGTGCATGCATCCATACACATATACACGATTAAAACACACCATGAAATACAAAAAAACATTAAATACAAATGATAAAAATGATAATCCAGGTATGTGAAAAAAAAAATAGAAGAGGAAAAGAAAGAAAGAGATGAGGCTAAGGGAAGAGGCATGAATGCATGTGGGTTTTTTTTTTTTTTTTTTTTGCTGTTGTTGCTTTTTTTTTTGCTTTGTCTTTGTTTGTTTACTGTTTTTGTAATTGTAAATTGTTTGTCTGTGTTTTGAAAAATTAATAATAATAAAAAAAAAAAACAATGTAAAGTAGTGAGTGTACAAATTGTATAACAGTGTAAATTTGTAAAAATGTTGGCATTTATATAAAAAATATGACTAATCTTGCCTAAAAACTGCCATTCAAGGATAATGATCACATGAAGCCATTTATTATCACAGTTTTTTGGCTCCTTTTAAAATCACAATGATATCACCCAAATGGCCCTGATGAAAAGTTTACATACCCTGGAATGTTTGGCTTTGGTACAGACACAGAAGGTGACACACACAGGTTAAATGGCTATTAAATTTCCCACATGTGTGGCTTTTTAAATAGCAATTAGTGTCTAAATATATTACTAGTGTATAAATAGTCAATGAGTTTGTTGTTTGATCTTACATGGATGCACTAAGCAGGCTAGATACTAAGCAGAAAAGAACGGTCAAAAGACATGCGTAACAAAGTAATGAAACTTTACAAAGATGAAAAGGATGTAAAAAGATATCCAATGCCTTGAATATTATTCATATTTAAGGCTTTGGGTATCTTTTTATATCCTTTTCCACCTTTATAAAGTTCCATTACTTTATTACATAGGTCTTTTGACTGTTCTTTTCTACATCCTCATGGCTCAGTGTCTAGCCTGCTTAAAGCGGGGGTTCACCTTAAAAAAAAAATTCTAACATTACATTGAGCCGACTGGTTAGACTCTCAGTAGGCTGCTTTTTTTTTTTTTTTTTGCCGTACATACCTTGTTAGCGCTATTTTATCCCCCGGCTTCCGGGTATGATTCTTGTGGGACTGGGCGTTCCTACAGGCTACAGGCTACTCTATACGGCGCCTGTGCAGCGTCGTTCGGCTTCTTTTGGCAAGTCGTGACGCGCAGTATGCGCCGGTCGGAAGAACGTCAATCAATTAGCCTGCGACTAGGAAGCCCATTCCCGCAAGAATCATACCAAGAATCATACCCGGAAGCCGGGGGATAAAATAGCGCTAACAAGGTATGTACGGCAAAAAAAAAAGCAGCCTACTCTCAGTCTAACCAGTCGGCTCAATGTAATGTTAGAATTTTTTTTTAGGACTATTTATACGCAGACACTAATTGTGATTTAAAAAGCCACAAATGTGAGAAATAAACCTTAAATTGTCATTTTAACCCGTGTGTGTCTGTACCAAGGCAAAACATTACAGGGTATGTAAACTTTTTATCAAGGCCATTTGGATGATTTCTGTTATCATTATGATTTAAAAGGGATCCTAAAAAGTATGTGATAACAAATGGCTTTGTGTGATCCCTATCCTTAAATAAAAGACAGTTTTTTCGCATGATCTAGCCTAGACTTAAACAAGAAGGGACTAGCGCAGTGATCTTCCAGTCGAAAATGTGGTATATTACAGGCCAAAAAACATACATCTCTCCCAGACACCCAATTTTATCCTACTATTGTTTATCTTTTTGCAAATTTTTTGCTCATATTTTCCATTGTAAATTACAGACTTGATAAACGATGCTTACTTCTGTGAAGGGCACTTTTTTTTTTTAAGTCTCAATAAAATACTTTATGTAAAGAGAAAAAATAAGAGCAAAGCACGGGTGCTCTTAAGCTGATGGAGGAAGAAGACACCAGTACACCAGTTCTCTGACACGGGCCAGGCTTCTGGGATATGGCAAACATGGCAGACTGCAAGTCAAGACCTGATTAGTATAACTCCATACTTGGTACTCTGATTCACAGGGGAAATCCCTGTCTGCTCTAGTGATCATGCAGATCAAAAAAGCTGTACAGATAATGGGAAGAAGCATGTTTTTAGTTTTAGTAGATAACGATTAACCCTCTTGGCAATGTCAGAATATTGTATTCAGCACTTATAAAGAAAGCAGCTTTTCCAAAGTCATAGCTTTCTTTTCTTGCAGCTCAATAGAAATCTGCACTCCACTCTGCATCACACTAGAGCTGTTGCCTTTTCTAACAGTGAGAACAGCAATATTATCCTATTAGGGAAAAAACAGAACTGCAGGAGCCACCAAATGACTTTCTTGTAAGTAATTTTACTTTTAGCGGAAAGAGAGTAAAAGGCAAAATTGTATTCAATATACTAAATTAAGAAGGACTGTTTAAATGAACTCTGAGAATATACTAAATGCACACATACAAACTTGGAGAATGAAATTGTTCTTTTTTTCCTCTCATCACTGTATGACGCTATAATTGAATTAGATTTCCATTAGAAAAATGTTTTTAAATGGGAATGTCCTCTGGGTATTGGAAAATTGGATAATATAAGCACTTTAGACTGCAATATGTAATATATCAATTTCTGTCACAAGCTACCCGTCTGTACCAGACAGGCATAAATAATGTTTCTTGACTGGATTGCTGCATTTGTAATAAGGACAAGCTAAACGGAAAGCAAAATGAACTACAGTATACACTGGGAGGAGGTATAGAAAGACAACAATGTAGAGCAGGACACATTCCTTATTGCCTAGCCTAGCAGAACAAAAAAAAAAAATTACTTACAAGTAGCTTAAGGAGGGTAAAGGTTCCACCTAAGGTGACCAGATTTTCAAAATGAAATCCGGGGACATACATTTTTTTTTGGCAAATGGTTAACTATTTTAGAAGCATAATTCCTCAAATTATATATACAGTCTATGTAAAAAATACTTCTTAGAATATTTGGGGATTTAACTACCGCCGCCACCTCATCAATGCCTATCAGTGCTACCTCATGAGTGCCCATCAGTGCCACCTAATCTGTGCCTATTAGTGCAGCCCATCAGTGCCACATCACCATTGCCCATCAGTGTAACCTATCAGTGCAGCCTATCAGTGCCACCTCATCAGTGCCACCTATCCGTGCCACCTCATGAGTGCCATCAGTGAAGGAGAAAAATTACTTTTTCAAATTTTATAACAGAAACTCACCTCCTTCTTGTGACCATTACACTCAGTCTGTAGCTCTATTAATTTTAAGGCAATTCCGCCCCTCTGGACTACATTACCCCTTATTCTTTGCAGTATAGGAGGGATGGGGAGGAAGGAACACTGTGCTCTGTTCTCTCCCCTATGTACTGTCGCTCCCGGAAAACTAATGGGAGGAGGGAGCAGACTTAGGGGGAGAGAGGCGGAATGCTGGGAGAGGGCGGTCATTTGTCCCCTGGATCACAGCCAACGGTTCTTCTTTACAAATGCGGAGGAAGAGTGGCGGCTACAAGTAGCACACAGTCAGGCTCGAGCCGCTCCAGCTCCTCCTCTCCAACAGTTCTGCCCCTTTGTGAGTATTACTGCACATAGATGACTCCTCTCACAGCCAACGTGGCCCCCGCCCACCGGGAAACTGCCCATCCAGGATCAGCCCTGCAAAAGCGGGGACAAAAGCGGGACAGATGGGGTCCGGGGACAGTGTCCTCAGTCCGGGGACTGTCCCTGGAAACCAGGGACGTCTGGTCACTGTAACCTATAAGACTTTTGAAGCCATTTGTTTGCTTCCTTTTATCAGCTCAATTTTATTAATTGCAAGATAGTTGAACAATGTAAGATCCCACTGGAATCCTTACTGATTCTACCATCTTATCAGCTGACCCTCTTTGTATAGTACTCCTTTTACACAGTACACACTTTGCAGTATATTAAAGGGAACCTCACAGAATAAAAATATGGGAGTGTCTATTGATGACAAGTTTCTAGAGATGCAGGACTCTTTATTCTGGCGTCAGTGTCAGTGAACAAAGGCAAACCTATGCTAACCAGGTAAAAGTTATTAACCTAACAATAGATTTTAAAATATAGGAGGAAACCTAAACAAGCCAATACAGCACAGTGCACATAGAAACTTAATGAAGGGAGGATCTTCTCTAGACACTTAATTTTTCGTATAGGTGTCTGTGCTACAATGTACTCCTATTAAAATGTGTCCCGTTTTTCATTGAAATATGAGAATCACCTGGTGTTCCTGCCAATCCCCCTGCTTCCCTGTTTCAAACTGACTACACTAGGTATGAGAACACATCCATTTACATTCTACGTGAAAGCACAGCCTTCTTCTACTCTAGTGGCCAGACTTCTATTGACATGCCCCTCTTCTTTGGGAAGATAAGTGTACTTGTTTTTCTCTGCCTCCTGCTGACACGCCGCTTTGCACAGCTCCTCGCAGTGTATATCTGTCACTGCATTTCTCACAGAACTATGCCTATGCTCCATTCTACTGCCACTCCCCTCCAATCACCACAGGGAGCCTCTATCCCCACCTTCCTAAGCCCCATATGCACCTGAGCATAGAGGACATGTGATCACTTATAAAAAAGAAAGTATATATTAAAATATATTTTTACAGTATACACACACTGATAAGCCATAACATTATGATGGCCCACCTAATATTGAGCAGGTCCCCCTTTTTACACCAAAACAGCCCTGACCTGTCTAGCACCAAGCCAGCAGATCCTTTATGTCCTGTAAGTAGTGATGTGGGGCCTCCATGGACCTTGTTTTTCCCAGTACATCCCACACATGGATTGAAATTCAACACCCTGAACTATTTGTGTTCCTCAAACCATTCTTGAACCATGTTTGCAGTGTGGAAGGGTGCATTATCCTGCTGAAAGAGGCCATGGCCATCAAGGAATCCCATTTCCATGAAGCGGTGTACTTGGTCAGCATTAATTGAAAGGTAGGTGGTACGTGTCATAGTAATATCCAAATGAATAGCAGGATCCAAATCTCCCAGCAGAACTTTTCCCAAAGAATTACACTGCCTCCTCTAGCTTGACTTCTGCCCATACTGTATTCTGGTGCAATTTTTTCCCCAGGTAAGCGTGCACTTGGTGATCCACATGATGGGCACCCTGACCAGCCTGTGGCTAAACCGCCTCATAAACAACAAGCTCTAATGCCCATTTTTCTGCTTTCAGCACATCAACTTCCTGGACCACATATTTACTTGCTGCCTAATATATCTCACCTACTTTTAGATGCCATTGTAACAAGATAATTAAAGTGGTTGTAAACCCCCAAATGTATTTATTTATTTTTAAACCTGAAAGACAAAGGCATAATGAGCTAGTATGACTAGCATACTAGCTCATTATGAATTAGTTACCTTTGATCGAAGTCCCCACAGAGGTCCTCGTCCTCGTCCCCAGCGGCGACATCTCTCCCGGAGGTTACTTCCGGGTACCGCCACTCCGGCACTGTGATTGGTCGGAGCGGCGATAACGTCACTCTGCGCATGTGCGTAGAAGCCGCTTTTCACGGCATGACCCCGGCTTGAAATGGCACAGAGTGCCCTTTCAAAGTGGCGCATGCCTAGAAGGCGGCGGCGCCCGAGTATATTGCAAATATTGCAAGCACCTACAGGTAAGCCTTAATCTAGGCTTACCTGTAGGTGTAACTTCCCCAAGGGGGTTTACAACCACTTTAATGTTATTTACTTTACTTGTCAGTGCACTTAAAGTCCACTGGGCAAACAGGCAGACATTTTAATGCAGAACAAACATGCTTTGTCTCTTCTGCATTAAAGGAACACTAAAGGTTCGTTTTTTATTAGATCAATTGATTGCTGTAAGCTAGAGCATTTAAATATCACTTACCTCGTTTTTCCTTTTGACTTCCAAAATACAGTAATCCAGGTTTGAAAATGCCATTTCCTGTCTCTCCTCTGGTTGCTTTCCATCAGCACCTGAGCTGTTTTGCATGGTGGAAAGCAGAATGTGCTCACCCCCTCCCTATGACTACAGCCCTGCGTGAAGATGCTTTCTTATCCCTCACAGGCATGGAGGCTAAGCCTAATGGGAACTGTAGTTCCCATTAGGCCGTGATGTAGCAAGAATTAATGCGCACCGCAAACCAGGAAGTCAGTGAGAACAACAATTTAGGAGTGAAGGAGGTGAATAAAACAGCTCGATTTCAACAGGTATCAAACTAGTTATAATGCAAAACATTACTTTTTACTTTATCAGCTACTGTCAGACTTTAATTTAAGAGGAAAATATTTTTGTCTTTACAACCCCTTTAAATGTATCTACCTGCCAATCCGTCCCTAAACAGTTAGCCATGCATGCATAGCTCACTGCCAAATCTGACTGAACTCCCGTGCATGGGCAGGAGTGATGTCATCTGTGCCTGGCCAATGAAAGTGTTCAGCTACAAACTTACCTCCCCAAAAAAAATTGGTGATGGTACCGTATGCTGGATAATATTTGCATCTTTTATGATTTGTATATCTATATGTATAGTTTTTTTTTATATTTTTGTATTTGTATAATATTTCTATATGTTTGTAATAAATTGATATATTTTTTATATATTTTGAACTTTTTTTGTGTGTTGCCTATACAATTCCACTCTATGAGGTTTATTCGAACATTTCTAATAATTACGGGATGATGGCAACTACATGCCGTTATATATGAGTTGGTCTCTTTCTCGAACATACAGTAGTTTTGCTTAAATGTTATGGCTGACTGGTGTACAGTAAATGATATACACAAAAGATTTTTGGTTTGAATTTCCATTTTAATCTAACAAGCATAGCACTGCAACCCAGTGCCTGGTATACAAGCATGTACAATGTGAATCAGCGATGGCCATGGGTGACGTCACGTGATTACCTTCCAGCCATACGCGTTACATCCCAAGAGGCGGAACTTCGTCAAGGGAAACGTCTGTTTCCCCTGACAAAGTTCCGCTCCCTGGGAAATCACCCGCATGTTTATTACAGCACTATTTTGGACACTCATAATTGGTGCTTGTTTTCTTCCAATATATGTCTGGTAAAGTGCAAGGTTTTAGTACATACTGCTAAGAATTTTAAATGTATGGAGATACATTACCCAGATATTGACCTTAGCATTAGCGCGCACACGAGCAGCAACTCTGTGAATTCATTATTCTTTACTACGCACGCGCGTGCGCCAGTACGCACGCAATGCAGGCAGGACTCCTGGCGTCAGTGCCCTATTTAAGGCTTGCTGCAGCAGTGACCAACTGCTGCATGATCTTCAGCCCTTGATGTGATCCTGAGTTCCTTGTTCCTGTTTCCTGGTGTTCCTGTTGACGACTGTTCCTGTTGTCCTGTCCTGGTCTGCTTGTTCCAGTATATGACCTCAGCTTGCCTTCTGACCTGTTCCAGTCACTTCCTGCTTCCTGTGTATGACTACCGGCTTGGCTCCTGACTCCGCCCCTGGGTTTTCCTGTCAGTCTACTTAATCTGGTACTTCCGTGGTACCCCTGCCTGACTACGTATCCTGGCATACAGCTGATCTCCAACATCACTCAGCAAGTCGCAGCCGGAAACCCTTGCATCCTTGGGCCGAGCACCCCCTGTGTCACCTCCAGGGGGCGTTCTGCACTTGGTCGTACGGGAAGCCCTCTCAGCACTTTGGCCTCTGGTAAGGTACGTGACAAGTTGAGTTTAGATTTAAATATCTGATACTTCAACTCGCAAAAAAAAATAAAAAAAATGAACAGTCCAAGTAAAATAGTTATTAATAATGACTATAAATAAAGTTAACAGTAGTGGTAAGCGCTGACAGTTAGAATGGTTGCATATTCTTTTTAAATCTGAAATATAAGCTCTTTAAAGTACTTGAGTGGCTAATCTACCTCCTCAGAGTAAAACGTTTAAGAAGTAACTATAAGAATCGGTAGCAAAAAATAATAATGTTACCAATCTGGCAAAGTAAAAAAAAAT
Source organism: Rana kukunoris (assembly GCA_029574335.1). NCBI lineage: Eukaryota > Metazoa > Chordata > Amphibia > Anura > Ranidae > Rana > Rana kukunoris. The sequence continues at coordinate 459,917,433 of CM056049.1, forward strand.
ACTATAAATGATACACATAGAATAAATATGTGATGCAGAAAAAATGACTGTAAAGCTACCAGAAATACATACTAAACAATTATAATAAATTCGCTCAAGTCATCTATATCTGCCTTAGATGTCTGGAACTTAGCCCAATATATGATTAAGTTGGACAGGGTCCATTCAGCTAATAAAAAAACATTCGGTTTTCTGCTTAAGTAAAAAAGAGTAGCAGCATGCACATCTAACTGCTCTGCCCAGACCTATACTTAAGATAAATACAAATGGAACACTCAATACACGTCATTTTGAGAAATAGCCTTTTGCTTTCATATAAGCTGCAGATTTCATTATTACAAGATATAATATAATAGAATACCAGAAGCAAAAACATAAAACCTTTTCTATCCTTACTGTATAATTTAGTTGTAAGGGTGCTATACCACATCAACTGGAACAGTAAAGACAAAGCTTTGAAACAAATAATTGTTTAAAAAATTAATAAAATGACTTGTCGTCAGTTATGTTTCCTACAGAAAAATGGAAAATAACTTGTTAACCACTTGCCTACTGTGCACCTACACCCCCTTCCTGCCCAGACAAAATTTAAGCATTCTGGCACTGCGTCGCTTTAACTGACAATTGCGCGGTCGTGCGACGTGGCTCCCAAACAAAATTGGCGTCCTTTTTTTCCCACAAATAGAGCTTTCTTTTGGTGGTATTTGATCACCTCTGCGGTTTTTATTTTTTGTGCTATAAACAAAAATAGAGCGTCAATTTTTAAAAAAATGCAATATTTTTTACTTTTTGCTATAATAAATAACCCAAAAAATATATAAAAAAAATATTTTTTTCCTCAGTTTAGACCGATACGTATTCTTCTACATATTTTTGGTAAAAAAAAATGCAATAAGCGTTTATCGATTGGTTTGCGCAAAATTTATAGTGTTTACAAAATAGGGGATAATTTATGGCATTTTTTTTTTCTTTTTACTATTAATGGCGGCGATCTGCGATTTTTTTATTGGGACTGCGACGTTATGGCGGACACTTCGGACACTTTTCTGACATTTTTGGGACCATTTACATTTATACAGTGAACAATGCTATAAATATGCATTGATTACTGTATAAATGTGACTGGCAGTGAAGGGGTTAACCACTAGGGGGCGGGGAAGGGGTTAAATGTGTGTCCTATGAGTGTTCTAACTGTGGGGGGAGGGGGGGGTGACTGGGGGAGGTGACCGATTGTGTCCCTATGTACAAGGGACACAGCAACGGTCTCCTCTCTCCCTGACAGGACGTGGAGCTCTGTGTTTACATACAGAGCTCCACGTCCCTGCTCAGTTACTGAGCAATCGCGTGTGCCCGGCGGCGATCGTTGCCGCTGGGCACTCGCACGGGATCCCCGCAGAGCGGCGGGTGCGCGCGCGCCCGCGGCTTTAAAGGGACATCACGTCATATGACGTGATGTCAGGATAATGGAGTCCTCCGCCCGCCGTCATTTGACGGTGGGCAGAGGACAAGTGGTTAAAGTAAATGTTAATTTATAGTGAATAAAGTGAAGATGTACAAGAGCCCATGGCACATTCTTGCCATAGTTTTAAATTTCCCTGCAGGTGCAGAGTTTTAAAAGCATTCATTCATTCATTCAGAGAGAGAGAACAATTAAGAGAGCATTTACTTTGCTACCGGAACATTCTTTAATTATTCTTTAAGAAAAACACCTCCAAAGATTAGCGTAACTCAGAACTTCTGCTCAGTTTCTCAGTCGATTGATCTGCAAACAATGTATGACTAAGTCCAGATACTAGAATCACATGCTGACATTGAATACCTCAAATGTCTGCCCCAGAGTTCTTATGTTTCATGTAGGATCTTCTTTGTTACATTATATTACTGATTTCTTGTCAACATAAGAGAGTGGTAACGGCTTTATAAGGGTTATTTTATTTTCAGATCTCTCAAAAAAGGTGCAAGTTATCCCTTGAAAACCTTTTTTCCCGCACCCAACTAATCCTTAAGCCCCATACACATGGACAGAATGTCGGGAGACAACGGGCAGTTAAAAAAAATGGCCAACATTTAGCCCGTGTGTATGTCAGTCTGTTCAACAGAAGTCAGCCGGCTTCTGTCGGATGTGCATGCTGGAAAACCAGCAGCCGGCTGATTCCAAAACACTCTCAGCCAATGGCAGAGAGCGCTGATCAGAGTGTTCTGGCGGGAGGAGCATCCCCCTGTCATAACACAATAGCTCAGAGGGGGATATTGCAGAACTAACCTTGCATTGTTAGTACAGCGGCTCCAACCGCAGCTGTCAGTTTCTATTGGCTGACAGCTTACCATGCTATGCTATGACAGTTAGTTGTCAGCCATTACAAAAATTCCTGTCAATCGGGAAGGGAGAGATGATTTCACTGTGATTGGGAAAGTCATATTCAGCACTGCAAAATCCTTACAGAGATAGACCTGATATAACTTGGAGGGTGCTTGCATTGACACCAATAAAAGGCACCATACAAAACCAGTGTAACAGTAGGAAGTCGTATCTGCATAACCGTAGGCCTACTACATAAGCACACTCTACAATCCCATATATCTGAATTCTAAAGAGGTTAACTTCTGATATCTAGGAATTGCTATAGAGCGGTAGCAGGAGTGAGGGTGCAATAAAGTGCTTGCAAGAGCCCCATGCACAGTTAACCACTTAAGACCCGGACCAAAATGCTGCTAAAGGACCTTGACGCTTTTTGCGATTCGGCACTGCGTCGTTTTAACTGACAATTGCGCGGTCGTGCGACCTGGCTCCCAAACAAAATTGGCATCCTTTTTTCCCCACAAATAGAGCTTTCTTTTGGTGGTATTTGATCATCTCTGCGTTTTTTATTTTTTGCGCTATAAACAAAAATAGAGCGACTATTTTGAAAAAAATGCAATATTTTTTACTTTTTGCTATAATAAATATCCCCCCAAAATATATATATATATTTTTTTTTTCCTCAGTTTAGGCCGATATGTATTCTTCTACCTATTTTTGGTAAAAAAAATTGCAATAAGCGTTTATCGGTTGGTTTTCGCAAAGTTTATAGCGTTTACAAAATAAGGGATAGTTTTATTGCATTTTTATAAAAAAAATTTTTTTTTACTACTAATAGCGGCGATCAGCGTTTTTTTTCATGACTGCGACATTATGGCGGACACTTCGGACAATTTTGACACATTTTTGGGACAATTGTCATTTTCACAGCAAAAAATGCATTTAAATTGCATTGTTTACTGTGAAAATGACAGTTGCAGTTTGAGAGTTAACCACAAGGGGGCGCTGTAGGATTTGTGTGTTCCCTGTGTGTGTTTACAACTGTAGGGGGGGGTGTGGCTGTAGGTGTGACGTCATCGATCACGTCCCCCTATAACAGGCATGACGTGATCGATGCTGCGGCCACAGTGAAGCACGGGGAAGCCGTGTTTACACACGGCTCTCCCCGTTCTTCAGCTCCGGGGACCGATCACCGCACTCCAGCGGCGATCGGGTCCGCGAGTCCCGCAGCTTCGGACCAAGTCACGGGAGCGCGCAGCGGGCGCGCGCCCGTGACCCACGGCTGGGTACTAGAAACCAACGTATATATACGTTGATGTGCCCAGCCGTGCCATTCTGCTGACGTAAATGTACAGTAGGCGGTCCTTAAGTGGATAATCTTTTCCTTATAGAGAAGATATGTATTGAAGATATGTAAGAATATATACTGTATTCTATAAGTATATGTAGATGGTCTTCATATATATATATACCTGTTTTGTATAGGGTAAACCCCTCTAATAACTATATCAAATAATAAAATAATATTGTAAACACAGGTAATATTAGATGGGATTGCATAATGAAATGCAAGGGTCATTTTTACTTAGTTGGTGTTATGTTTGGTAGGTTCATTGGATGTCATCTAGTTAAATCCACTTTCACACTAAGCTTTTCAATAGCTTTAAGATGTATTATATAAATATTAATGCCATATGTAAGGTATTATATTATTTCAGACGTAATATGGAATTCAAAGACACGTTATAGGTATTTCTCACCTTTCCACTGGGATCCAATAATTGTTTTTGGTAGCTAAACTACTGCCGGTAGCAAACACATTGTTCTCAAAAGGCTTCACAAATTATTTTAAGCCATAGCAGTATTCAAATTACTTTAAACAAAACATAAATTAAACATAATAATTCAAAGTAAAAACCAGAGTTTGCATTTCACATTAGTTTTATTTACATAATGTTTTGTAAAATAGGCGTATGAAAGTGTAAGACTGGGAAATACTTCAAACGTGCCCATATTCAACAGAAGACTTTTTTGTTGTTGTATATTCATACAAAAGGTATCAATCAACCGAAAATATAATAAAGTTATAACTAATGCCACACTTTTATAAAAGCTTGTTTGAAACCCTTTGACTTATGATAAGTACTTTAAGATTAAGTATTGTATACCAGCTACTAAGATCAACGTCAAACACCTGGATACATCAAACAGTCTACTAAGGTGTGCTACAAAATGCACTGAGTTATGTCTCCATGAATTGGGAGCTAGAGTACCTAAATATGCAGATTACAAACCCTTTCTACTAGGGTTGTCCAGATACCAATAATAGTATCGGTATCGGGACCGATACCGAGTATTTGCGGGAGTACTTGTACTCGTGCAAATGCTCCCGATGCCTAAATAGAATACTTTTTTTTGTATTTATCAACATGTTCTGTGAAAATTCTTTGAGTTATTTACTACTGCGTGACAAGCAAATAAAACATTTTTATTCATTTTTACTCATTTTTATTCTTTTATAATGTCTTGAGTTAGAGTTCTCAATAATTCTAAAGAAAATATTCTTAGTCTGTATTGTGGTTTGAAAACTGTCACATGACATTTAAAAAAAGTATCGGTATTCGGTATCGGCAAGTACATGAAAAAAAGTATCGGTACTTGTACTCGGTCCTAAAAAAGTGCTATCGGGACAACCCTACTTTCTACCTATACTTTAACAATAAACCAACACTCTAGAACAGTACCTTAAAAATCAGACAGGTTTTAGATTATTTTAGCATTTTAATTAAAATTTCATTGAATATGCAGCACTGTTGTATTAATTTCCGTTGTGGAAAGTGTGATTATCTCTACTCCTCACCAACACCTACTGTAGTTTGAAAACAAGTCAAAATCATTACAAAGCTTAAAGGGTCAGTAAAGGAAAAACATTTTTTTGCTGAAATGACTGTTTACAGGGAATAGAGACATAATAGTTAACTGATTCCTTTAAAAAACGATTAAAAACAGATAAAAATCAATCATATAATGTGCCTCTAGTTTCACTTTCGTTTTTGCATCTAGCTTAGTTTTTGCATGTAATTTAATGCCTCTGTGCTGGACAGTGCCATAGAGAGTGATGGTTAGGAAAACGAAACTAGAATCTCCCAGTACTGTGGTCATCAGGAAACAGACAACCAGGAAGTGTCCAGAACAGAGCAGAATTACAGCAACATCAGAGCAAAAACGAACGATGAGGACATGAAACCAGGACTGCAGTAAGGTAAAGGAAGCTATTTAGCTAAAAAAAAAATGTTTTCCTTTAGTGACCGTTTAAATTCTCCAAGCAAAGAGCTGTCAACCCTGTCTATATTAACTGATTGCCGACCGCCCGCCGTCATATTACTGCGGGACGGTGGCACTGCTACGCAGGGAGCACGTAGCTCTACGTCCTCCCTTTAGCAGCTTTTCGCGCGCGCCCGCGCACGTGCCCGGCGGGTACGATCGCCGCCGGGCACCCGCGATTGCTCGTTACAGAGCGGGAAACGGGAGGTATGTGTGTAAACACATACCTTTCGTTCCTGTCAGCGGGGGAAACGCTGATCTTCTGTCCATACAATGTATGGACAGAAGATCAGTGACTTCCCCTAGTGAGGCCACCCCCCCCATACAGTTAGAACACACCAGGACCACACTTAACCCCTTCCCTGCCCCCTAGTGTTAACCCCTTCACTGCCAATGCCATTTTTATAGTAATACAATGCATTTTTATAGCACTGATCGCTATAAAAATGCCAATGGTCCCAAAAATGTGTCAAAAGTGTTCGATGTGTCCGCCATAATATCGCAGTACCGAAAAAAAAACGCTGATCGCCGCCATTACTAGTAAAAAATAATAATAATAAAAATGCCATAAAACTACCCCCTTTTTTGTAAACGCTATAAAATTTGCGCAAACCAATTAATAAACGCTAATTGCGATTTTTTTAACGAAAAATATGTAGAAGAATACGTATCGGCCTGATGTGCACTGTTGAGGCTGCACTGATGGGCCCTGATGAGGTGGCAATGATGGGCTGCATTGATGGGCACTGATAGGCTGCACTGATGGTCACTGATGAGGTGGCACTGATGGGCAAACCCTAATGAAGCTGCACTGATAGGCAGCGCTGATAGACACGTCCTCCTGGAACGAGAGAGCCATATTCTAGCTGTCTTTCGGCTAAAGCATGGTATTGGGGTGGTTAAGAAAAAAATATATATTTGCCTTGCACGTGATTGGATGACTTGAGTGAAGCTAAAGCAAGTGAACTTCATTAAACTAAACATAAGAACACATATTAATAGAATGCCAGCTTTTCCTTCCCTAGATATGATGGTTGCATTTGTTTTCTTTTTGCAATTTTTTTTTCCTTTACTTTAAACTGGCAACCCTGCCATTAACACACTCCCTGTCCTGGGGTGACAACACTGTCAACCTAGGAAAGGGAGTGTGTTAGGAATACATACCACCTCCATCTCATCTTCATAAAGGTGGGATGGGTTTTGTAGTCCATGGAGATAGCAGGAAACAATGTTAATATGATAACAGTCCACAGGCAGAAAGCATAAGAATATATCAGCACACATGATTTCTGGCTTGAATAACAGCTGTTTATTTTTGCACTTGTGAAACAGATATGATAAAATGCTTGGTATATCAATGGTATATTTAACAAACCAAAAGGGAGTAAAAGAAAGGATTTTTTCTAGAGTTTACATACACTTTTAGGGCATGTTTACATCGGTGCCCCATGGTAAACCATTATGCTCATTCAGGTAATAAGGTGTCATTAATTTTGTATGGTCCTGCAACTGCACTGCAACCCACCTTTCTATGCACTTTTTTTTTTTAAAGTGTATTTTTGTGCGTGGATTCGAGAGAGATGAGCCAGACTTGGGAGTAGGCAGACCCTCCCCCCGGAGGCAATCGCCATCCTTCTCCATGACCCTGGTGGCAATGGCGGGTGTGAGGGGGGGCCTCCCACTCACCCTGCCCTACCTGCTCCTCTTGGGAGCCCAACTGGGGCCCAACAGGACCCCAATGGGGCAGAGGGACTCCCCCTATGAGGGAGTGAGGGGGCCTAGCCCACCCAGCCAGCCCCGTAGGTCCTTCGGCTCTCTTTATTTTAGGAGACCGCATGGCCAAAGTGCGTGTGTGTTCAACCAATTTCGTGTGCATGCAAGTGTGGTGGTTTTTGTGTGGGGGGGGGGGGGGGCGTACTAAGCACAGGCGTACCTTGCATAGCACACCCACCGGGAGCCGGGCTGAGACCACCAAACTCAATTCACATGTAGCCGAGACCGGGATCCGAACCCTTGGCTGCAGAGGTGAACGGCTTAACAGTGCAAATCACGTTGAGCCACCACAGCTCCCTCCTTTCTATGCACTTTTGAATATGCAGCAATATGTACAATTTTTTGATCCATCATGATGCAATAAAATTCATAGGCGGCCCTAATTCAACACATGTTAACGTGTGTGCATTAGATGCACATCAGCAAACCGGGCTTGTGTGACTGGGCCTACTATGAAAATGTTCTACTCTCCTAACAAATCAACCCATTGAAGTCAATTTATTAAAGCAAATGAGAATTTTTACACAATAAATGTGTTACGTGCAGATACAAAAAGTAAACTGGCATTTTCTTTCCACGTGATTGGATAGTTTAAATGCGCCTTTACACAATTTATTGAGTGAAAACTCTCAAATCCTTTAGTAAATCATCCTCACTATTTTAAGGAAAAGAAGGAGGTTTTCACCATGTCAGATTAGACAAAGTAGTGGCCACTTCCCTGAGATATATGGAAGAAAAATAAGTATTCCCCCTTTCAAATGGGACTTTAAAGGCCACAAACATTGAAATATGTAGAAAAATTATTTATTGTTACATAAAAAAGTTTCAAGATTACTTATTCGCTTAAATTCAGTGTTTAAAGTTTTATTTGAAGGGGGAATACTTATTTTTGTTTAATTATTTTAAGAAACATTAATACTGGTCTACCTAATTCCAAAAGACAAATGGCATACTAATGCAGCTACTATGTTTCAGCTTGTTCAGTTGAGCTTTGAAAATGAAAGACATAAGCTGATTGGCTGACATGCACAGATGCTCCAGATTCTGACTGTTCCAATCTTAAAAAAGTTGCCTTGTTTCTTATGAGCAGTTAGATGAAAAAAAAGGACTAAAAATACAGTATACGTTGCAAGTAACAGATAGGAAGAAATGTTTTCCCACATTATATTTAAATTGAAACTTCTGGCTAGATCTAAATAAGCTTGAAATGGCTCCTACCTATCTCCTCACTCGTATTCCAACTGCCCTGTAGACAGAAGATGCACATAGTTACCTAATATCAGCTCGTTCCAGTCCGGTCATGTGACTGGCTCCCATCAGCCGGCTTCAGGGGAGAGGAGGGACAGCTGAATGCCTCCCAAGAAGCATATGGGTGACGTCACCACCCAGGTATTTCACCCTCTCTTCTCCATTGAAGCCAGCCACTGGGAGATCACGTGACTAAACCAAAGCACCCTGAGAATAGGTAAGTATAGGGATCTTTCTTTTTCAGGGTAGTTAGTTTTAAGCTTAGTTAGATCTAGCCCGTACTGTAATTCCACTTTAAAATATACGTTAATTTTCATAATTATGCTTAAATTACAGCACACATAAAATATTCACTAATAAATCACCACATTTTGCATACAGGCTGCTTAACAAAACCACTGAGGCAAAATAAAGTATACAGCCGTCATTTAAGTTCATAAAAGCTTCTTTGCAATGCACCATTCCTTATAATCATACTTCTTAGTGATATGTATAATCTTGTTGTCAGTGTTGGCCAGAGTTTCTTAAACTTGTTCTTAGGCCTCACCAATAGGGATGAGCCGAACATACCCGCGTTCGGTTCGCACCAGAACCGTCGAACAGACCGACCGTTCGCGCAAACATTTAGAACCCCATTGAAGTCTATAGGACTCGAACGTTCGAATTCAAAAACGCTCATTTTAAAGACCAATATTCAAGTTATTGTTGGAAAACGTCTTTGAGAACCCGGGTCTTGCCCCAGAGAACATGTATTGTTGTTTGTTTTTTTTTAAACTAGTTTTTTTCAGGTGCAGGACTCCTAAAAAAATTACTTTTTTTTCCATTGATACATGTTCTCTCGGGCAAGACCCGGGTTCTCAAAGATGTTTTCACAGGCAAACTATGGACACCCAGCAGGTACAATATTTAAAGGAATTTTTTTTTTTTTTTTTTTTTTTAAGTTAAGCATCTAAGAGCAGTGATTTTATTGATGCTTAAAAAAAAAAAAAATCCTTTAAATAATGTACCTGCTGGGTGTCTATACCTGTGATAATGTCTTTAAATAGCACAATCACCTGCCTGCCAGTAAATTAGGAAGAACTGATCTATCTAAGCTATACAGCGTATAAATATATGTACAACTCCTAGGGATGTATATATATCCTCTACACACTGTAAATTAGGCTAAACTGACTAGCCTGCCTGCCTGCTCTATCTAGCTATCTAAAAAGACAATCTCTCTGTCTCTCTGACTGCTTTCATTAACAAACCGGAACACACTACACGAGGCCGCCCAGCAGGCAGCCTTATATAGTGTGGGGCGTGTGCTAAAGCCCTGAGCCATAATTGGCCAAAGCCACCCAGGCTTTGGCCAATTATGGCTCTTCGTTTTTTGCGCGCTGTGATTGGCCAAGCATGCGGGACATACAGCATGCTTGGCCAATCATCAGCGCGCAATGCCGCAGTAAAGTATGGGCCATTTTGCGTCACTCGAATTTCGTCGAACGTACGAACAAACAATGTTCGAGTCGAACATACATTCGTATCGAACACGAAGCTCATCCCTACTCACCAACATATTTTATGGATCTGCTTACAGAAGCTCACTGAAATCCAGATACTTATTTTATCCCTGTGTGCCTAAGAGGAAATCCACAAAAAGGGGCGCGGCTACTGGAACTTAAGTACAGGCATGACAATCTATGATGTAACCAGTTTGTTTTTAGGGTTGAAAAAATCCACTGATAAATTGTCACTGGCTTATGAAATTATAACGACTTACTTAGATATTTTTATGTTTAGGAAAAATATAATCTTCAGAAAAAAATAAAATAACCAGAGCTACAGATAGTAAATTAGCCTTAACTTCCAACTGTTACACCTTTGAGACTGAAGTTAATAAAGATGAGTTTAGTTCACCCCAAATAGGGGTATAGATTAGTGGTGTCAAACTTAAAGGACCCAAGAACCACACTTGTATCCACAAGTACAGTGGAGGGTGTCATCTAAATCAACCATTTTCTACAATAAAAAACACTCCCCCAATTTATTGGTGTCAATGGGTGGGTACAATAAAAAACCCTCATCACCTCTAGGCCTTGTGCACACATAGCTTAAAAAAGTAATGCAGCAACTTGATCTCAATAAAAGGAGAGGCAGATCCCCAATCTACACACAATGGGGCTGATTTACCAAGCCTGTGCGCCAAGACTCATGGTGCACAAGCAGGAGTAAACCTGTTTTTGACATTTACCAAAGAAACACGCTGCCAGTGCAGCGTGTTTCCTCATTTACTAAAGTGCCTAATGCGCCCAGAAGAGGGCGCACAGCACGCCAGTACAGAGCTGGCGTGCGGCATTTAGTAATGTAAACATCGGGGATTCGGGCGGGAGTTTATGAGGGGAGGGAGGGGGGTGATGCAGGGGAAGTGTAGTGACATGTGTTTAAACTTGTGTGGCGGGCCGATTTGAAAGGGAAAGTGACTTTTGGGACCCGATCCCCGTGCCCTTGCAAAGTACGCTAGAACCTCGGAAGGTTCACTTGCATACTGGGCATGCGCAGAGGGAAAAATCGGAGCTCACCGCGCGGCTGTTCAGTACGCCGGGAAATCGTTGATAAATACCAGGTGGCGTAGCAGTGTTTGCACTGCCTGGAGCGGCGCACGGCAAGCTCCGAGCTGTTCTCGGGCTGCGCTGACACTGAAGGGGAACTCCGCGCCAAATTTCAAATGTGAAACCGGCGCGGCTTCCCCCCCAGGGGTACAATAGGCTCTCCGGCTTGGTCCGGAACGTGAGGGGTTAACCCACGCCAAAATCGGCGTGGGGTTCCCCCCCAGATCCGTACCAAGCCCTCATCCCAGGCATGCAGTCTGGCCGGACAGGAATGGGGGTGGGGACGAGCGAGCGGCCCCCCCCTCCTGAGCCGTACCAGACCACATGCCCTCGACATGGGGGAGTGTGTGCTTTGGGGGAGGGGGGCGCTGCCCCCCCACCCCAAAGCACTCTTGTCCCCATGTCGATCGGGACAAGAGCCTCTTCCCGACAACCCTAGCCATTGGTTGTCGGGGTATGCGGGCGGGAGCCAATCAGAATCTGGGAGCCCCGTTTAATAAGGTGGCCCCCAGATTTCGGGCCCCCACCCTATGTGAATGAGTATGGGGTACATCGTACCCCTACCCATTCACCTGGTGAACATTTTCACTTTTGAGGGTCTTCCGCCGCCCCCTTCAAATTCTTCTGCCTGGACGGGGGTCGTACATCCCATCCAGGACTTGGACGTGGCGGGCTTCTCGTCGCTGTCTTCTGCCGCTGCCCCCTTCACCACGAAGCTCCGTGCTTGTTTGATGAGGGCAGCGGGCTTCCGTCGTCTTCTCCGGGGCGAGGGTCGTACATCCCACCCCGGATTTCGTCGCCGGGTTCTGCCTGGCTCCTACTAGGGGCCAGGGCTTCTTTTGCCGTCTTCCGCCGGAGGGCGCCACTCTCCGGGCTTCTCGACGTTGTCTTCCGCCGCGGGGGCCAGGCCTTCTTCTTTGCCGCCCCCCTCGATTTTTTCGGCCTGGACGGGGGTCGCACATCCCATCCAGGACTTGGACGTGGCGGGCTTCTCGTCGCCGTCTTCTGCCGCTGCCCCCTTCACCACGAAGCTCCGTGCTTGTTTGATGAGGGCAGCGGGCTTCCGTCGTCTTCTCCGGGGCGAGGGTCGTACATCCCACCCCGGATTTCGTCGCCGTCTTCTGCCGCTGCCCCCTTCACCACGAAGCTCCGTGCTTGTTTGATGAGGGCAGCGGGCTTCCGTCGCAGTCTTCCGCCGCGGGGTGACACTCGCGGGCTTCTTCTTCCATTCGATGTTGACACGGCGAGGTCCGGCGCTGAAATGCCTTCTGAGCGGCGGGCAAGGACTTATATTGGCATTGGGCGTGGGCGTGGTTATGCCAACATGTGACCTTAACCCATGTGACAGTGATGTCACGTCACATCACTGTCACATGGGTTAAGGTCACATGTTGGCATAACCACGCCCACGCCCAATGCCAATATAAGTCCTTGCCCGCCGCTCAGAAGGCATTTCAGCGCCGGACCTCGCCGTGTCAACATCGAATGGAAGAAGAAGCCCGCGAGTGTCACCCCGCGGCGGAAGACTGCGACGGAAGCCCGCTGCCCTCATCAAACAAGCACGGAGCTTCGTGGTGAAGGGGGCAGCGGCAGAAGACGGCGACGAAATCCGGGGTGGGATGTACGACCCTCGCCCCGGAGAAGACGACGGAAGCCCGCTGCCCTCATCAAACAAGCACGGAGCTTCGTGGTGAAGGGGGCAGCGGCAGAAGACGGCGACGAGAAGCCCGCCACGTCCAAGTCCTGGATGGGATGTGCGACCCCCGTCCAGGCCGAAAAAATCGAAGGGGGCGGCAAAGAAGAAGGCCTGGCCCCCGCGGCGGAAGACAACGTCGAGAAGCCCGGAGAGTGGCGCCCTCCGGCGGAAGACGGCGAAAGAAGCCCTGGGAGGAGCCAGGCAGAAGCGGAGGAGCCCGAGGTGGGGCGACACCCCCGTTGTTCTCCGCTGTTTTCGGCCGGCCCCCCCCGGATGTAAAAGAGCTTCATTTTGGGGTGGGGGCACAGTCGAGCATGGCGGAGAGCATGGGTGGGTGTTTCCCCCCCCCGGCAGAAGACGGCTAGAAGACCGAGGAGTGGCGACGCCCCCGTTGTTCTCCGCCATTTCCGCCGGCCCCCCCCGGATGTAAAAGAGCTTGATTTGGGGTAGGGGGCCTGGCCGAACATGGCGGAGAGCATCGGTGGGTGTCTCTCTCCCCGGCGGAAGGCGGCGGCGAAGACCGGGGGGGGGTAGGTGTACCCCCCCGGCGGAAGGCGAAGACCGAGGAGGGGTTTCGCCCCCGTTGTTCTCCGCCATTTCGCCGGCCCCCCCCGGATGTAAAAGAGCTTGATTTGGGGTAGGGGGCCTGGCCGAACATGGCCGAGAGCATCGGTGGGTGTCCCCCCCCGGCGGAAGGCGGCGGCGAAGACCGGTGCGGGGCTGGAGCCCCCCCGGCAGAAAACGTCTGGAAGACCGAGGGGCTCCGCCCCCGTTGTTCTCTGCTTTTTTCGGCCGGCCCCCCCCGGATGTGAAAGAGCTTATTTTGGGGTGGGGGCCTGGCTGGACATGGCGGAGATCATCGGTGGGTGTCCCCCCCCGGCAGAAGACGGCGAAGCCCGGGGCCCAATGGGCTGGTGGTGGGGGGTCCCGGCAGAAGACCCCCGGAGCTGACTAATAAATTATTTTTTTCTGTGTGTTTTTTTTTGTGTTTACACTTTTCCACCCGGTGAATGGGTAGGGGTACGATGTACCCCATACTCATTCACATAGGGTGGGGGGCCAGAATCTGGGGGCCCCCTTAATATAGGGGGCTCTCAGATTCTGATAAGCCCCCCGCCCGCATACCCCGACAACCAACGGCCAGGGTTGTCGGGAAGAGGCTCTTGTCCCTTTCGACATGGGGACAAGAGTGCTTTGGGGTGGGGGGGCAGTGCCCCCCTCCCCCACAGCACACACTCCCCCATGTCGAGGGCATGTGGTCTGGTACGGCTCAGGAGGGGGGGGGGGCGCTCGCTCGTCCCCACCCCCATTCCTGTCCGGCCAGACTGCGTGCCTGGGAGAAGGGTTTGGTCTGGATCTGAGGGGGAACCCCACGCCGTTTTTTGGCGTGGGTTTAACCCCTTATGTTCCAGATCAAATCTAAGAGCCTGTTGTGCACCTGAAGGGGGACCCCCACGCCGTTTTTTTTTGTAATTTGGGGTGGAGTTCCCCTTTATCCCGGTCCTGTCAGGGGGGGGGGGGGAATGCCTGCTCGTCTGTCCCTACAATGTATGAACAGCGATCTGTCATTTCCCCTACACAGTCCCACCCCCTTTACAGTTAGAACACACCCAGGTAACATATTCAACCCCTTCCGCGCCCCTAGTGTTAACCCCTTCCCTGCCAGTGTCATTTTTATAGTAAGCAATGCATTTATATACCATTGCTCGCTACAAAAATGCCAAATCTCACAAAAATGTGTCCGCCACAATGTCGCATTAGACAGAAAAAACAATGATAGCCACCATTACTAGTAAAACAAAAAATTATTCCAAAAAAAAACCATAAGACCAACCCCTACTTAGAACTTTTGCCCAAACCAATCAAACGCTTATTGTGATTTTTTGCAACCAAAAAGATGTCCAAGAATACTTATCGGCCTAAACTGAGGGCAAACATTTTTTGAATATATTTTGGGGGAGATTTATTATAGCAAACCGTAAAAAAGATGTTTTTTTAGTTACCAAATTGTCGCTATATTTTTGGGTCAAGCAAAAATAAGAAAAAACGCAGAGGTGATCAAATACCACCAACAACAAAAAAAAAAAAAAATTTTTAGGGGGGGGGGGGGGGAGGATGAGGACGCCCAATTTTTTTGGGGGCCACGTCGCACAACCACGCAATTGTCAGTCAAAATGACGCAGTGTTGAAATGCAAAAAATGGCCCCGTCAGTGACCAGTAATATGCTCTGGGGCTCAAGTGGTTACAAATTAAGAATACACTAAAGTTAGCCCAATTTATGGCCATAATGTGAAAGATGATGTTACACCGAGTAAATAGATACCCAACATGTTACACTTTAATATTGCACACACTCATGGAATGGCGCCAAACTTCAGTACTTGAAAATACCCATAGGCAACGCTTTTTTATGTGTTTCAGGTTACCAGTTTAGATTTACAGAGGAGGTCTAGTGCTAAAAGTATTGCTCTCGCTCTAACGTACGCTATGATACCTCACATGTGGGGTTTGAACGGGGGTTCAATATGTGGGCGGGGCTTACACATTTAAGGCCCGCCCCCATATATGGAAACATTCTTCAAACCACACATGTGAGGTATCATAGCGTGCGTAACAGCAAGAGGAATATTTATAGCACTAGACCTCATCTGTAAATCTAAACTGGTAACCGGAAACAATAAAAATGCTGCTTGTTCGCTTCTGACTGCGAGCTACTAGGGACAGGGGCTTTTAAATTATTACTATTTAGGTTTGTTACGTAAAAATTCTATAAGACCTCCCGTTCAGCTTGTAAAGCATCACTTCATGGGGACCAAAAAAAAATTTAACACCTCTAATGCTTTCATCCGCCATTGCAGATTTGATTCTGGTACTGCATTTCGAGTGAACTGGGCATGCTCGAACAGTTAGAAAAAGAAGTTGGAAGTTTCATCCTGAAAATGACTTGCATCTTTCTGAGCATGCTCAGAAAGCTCTTTTTTTGGCTTAGTAATTTAAGGACATCCTTAACAGGTGTAAGCAGTTCCAAGTGCACACAAACTAGAGGCTGACATTTCTTCATGTGTTTCCAATTGGTTCATTAGCACACATGTTATAAAAAGCGTGGATACTGCACGTGTCAGCTGCCCCTCAGAGGGGGCAGATTTGCTGGCTGGAAGTAATGGCGGAGTGAAACAGAGATGTTTTGGAGCAAGTTTTGTATTTTTTGATGTTTTCTCTGCTACATAATTTTGCTAAATGTTTCTCAAGATGTTAATGACTAATGTTTTAATCCTGTGGGTCTATCCTGTTATTTCAAAAGCATGATTTATTTTCCAATGACTGTGAAATAAACGTTGGTCTTTTTTGTTTTTAGGTGTTTTTATATATTTTTGGTGTGTTTATTTGTAATTTTTTTTTTTGCTTTCCTTGTTTTGTGGACCAATAAAATTACTTTCAAATTTTGAAGTTTGTTTTGTGATATTTTTTTCATGCTATGGATTTCAACCGCTGCAGCTGAACTAGTTTGGGCCTAAACCATCAAGTGTGATTTGTCTCTAAGATCTTTCCTGGTGTGTATGCATGAAATGTTTAGTCACCAGAAAAGGAAGGACAAAGCGGTAAGTATTGTTTCCTAGAACTGATGTCCAGACTGACTTTTTAAAGCACATGTGCAAGATGTAGGAAAAGCTGCAAACAGGGCCTGTTGGAGGGGGGGGGGGGTGGGGTTTTTTTTTTGGACAGGCTTGAAGTGCTGATTTACAGCGCTGTGCTTGAAACTAGCACAAGACAATCCTATTCTAATTGTGGGTTGTTTGAGGGAAGCCAATTGAGTGTTAGAACCCCTGCTAGTGTTTTTAGGTTGGGCTTTGTGTCCCTTTTCCTAAAATTGGCTTCACTTCCTGTCACACAGCTGAACAGGAAGTGAGGTTAAAACCCTACCAATGGTCTTTTCTTCGGGGCACAGGTCAATCTAACTAGTGTCACCATTAAGCAAATTGCACTGCAGTGTACACCCCAAATGATTAGTTATTTTGGGGTTTAGTAAAGGCAAAGCCGCTCTGCAGTAGAAGCGTAGGCAATGAAAATCAGAAGGGAAGCACTGATGGTTTTTACTTCCAATCCCGCCAAGTTTTGAGTTTTCTTCCTTGCTTGTCCACTTGTAGTGCAAAGTGGATTTGCCTTTAGTAAATGGACCCCAAAGTCCAAGATTCCTACTAATTTGGGGTGTACACAGCAAAATGCCATTTCCAAAATGGGAAACTATTTATATTGATCTGTGTGTCCCCAACAAAACATTACTCAGGTGTTTCCCTCACTTCCTGTTTGGCTGTGTGGCAGGAAGTGAATGAATTAAGTAGAAAGTGACAACATTTGTGAGGTGTCTTTACCCTATCAGGGGTGCAGGCATCCCCAAAACAAACAAGAAAATAGTTGATTTAACATTGGGTGGTGTTTGTGGGGGTCCCTAACACACATTCATACATATTAGCAACGCTGGATCCTGGCCTATTGGCATGGTTATATTTTCTTAAGCCTCTCAATAAAATGATCTGAAATTTGGGGTTAAACTGGAACAATAATCATCACTTTTATTTTTTGGATTTCTTTCATTTTGGATAGAGTTGGTGGGGGGGGGGGGGGGGTTAGAAGCTATGTCAGTTTATTTTGTATTATCCCTGTCCGTTTGGGGAGATTGGCCTTCACTTCCTGCCCCATAGCCAAACAGGAACCCCCCAAGCCCCCCCACAGAACTTGTGTGTGTCCCCTGAAAATTCCTGGGTGGGTCATAAAAAAACAGGGTGTGGCCTTGACAGGAAGGGTGGGTCATTTTTCTATTAGGGGGGTGCCAAAATTTGGTCAGGCCTAGGGAAGCACAAAACCTAAATCTCCTACTGCACATTAGGGCTTATTTAGACAGGATCCAATTTACAGCATGTTTTTAGATTGTGGGAGGAAACCCGCACAGGGAGAACATGCAAACTCCAGGCAGATAGTGTCACGGGCGGGATTCGAACCAGCAACCCTTTTGCTGCTAGGTGAACATGCTACACACTACGCTACTGTGCTGAACGAACATGATTGCAGCTGAAAGCATGAGATGTTTTTTTTTTTACCAATTCCATGCTTTCCAGCCTGGAGGACAGATGTGGGGTCTAATTGACCCCGCCTTTCTCTATAAAGAGGACCTGTCACACACTAGTCCTATTACAAGGGATGTTTACATTCCTTGTAATAGGAAGAAAAGTGAAAAATAATACAAACAAAGGGACAAACAAGTGCAAAAATTTAAAATATTAAGTAAAAAAATAAAATAACAAAGGAATTTAAATGCTCCTGTCCCTAGTAGCTCGCACTCAGAAGCGAACACGCATGCAAGTCCCACCCACATATGTAAACATCCTTCAAACCCCACATGTGAGGTATCATAGCGTGCGTTAGAGCGAGAGCAATAATGTTAGCACTAGACCTCCTCTGTAACTCAAAAGTGGTAACCTGAGAAAAAAAGTCAAGCGTTGCCTATGGAGATTTTTAATAACGAAGTTTAGCGCCATTCCATGAGTGTGCGCAATATGAAAGCGTGACAAGTTAGGTATCTATTTACTCGGTGTAACATCATCTTTTACCTTATCCCTAAAAATTGGCCTAGCTTTACTGCTTTCTTATTTTGTCATTCATGAAACAGGTTTTTTTTTTGAAAGCCAAAAAAAAAAAAAAACGTTTGAAAATTTTTGGCACAAATACTGTTGGAAATGTGTCCGAAAAAATGGCCGCCACTTTATTCCCTAGGGTGTTTGTTAATAAAATATATATAATGTTTGGGGGTCCTGAGTAAGTTTCAAGGAAGAAAATATAATTGTTACATGAAGGAGAGAAGTGCCAGAATAGGCGCGGTATGGAAGTGGTTAAAGTGCACCAATAAAAGTGAAAAATTCCTTGAAATTTCGTACCATGGGGGGGGGGAGGCAATTAGGGGCGCCATCAGGAATTATGGGGCCCCTTACACAGCTTCAGGCATGGGCCCCCTGGAGCAGAGAATAGGGGGGGGGGTGCCGCCTGATATTAAGAAGGGGGGGGGGGCTGCCGCAAATTGATAAGCGGGGGGTTCCTTTACTAAAAAATACATATAGAAAAATATATATTAAAAAGGGTGGTAGCCATCCGGGGGCCCTGGGGACCACTGGGCCCTTTAATAAAAAGAAACTTCTGGGCTCTTTAATGAAAAAGAAATTACAATATCTACATATATAAAATAATAAAAAAGGGGGTTGCCTTGGGAGCTCTGGGCCCTTTAATAAAAAATAACTACCAAAAATCTAAAAAAAAAATAACATTGGATGGGAGCTGTGGTGGCTCAACGTGAATGGCACTGCGCTGCGCTGACAAGCCGTTCACCTCTGCAGCCAAGGGTTCGGATCCCGGTCTCGGCTACATGTGAATTGAGTTTGGTGGTGTCAGCCCGGCTCCCGGTGGGTGTGCTATGCAAGGTACGCCTGTGCTTAGTATGCCCACCCCCCCCCCCCAAAAAAAAACACACACACACTTGCTACACTCCTTCATAGGGGGAGTCCCTCTGTCCCATCGGGCTCCCAAGTGTAGCAGGTGGGGTGAGGCCCCCCTCACACCCACCATTGCCACCGGGGGCATGGAGAAGGATGGCGATTGCAAGTCCAGCTCCTCTCTCTCGACTTCACGCACAAAATACACTTTAAAAAAGAAATTAAAGTAAAAAGTAACAAACCTGGGGAAAATGTTTATAACATTTTTAGAAGCAAAAAGGGGCCCTCCTCTGGAGCTTTCAAAATTATATTATATATATATATGTTTAAAAAATAACCAAAAAATATATCATATGTTTTTTTTTTGATTTTTTTGTAAAGGTGGGGGGTTGTCATCTGGAGCCCTGGGGATCTCCGGGCCACTGGGGACCAGGCCACTGGGGACCTCCAGACCCCTAAACCAAAACATTGGCCCTTTAATAACAAAAAATTTGGGGGGTTGCCACCCGGGGCCCTGGGGACCTCCAGACTGCTAAAAAATATTAAATTCCAAAAATTGGCCCTTTAATAAAAAATCCTACAAAAACCAACTAACAAATATATATACAAAAAAAAAAAGAGGGGGGTTACCATCTGGGGCGCTGGGGGGCCTCCAGGCATCTGGGCACCTCCGGACCCCCGGGCCCCTTACAGGTGTACAGGGCCGCCATCATGAATTTTGGGGCCCCTTACACAGCTTCAGGCATGGGCCCCCTGGAGCAGAGAACCGGGGGGGGTGCTGCCGCATGAAATTGAGAAGCGGGGGGGGGGGGGGGTGGTGCCACAAATTGAGGAGCGGGGGGCCCTTTACAAAAATTTTGACAGAAATAAAGAAAAATATATATAAAAAAGGGGGGTAGCCATCCGGGGCCCTGGGGACCTCTGTGCTCTTTATCAATAAAAATAAAAAAGAGAGAAAATACATATATATATATTTTTTTAAATATAACATTTATCGAAAAAAAGTAAAAAAACAAGGGGGTAGCCTTCCAGGGCCCTGGGGACCTCTGGGCCCTTTCCTTAAAAAAAAAAAAAAAAAACAAATATATTAAAAAATATATATATTTTTTTAAATATATATATTTTATTTAAAAAAAAGGGCTTGCCATCTGGGGCCCTTAGTGGCCTCCGGGCCCCTGGGGACCTTCGGAGCCCTTAAACAAAAAAAAAAAAAAAAAAATTGTTTTTTTTGTTTTAGGGTGGTTCCCATCCGGGCCCCTGGGGGCCCCTGGGGACCCCCGGGCGGTGTAATGCCTGTACCCCCCTAATGGCGGCCCTGCAGGTGTACTGCTGTACTACCCTGTACCCCCCTGATGGCGGCCCTGGGTGTAATGTCAGCATGTGAAAAATGACATTCTGAAGGAAAAAAGCCATTTAAAACTGACTCGCGGCTATAATGAATTGTCAGCTCCTGGAAATTTGCAGGAGAATTCATTCATTAAAAACACCAAAAAAAAAGCGTGGGGGTCCCCCCAAATTCAATAACCAGACCCTTTAGGTCTGGTATGGATATTAAGGGGAACCCCGCCATCAATTTTAAAAAAAAATGACGTGGGGTTCCCCCCAAATATCCATAACCAGACCCTTCAGGTCTGGTGTGGAATTTAAGGGGAACTCCACTCCAAATTAAAAAAAAAATGGCGTGGAGTCCCCCTAAAATCCACACCAGACCCCTTATCCGAGCACGTTGACCTGGCCGGCCGCAGAAAAGAGGGGGGGACAGAGCGCGGCCCCCCCCCCTCTCCCTGAACCGCACCAGGCCACATGCCCTCAACATTGGGAGGGTGTTTTGGGGTGCCCCCCAAAACACCTTGTCCCCATGTTGATGAGGACAAGGGTCTCTTCCCCACAACCCTTGCCCGGTGGTTGTGGGGGTCTGCGGGCAGGAGGCTTATCGAAATCTGGAAGACCCCTTTAACAAAGGGGCCCCCCAGATCCCGGCCCCCCCCCTGTGTGAAATGGTAATGGGGTACCTTGTACCTCTACCATTTCACGAGTAAAAAAAATGTAAAGGGTTAAAAAAGACAAGAGCCGGTTTTTGACAAGTCCTTTATTATCTTCTTCTTCTTTCTTCGGGTTTCTTCTTCCTCCTCTCCTTCTTCCTCTCTGCTTCTGTCTTGGGTCTTCTATTCCCGCATCTTGCCCGGCGTGTTCTTCCATCTTCTTCCGCTGTCCTTCTCGTCCGCATCTTCTTCTCCTTCTTCTTCTTCGCGCGGAGCGCCGCTTCCAATTGAAATCCCCGCTGTCTGCCGGACCACGCCCCCCCCTCTGACGCCACGGGCAAGCTCTTAGGAGTGTGCTGCCAGTGCGTCAGAGGGGGGCGTGGTCACATGTCAGAGGGCGGCCAATTCAATTTGAAGCTCGTGCGCGGCTTTTTCTTTGCCAGAGTCGCCGCTTCCAATTGAATTGCCCGCTTTCTGGAACATGTGACCACGCCCCCCTCTGACGCACTGGCACCACACGGGGACTTTCCTAAGAGCTTGCCCGTGGCGTCAGAGGGGGGCGTGGTCCGGCAGACAGCGGGGATTTCAATTGGAAGCGGCCGCTCCGGCGAAGAAGAAGAAGAAGGAGAAGATGCGGACGAGAAGGACAGCGGAAGAAGATGGAAGAACACGCCGGGCAAGATGCGGGAATAGAAGACCCAAGACAGAAGCAGAGGAAGAAGAAGGAGGAGGAAGAAGAAACCCGAAGGAAAGAAGAAAGAAGATAATAAAGGACTTGTCAAAAACCGGCTCTTGTCTTTTTTTACCCTTTACATTTTTTTTACTCGTGAAATGGTAGAGGTACAAGGTACCCCATTACCATTTCACACAGGGGGGGGCCGGGATCTGGGGGGCCCCTTTGTTAAAGGGGTCTTCCAGATTTCGATAAGCCTCCTGCCCGCAGACCCCCCACAACCACCGGGCAAGGGTTGTGGGGAAGAGACCCTTGTCCTCATCAACATGGGACAAGGTGTTTTGGGGGGCACCCCAAAACACCCTCCCAATGTTGAGGGCATGTGGCCTGGTGCGGTTCAGGAGAGGGGGGGGGCCGCGCTCTGTCCCCCCCTCTTTTCTGCGGCCGGCCAGGTCAACGTGCTCGGATAAGGGGTCTGGTGTGGATTTTAGGGGGGACTCCACGCCATTTTTTTTTAAATTTGGGGTGGAGTTCCCCTTAAATTCCACACCAGACCTGAAGGGTCTGGTTATGGATATTTGGGGGGAACCCCACGTCATTTTTTTTTTAAATTGACGGCGGGGTTCCCCTTAATATCCATACCAGACCTAAAGGTCTGGTTATTGAATTTGGGGGGACCCCCACGCTTTTTTTTAATTTTTTAATGAATGAATTCTCCTGCATTGCCGGGGAGCCGACAATCATTATTGCCGCGAGTCAAGTTTTAAATGGCTTTTTTTTTTTTTTTTTTTTCAGAATGTCATTTTGGCAAAGACATATTTCTAACCACATTTAAAAGTGCACTTATTCACCTGCTGACATTCCCCCCCCCCCCATGGTACGAATTTTAAAAAAATTATTCAAATGACGTGGGGGTCCCCCCAAATTCAATAACCAGACCCTTTTAGGTCTGGTATGGATATTAAGGGGACCCCGCCGTCAATTTAAAAAAAAAATGACGTGGGGTTCCCCCCAAATATCCATAACCAGACCCTTCGGGTCTGGTGTGGAATTTAAGGGGAACTCCACCCCAAATTAAAAAAAAAATGGCGTGGAGTCCCCCCTAAAATCCACACCAAGACCCCTTATCCGAGCACGTTGACCTGGCCGGCCGCAGAAAAGAGGGGGGACAGAGCGCGCCCCCCCCCCTCTCCTGAACCGCACCAGGCCACATGCCCTCAACATTGGGAGGGTGTTTTGGGGTGCCCCCCAAAACACCTTGTCCCCATGTTGATGAGGACAAGGGTCTCTTCCCCACAACCCTTGCCCGGTGGTTGTGGGGGTCTGCGGGCAGGAGGCTTATCGAAATCTGGAAGACCCCTTTAACAAAGGGGCCCCCCAGATCCCGGCCCCCCCCTGTGTGAAATGGTAATGGGGTACCTTGTACCTCTACCATTTCACGAGTAAAAAAAAATGTAAAGGTTAAAAAAGACAAGAGCCGGTTTTTGACAAGTCCTTTATTATCTTCTTTCTTCTTTCCTTCGGGTTTCTTCTTTCCTCCTCCTCTTCTTTCCTCTGCTTCTGTCTTGGGTCTTCTATTCCCGCATCTTGCCCGGCGTGTTCTTCCATCTTCTTTCCGCTGTCCTTCTCGTCCGCATCTTCTTCTCCTTCTTCTTCTTCTTCGCCGAGCGGCCGCTTCCAATGAAATCCCCGCTGTCTGCCGGACCACGCCCCCCCTCTGACGCCCCCCCCCCTCTGGGCAAGCTCTTAGGAGTGGTGCTGTGCATGCGTCAGAGGGGGGCGTGGTCACATGTTAGAGGGCGGGCAATTCAATTGGAAGCGGCGACTCTGGCAAAGAAAAAGCCGCGCGCCGCTTCAAATTGAATTGCCCGCCCTCTGACATGTGACCACCGCCCCCTCTGACGCACTGGCACCAGCACACACTCCTAAGAGCTTGCCCGTGGCGTCAGAGGGGGGGCGTGGTCCGGCAGACAGCGGGGATTTCAATTGGAAGCGGCGCCTCCGGCGAAGAAGAAGAAGAGAAGATGCGGACGAGAAGGACAGCGGGAAGAAGATGGAAGAACACGCCGGGCAAGATGCGGGAATAGAAGACCCAAGACAGAAGCAGAGGAAGAAGAAGAGGAGGAAGAAGAAACCCGAAGAAAAGAAGAAAGAAGATAATAAAGGACTTGTCAAAAACCGGCTCTTGTCTTTTTTTTAACCCTTTACTTTTTTTTTCTCGTGAAATGGTAGAGGTACAAGGTACCCCATTACCATTTCACACAGGGGGGGGGCCGGGATCTGGGGGCCCCTTTGTAAAGGGGTCTTCCAGATTTCGATAAGCCTCCTGCCCGCAGACCCCCACAACCACCGGGCAAGGGTTGTGGGGAAGAGACCCTTGTCCTCATCAACATGGGACAAGGTGTTTGGGGGGCACCCCAAAACACCCTCCCAATGTTGAGGGCATGTGGCCTGGTGCGGTTCAGGAGAGGGGGGGGGCCGCGCTCTGTCCCCCCCTCTTTTCTGCGGCCGCCAGGTCAACGTGCTCGGATAAGGGGTCTGGTGTGGATTTTAGGGGGGACTCCACGCCATTTTTTTTTTTATTTGGAGTGGAGTTTCCCCTTAAATTCCACACCAGACTGAAGGGTCTGGTTATGGATATTTGGGGGAACCCCACGTCATTTTTTTTTTTAAATTGACGGCGGGGTTCCCCTTAATATCCATACCAGACCTAAAGGTCTGGTTATTGAATTTGGGGGACCCCCACGCTTTTTTTTTCCTTTTTTTAATGAATGAATTCTCCTGCAATTGCCGGGAGCCGACAATTCATTATTGCCGCGAGTCATTTTAAATGGCTTTTTTTCTTTTTTAAATTTTTTGTGCAGAGACATTTTAACCAAGGAAACATAAAATTTTTTTTTATTTTTGGAGCCCCCCTAACGGCAGAAAATCACTTTTATTCACCTGCATATTACCCACCCCCCCATGGTACGTTTTAAAAAAAAATGCATTGGTAATGTCGTGCCCTTCCCAAATTCATTACAGGCCCTTAAAAAATCTGATTGGATATTAGGGCGAACCCAAAACATTTTTAAAAAAAATGCAGATTAAGACCCCAAAAATCCATAACAGACCTTGGGTTGGTGTAGAATTTAAGGGAATCCACTCCCAAATTAAAAATAACTGGCGTTGGAGTCCCCTAAAATCACACCAGCGCTTATCCGAGCACGTTGACCTGGCGGCCGCAGAAAGAGGGGGGAAAGAGCGCAGCCCCCCTTCCTGACCGCACCAGGCAATGCCTCAATCATTCGGTGGGTCTTTTGGGGTGCCCCCAAAAACCTTGTCCCCATGTTGATGAGGACAAGGGTCTCTTCCCACAACCTTGCCCTCGGTGGTTGTGGGGTCTGCAGGGCAGGGAGGTTATCGAAATCTGGAAGATACCTTTTACAAAGGGGCCCCAGTCGGCCCCCCCCTGTGTGAAATGGTAATGGAGGTACCTTGTACT